>CM039719.1:56567867-57167867 GCA_022539455.1 Dendrobium nobile | reverse complement strand
ATAGTCCTGGGAACCGTCCAGGACGATCCTAAAAGGTCTGATCGTCCTGGGACGATCTGGCGATCGGCCGGGCCGATCTGAAGACTTTAAAGCTGATTTCAAGTCGTTTTGAGGAGAGAGAAAATCAAATAAAACGAAAATATCTTTTGAGGAGAGAGAAAGTCGAGAGAAATTTGGGAAAAGTTGATTTTCAAACGACGCGGAGCCATTTTCGTCCGAGGAGACTGTTCGAGATATTGCTGTACGCAAGGTAAGGCACATTCCGCCTTTCTCAATTTTCAGAATCGTCGTGTTTGGCGGTATATTCTGTCCGGATTTCGTTTCCGTTAATGATTTTCGTCCGTATCTGTTGATTGGCTCAGTTTTTACCGCGTAACTTTCCGTATATTGTTGACGTGCCGAGTGTGCACATTTTGGTTATTTTCTGAAGATTTTTGTCCGGGTATTTTTGATTCGACGGTGTTTTTCGTCGATTAGATTTTTTTATGTATTCTGAAATTATCTGTGCAGTAGAATAAATGTTCTGAAATGTGATTATCTATATTCTGTGCGAATTTGGTGAATTTTGATTTTCAGGAAAAATTGTGTAAATTCTGTATACTGCCGTTGTGCTGTCCGATTTTTGTCTGATTTCTGATTTGCCCGGATTTATTCTGAATTGAAATGCTATCTGTATAAGCTATAAAAAGGGAGTTATAAGGGGCCTGGATCCTATGAGATTCAGTTAGTGTATGGGAAATCTGAAATGAGCTCAAATATGAAATCTGCTATCTGTTCTGTTTCGGATCCGAGGAAATCTGTTTAGGTGCTATAAGCACTATATATATATGTATTCTGGTATGATAAGTACATTTGTTCTGGTGCTATAAGCACATCTGTTCTGGTGCCATGAGCACAAAGGGATGCATAAGGGGCCGGAATCCGTAGAGATTCCGTCAGTGTCAGGGACTTTAGCTATTAATTATATATATATATCTGATATCTGATATCTGAGAAATGATTCTGATTCTGATATGATTCTGATTCTGATATGATTCTGATTCTAATATGATTCTGATTCGATTCTGATGCGATTCTGTTTTGATACGATATGAGCTGAATTTCTGATTTCTGTACGATTCTGACTCTGTTGATTTAATCCGTTCTGATTTGTACTCTGATGTGATCTGATCTGTACGATTCTGATTCAGATTTGATATATGTCCATATATGTTTTGATTTGATCTGTTTTGTTGTGAACTGTCCGATTCTGATTTCAGTACGAAGATTCTGATTTCTGTCTGATGTGTTTGGTTTTGGATTTTGAGAGTTTTGATTGGAGGTTTGTTGCTTTGCTGAGCTGTTGAGCTCACTCTTGTTTTCTGGTGGTTTTTCAGGTTCTGGGAAAGGGAAGGAAGTCCAGGACTAGATTTCAGAGTCTGATCAGTATAGGTATTTTGTACTTTTTGATTTTTGTACAGTCATGACTATTTCTGTTTATTTTTTTCTATCAGCCATGCACTGTATTTGTAGATGATTGTTTTGAGGAAAAGAAAGAAAATATAGATGATTTGTTCCGCTGCATTTGATGTTCTATAGTAGCTCTGTGTGTGTGTTTGTTTTGTGTATACCATTTTGGAAGATTCAGTTCAGTAACCAATTCCAAAGCTAGATCCTGGTTAGTCTGTTAGGCTGGTCGCAATCCGGCTCGGGCGGGATCCGTCCCCGTCGGGTCGGGTCGTGACACCCGAACCCGACCCAAAAAATTCGGGTTCGGGTCAACCCGTGTAGTAAACGGGCAGGTTCGGGTCTTATTTTTTGACCCGTTTAATTTTCGGGTCGGGTTCGGGTCAACCCGCCAACCCGCTAGTGACCCAACTAACCCGCGACTAATATTAGTTGATTTATTTAGGTTTTCGAGTTTCGAGCAAGAGGCACTGAGGCAGCGCACTTCTGAAGTCTTCGGCTCTTCGCCTCTTCCGTCTTATTATGTTTTAGGGTTTGCACTCGTCATCTCCTCACTCTTTCATCTCTCTGGGTTCTTCAAGCATTGAATCCGTGGAGTTCCCAGTTCTGTTGCTATCTTGTGGTATCGAGTATTGACCTCTCTCCTCTCGAATCTCCCTCCTTTCTGGCTTTCTCATTCGTGAATATCTTTAATAACTGATGACCTTTTGTTGTTTTGGACTATTGGTGGGAAGTTCAGGCGCTATTTTTTTATTTCTATTTAGTTTTTTGATGGAATATTTGTTATTTCTTTTTGTTTGAGGCTTTGAGCGTTATCGATTTGGTATTTTGGTGAGTCTGTGATTTTTGAAATCTATAGAGTATAGATGGAGAAAGAAGGATTAGCTAATTAGTGAGACTGAGAGCTTAAGGTTGGTTGAAATATTGATTAGGGTTTCTGAGTTGGTGTTCCTGAATCCTGAGTTGGTGTTCCTGAAATGTTGATTAGGGTTTCTGAGTTGAAATGTTGATTAGGTTTGAGCTGAGCAGTCCGAGCTGCTTGTTGCTATCTTTTATGTTGGATATTTTGAGTATGGAAGTAGGGATTGTTCATTACTTCATTGTCGGCTTGTTGAGTTGTTGTTCGGTTGTTCCTGAATCCTGAGTGTTGGGCCTACTGGCTGCCATAAAACTTAAATTTAGATTCATTGACTGTTGTTGAATGTTGATGACTTGTTGTTGGCTACTTTGCTAGTTGGCTGTTGGCTACTTGGCTAGTTGGCTATTGGCTACATGGCTGTTAACTGTTGTTGTCTTGTTGACTTGTTGTTAAACACTTCACTTCAGCTTTATGATTATTATTTCTTTAGTCCATACAACTGCCATGTTGAATTTTTGTGATGATTTATTGCTCTAATCAAATATTTGCTATTTTGCCTATTAAAGTATTAATCTCTCTTCTTTATGCATTCCTATAATGTGGAGTTGTGATGTGTAGTTATATAATTTTTTGTTTAGATAGAGGATTCAAATACAGTTGTTGCAAGTAATCCTTCTGATCATAATGAGCACGTTCCTACTGATAATGAACAGAAATATGATAGTGATGAACTTATTAATGCTAGTGGAACAGCTCAAAAAAAGAAAAGGAGATTAACTTCTAATGTGTGGGGACATTTCGAAATGTTGCCCCTTGCAAAGGATGGAAAACAATGTTGGACGAACCCAAGTTGGATAGGAATAGCGAGATAGATGTTTTACAATTTTGGAAACTTAATCAATACAGATTTCCTCAGGTCTCAAGCATGGCCCGTGATGTATTATGCATTTCAATCTCTATTGTGGCATCTGAAAGTGCTTTAAGCAATAGTGGTAGAGTTCTCGACCAATATCGAAGTGCTTTGAAACATGATATTGTGGAAGCATTGGTATGCACTAAAGATTGGTTATATAGTGACCAAGGTAATAAATTTAAATTACTATATAACTTATAGTTTGTTATGCAATTCAGTTGTCAACAAATTAATCTTGGTGTATTTGTAATAGATGCAAAAGACCCTGAGCTTGATGCGGTGACTGATGACATAATGGGTTTGGATGTTGGCGGAAACCAAATTGGAGATGTGAACGAGTCGGTGAACATCACATCTTAATTGTCTAATGGGTTGATATTTCATTATTTCAGTATTTATATGTTTCATATAGTGGCTTGATACATGTTGTAATTCTACTAGTATGGGATTGCTGGTTTTGGAGTTTTGGTGTTGGTTTTGGACTGTTGGTGTTGGACAGTTGTTGTCAGTCACTTAGTGTTGTCGGGTTGGTGAGTAGTGCTATAGTGCTATGGTGACTTGATGCCTTCATTACTTGATTCTGGGTTGTTTTTCTGTTGTAATTCTGGATTATTTTTCTGCTGTAATCAGTTACTGCTGATGTTGTCGGGTTGGTGACTTGGTGTTGTCAATTTGCGGAATTCCCGGCCTTCTGGCTATGCATTCTATTTTTCTGCTATTTGGCCTTTGATTTTTGATTGAAGTGCTATCAGCTATTTTACTGAAGTGTTGTAATTCTGCTACTGAGTGTTCTTGGCTCTTGGGTAGTTGGGTTAATGAGTAATGGTTGGCTGGTTGACATTTGCCAGTGCAATGCTTTTGAGTAAATAGTAATGACTAATGAGTAATGCAAAGCTGGTTGCCACTGCTGCCTTCTGTTGGATTTTTCTCTTGTAGTTCTGCATTGCTAATCTATTGTTGGTTTGGTTGGTTTTGAATTTTTAATGGCTATGATGAAGAACTTAGAAAAGTGATTTAGATGCAACATTTAGATGCAACCAATTTATAAATTGGTATAAATGATTTTTATGGCTTGAGTAGATATTATTAAATTAAATTGATAAAAGCCTTAAAGTCATATTACCAATTTTTAACTTTGGAGGGCACAATTTTTGGAGTTGTTGCAGCTAATGTTTCTTTACTAGGTTCACCCTGAGCCTAACTGCGGAACTGCCTAAGGCTTTGGCCTTTGGTATTTTGGTTGCTAGCAAGTAGCAATTAATGAATTATTTCTTTTATTTGTTTTTTTTTTCTTTTGCAACATTGCAGCCTTGCAGGTTCTTTAATCTTTATAGGTGAATGATGAGGCATACTGCAGATGACTGAGATGAGCCATCATGGGTCTGAAAGTCTGAAAGAGTGCAACTGTGCAAGGGAAGTAGTTTAGTTAGGAACAAATGAACAATTAAGCTTTGTACTTGTTCTAGACTTTTACTTGTTTAGTTAAGTTGTATTCTTGTATTAGTTCATTTAGTTGTATACTTGTATTTGACAAATGACAATTTACTAGTTCTAAATTGTTAATTGTAAATTGTAATATATTCTTTTTAACTTGAAATGAAATTTGTAAGTTGTATTGTTGTAACTTGTAATAAATTGTGAATACAATTTAAATTTTATTGTTTCTTATATTTAATAAATTTCTTAACTAAAAAAGGAAAAATATTGAAAAAAAAATTTCTGGCGGGTTGGCGGGTCAGGTCAACCCGGGGCGGGTTCAGCCCGGGTCGGGTTCGGGTTCTGATTCTCAACCCGTTTAGTTAAACGGGTCGGGTTCGGGTCGACCCGTTTAAGCCCAGGTCAAGTCGGGTTCGACCCGTGAACCCGAATTGACACCCCTAATGACCAACTAGCTAAACATCCTAGCATGTATATATCTGGGCACAAAAATAAAAGAAGTCAACAATGTGTGGGCTAGTCAAGGTTGTAAAAACTGGACCGAAAGGTGGAGAGGTTCACGGTTCAGCTGGTCGAACCTGATAACTTAAGAAATAATAATATTATTATAAAAAATTAATAAAATTAACATAATAATGAAATATAATAATCACATAATTTAATATAAATAATTGTTAATTTATATTACATATTTAGATATAAATTATAAATATAAATTATATTAAAAAACTCATAATAAAAAGTAATTGTTTATAATATATATTTAAATATAAAAATTTTAATAGAAAAAATATATATTATTAACTAAAAAAGTAAAAATTTGTAAAATAAATAAAAATATATATTATTCATATTATAAAAATTAATTCTTTATAATATATAAACAAATATATAAAAATATAAAAAATAAATATTATCAAATAAAAAAATAAATATTATCAACTAAAAAAATAAATATAATTTATATTATAAAAATTAATTAAAAATTATTTTAAAAAAAGATGTTTTATTTTGTATAATGTATACATGAAATCAAAGATAGCTTTTTGTTTTGTATGGTTTAATCTCACATCACTTGTGATGTTTTGCTTTGTAAAGTTTATATATTTGATTATATATTATAAAGATTTTGATTATATATTGGAGCTCATATAGTTTTTTGCTTTTACTCATAATTGGAGCTCATATAGATTAATGGAGCCTTGTGAGAATGTTGCAAGTAATATTTAATCATAGTCTTTAATATTTATTTAAGATTTTTAAAATATAATATTTATATTAATTGATTAAGTTTAACATTTAGTTAATATTAAATAATTTATTTAATTATTTAAATAAAATATTTTAAACCTGCTAGTTTTAGAAAATCGAGACCGGTTCCCGATTGAACCAACGGTTCAAACGGTTCTTGCCGGTTTGGTGCACAATAGGTTTCCAAAGCTATACCGGGCTGGCCTTCATACTAGTTCACGGTTGAACCGGTCGGACTGGCCAGTCTAGTCCGATTTTTAAAACATTGGTGCTAGTGTGTAAACATTCAACATATATTGAGAGGTCTCTACGTGACTATAAAGTTATACCTGACCATGACGTGCCAACTCAAGAGTTCACATGCAAATGACCCACCGACCAATGCATATGCATCACACATTGTACCTCGTAAACAAATAGAAAGAAGGAAAACATAGGGTGAGAGTAGGCACTATTCATAAAGAGATAATTAGATAAGAATTAATCTAAAACAACTAAAATCTACAACTTTAAAATTCAACTCGAACATGAGGAAATAATACATAAAAGGAAACAGTATTTGTAAGCAAAAGAAATAATTAAGCAAGTGTAAATAGCCATTAAGATAAAGACACGCATGATGTCGTTTTGAGCTAAATATGAATGTGATGGTCATATGTTGTTTGACTTGAACCTATGCATGCTTGTAATCATGGGCGGAGGGAGGGGGGGGGGGCAAGGGGGGGCACGTGCCCCCCCCCCCCTAAAAAAATTTGTAAATTTTTTTATTTTTTAATCTAGGCAAAATCATGTTGGAAACTTCAAAAATTAAGTCGGAGACCATTTGAACTCCGATTTCAATAAACTTACAGTCGAACTGAAGGTCTCAAAAATATGAACCTAAAGACACCAAATTCAACTCAATCCGAATCCAAATGACTCCAAATCAAAGACCCGAAACATATTTGGAAGGTTCAAACCATAAATTGGATTACCAAACAATCTCCAAACATGACATAATTATAGTCGAATCGAGCGGCTAGACAAGACGAATCCAACGAGCCCAAGATTGCCAAATTCTGATATCACTAAGACATTTAAATGCCCAATAAACAGTACACGATCAAGAAATTTAACATCGGTCATCCGTTCAAATCACTCTCAATTTAATTTCCTATTCATTTACATTTTTTTTCTTGATTGATATTAGCTTAATCCTATATTGATTCGATCTTAAAGAGATTTTATGATTTTTTTGTGCAATGAGATTTTTAATATCACGCATTTAGTTTTTTTTTTTACGCATTTAGTTAATATAATAAACATGTCCTAGCAGAAATCGAATGATTTGATGATTGAAGTTATTTTGTGAAGGAAGAAAATAAACTAATTCACTACCAAAGTTTTATCATTTTTAATACTAATTATATTGGTCCTAAGCCTAGATGTAAAAAGTTGAAGAAAAAAAAAATTTAGGCCCCCCCTATATATATTTTCTGGCTCCGCCACTGCTTGTAATTAACACATAAAACTCATGAGATCATATAACATGGCTACAAATCACATAGCATGGTTACAAAATACTCAAAAGATACTCACAAAGTACTCAAAAAATACTCACAAAGTGCTCACAAAATACTAACAAGATACGCACAAAATGCATAGTAAATACGCCCAAAATACACATAAGATATGCACAAAATACTGACAAAATACTCAATACTCATAAAAATACACAATGCTCACAAAATATGCACAAAATACTCAATACTCACAGAATATGCACAAAATATGTAATACTCACAGAATATGCATAAAATAAGCACAGAATACACAATACTCACAGAATATGCACAAAATAAATACATAATATGCACAAAATACACACAGAATACGCAATACTCAAAGAATATGCACAAAATACGCACATAACATGCAATACTCACATAATACACCTAGAATTCGCATAGAATATGCAATACCCACATAATATGCACAAAATACGCACAAAATATACAAAACTCACATAATACACACAAAACGTGAGCAGCTGTTATCATTTAGCTTATATTATACCAGCATATAATTACTCTTGTATCCCTCTTGCTTCTATATATACTCGGTAAATAGTTCTTTTGATAATAATATAGAATTACATTTTTCCTTTCTATTTCTTTGCTTCGGTTCTTTCCTGTTCTCTCAAACTCTTACATGGTATCAAGAGCTTGAAAATGGGAGATCAAGAATCGGCTTCCTCCATCCCTCTTGCCTCAACCTCCACGTTCACCGGCGCAACCACAGAGCTCATCCTGTCGGCCTCCCTCAAGTTCATCATCTCGAACTTCAAAAACCTTATCCCGCATCATCTAACCGCGGACAACTATGCGATCTGGCGGATCTAGATCTATCAAAATCTCTCGGCAAACGGATACGCCGACTACCTCACCGGCAAGAATGCTCCGCCCACCGATCAATCTTCGCAAGACTACGCTCGTTGGCGACTTATCGATAGTAATCTGATCTCTGCTCTCTTTTCTACCATTTCTCCGGCCCTCCTTCTCTATGTCATCACTTCGTCTTCCGCTCAAGAAGTCTAGGAAACTCTCGAACGCCGACTTCAGTCGATGTGTCGTTCTCAAGTAATTCAACTCAAGAACGAACTACACCATGTCCAGATGAATAATCTCACTATGCAACAGTACCTCTCCACCGTCAAGAACATCGTGGACAACATCGCCGCGGCAGGAACCAAAATCGATCAAGAAGACATCGTTCTCTACATCTTAAACGGTCTTCCGGCGTCCTACAACGCTTTCAAAACATCCATCCGAACCTCTTCCTTACTCGTGGATCTTAACAAGCTTTACTCTCAGCTATGCAGCGAAGAGATCCACATTAACCACGAAATCAAGAAGGAACAATCGCTCAACAACTCTACATCAGCTCTCTACGCTTCTTTCGTAAATCAACAAAAGAAGCGCGTACCGAAACAGTTCTTCAAGAACAAATCCTCTGCGCCTCATCAATCAGAGACGACGGACTCCACAAATCCCGCTCCGACTAATAGACCAACTTGCCAAATATGTGGAAAGATTGGCCACATTGCGTTAAATTGTTGGCACCGAAGCAATTACAAATACGCTCCAACAATTCAGAATGGACCACGCGCTCTTCTTGCTCAGCCAACACCGCCGCAAAGCTGGATTCTTGACTCCGGTGCGACAAATCATTTAACGCATTACAGCAACAGCATACATCAACCCACGTCCTACACTGGCTCCGACTATGTCACGATCGCTAATGGTTCGTCTCTACCCATTCACAACTATGGTCAAGGTTTGCTACCACTACCCGAAACCCCTCGTAAGCTTCATCTTTGTCGTCTTCTTCACATTCCAAATCTAACACATAACCTCCTATCTGTTTCTAAGCTAACTCAAGATAATGCTATCTCAATTACCTTCGATTCTAACGGCTTTGCTATTAAGGACATACAGGACAGCCGCCTTCTTCTACGTGGTCATCTCCTTAACGGGCTATACCAACTCGACATCTCGCCGGACAACAGCCTGAAAGCCTTACAAACCACAACGGATGCATCGTTCACCTGGCACGCTTGTCTCGGCCATCCGAACAACCAGACGCTTCAACATTTAGCTAGAAATTCTCATGATGTCAAGAACATTTCTCTTTCTTTTCATTGTAATTCTTGTAAAATGGCAAAGAGCCATAAACATCCTTTTAGTAGAAGTATTTTGGTCACCACACATCCCCTTGAACTTGTTCACTCGGATGTCTGGGGACCGTCCCCTACGATTTCTCTGTTCGGTTTTCGCTATTTTGTAGTCTTTATCGACGATTTTACGATATTTTCTTGGATTTATTTTATGACTTCAAAAAATGAAACGTTAACCAAATTTAAAATGTTTTGCAGCATGACCCGAAATCAATTCAATGCTACCTCGAAATTCTTCCGGTCTGACGGAGGAGGTGAATACACGAGTTCTGAGTTCACTAACTACCTACACATGCACGGTATCCTTCACCAACTATCTTGTCTGCACACTCCGGAGCAAAACGGACTCGCCGAGCGTAAACACCGACATCTCTTGAACCTCACAAGAACTCTCTTCCATGCATCTAGCCTCCCCGATCACTTCTGGGCTGACACCGTTGACACTGCAAACTACTTAATCAACTGGCTGCCTTCAAAATCTCTCAATCTCAATTTACCTTACCAGATTCTTTACATTAAAACTCCATCCTTCGCACATCTCCGCACCTTCGGGTGTCTGTGCTACCCATGGCTCCAACCATATACTTCTAACAAACTTTCACCCAGATCCCAACCCTGTGCCTTCATAGGCTACTCATCTCGTCACAAAGGTTAAAAATGCTATAACCTCCACACAAACAAACTACATGTCTCTCGGCATGTGGTCTTTCAAGAATCAATCTTTCCCTACTCAAAATCTTTACCTTCAACCGACCCTCCGCCCAACCACACCTCTCTATGCCCTCATCCCTTAATCCTCGTACCCACGTCAACCATAAATAATACTCCGGCTATCAACCCCGATAACACCTCCATGCACACGGCTCCTCCTAACACACACACTTCCAAACAAACAGCTGGGCTGCCTCCTACAACGGCTCCTCCCACTACACAACTCGGTCCTGCCCAACCTCCTACACATCAAATGCAAACCCGGTCTAAATCCGGGATCCATAAACCGAAACAGATTTTCACTCTGCTTAGCCATGCCAATGATCACGTTACTCCGACTACCTACAAACAGGCTTCCAAGCATGACCACTGGAAGGATGCCATGCAGACCGAGTTCACTGCTCTCATAAATCAGAATACTTGGACCCTGGTTGCACCACCACCGAACAAGCGCATACTTGGGTGCAAGTGGATGTACAAGATCAAACTTCTACCAACCGGGCAAATTGATCGACACAAAGCTCGCCTAGTAGCTCTAGGCTATGATCAATGGTTTGGGGAAAATTATACCGAAATCTTTAGCCTGGTTGCCAAGATGACAACGATCCGCATGTTACTTACACTAGCAGTCAACCGGAAATGGAACATACTTCAACTAGACGTCACAAACGCGTTTCTTCACGATGACTTACTAGACGACATCTACATGCGTCAACCACAGGGTTTCGAGGATCCTCAACATCCAAATCATGTCTGCAAATTAAACAAATCCCTCTACGGGTTGAAACAGGCGCCACGCCAATGGTTCCAGAAATTCACAAATTTTCTTCTCACATGCGGTTTCGGGTTCAATCGCTCTGACTCTTCTCTCCTCATATATTCCAAGAATAATATTCAAATATTTCTCCTAATTTATGTTGATGACATACTCGTAACAGGAAACAATCAAGAAAGCATCCATAGCCTTCTTCGCAATCTGCACGCCGAGTTTGCTTTAAAACAACTAGGCAATACATCATTATTTCTTGGAATACCGGTCACTCAAACACCAAACGGGTATTTCCTCACCCAAGAGCATTACGCAAACAAAATTATACACGATGCCGGCTTTGATCAATATAAGAACTCTCCGGCTCCGATCGCTCCAGCAAGCTCCCACAGACTCGCCGCCCTTTCAAGACCCGTCTCTCTATCGTCGTCTCGCCGGCTCGCTCTAGTACTTAACAATCACTAGACCCGACATCGCATTTGCCACAAATCAAGCCTGTCAATGAATGCACAAACCTACCGATCAGGACTTCAAGAGCCTCAAACGTATTCTACGATACATCAAAGGAACCAAGCACTTCGGCCTTCCCATCACATCCGGTGACTCCCAACTTCGCACCTACACCGATGCGGACTGCACGTTCGACACATCCGATCGGAAATCCATCACCGGCCACTGTACATTCATGGGATCTAACTTAATCTCCTGGTCCGTAAAGAAACAGGTAACGGTAGCAAAATCTTCCACCGAAGTTGAATACCATACCTTATCCGCCGCAACATCTGAAGCTATTTGGCTTCGTCGTCTGTCCGCCGAGTTGCAACTACCTCAACACAATCCAACCATCATTCACTGCGACAACATCTCCGCCATCGCCATTGCCAAGAACTCAGTCTTTTACGCCAGGACCAAGTATATCGAAATAGACTATCAGTTTATTTGACAGCACATCTCAGACAGCAACATCCACATTCAACACATTTCTTCTCAAGAACAAATTGCGGACATCTTCACCAAGCCCTTCTCGAGTACTCGATACAACTTTCTCCGATCCAAATTAACCATCCGTGAACCGGATGATTAATTTGAGGGAGGATGTGAGCAGCTGTTATCATTTAGCTTATATCATACCAGCATATATTTACTCTTGTATCCCTCTTGCTTCTATATATACTCTATAAACAGTTCTTTTGGTAATAATATAGAATTACATTTTTCCTTTCTATTTCTCTGCTCCGGTTCTTTCCTGTTCTCTTAAACTCTTACACAAAATACTCAGTCAATCTAAAAGGTTCTCACCGCCCCCACTCCGCACGTAATGATTTCTTGTAAGTACCAAAGTGTTTTTAAATGGTGCAGAGCAGCAAATATCGAGTTATGCATGCACATATGGAAGGAAAAGATAAGATTAGGTGAAGAAAGACGGTACCTGCGAACGAAAACTTGCGGTTGACGAGATGAACGGCTTCAAAACAATGGCAGGATCCACAACCAAACTCAAAACAACGGATGGAAGGCTATTTGATATGAACAGGGAGAGTAAGAGTGTCTCTGTTCAACCCCTTTTTGTTCGCATGAGAGAGAGAGATGAAGAAATGGAGGGAGCTCGAATGCGAGAGATAGAGCAAGGACGTACGAATGCCAAAGACAGGAGAGGGTTTCCGCTCTTACGTGACGAAGAGTGAGAGACGGAAGGAGATAGTAAGTCGATAGCATCAAACCAACTCAATACCAAAGTCGTCTGCTTGAGTGATGTCTAAAGCTCGCGAGAACTGAAGTGACGACCCTCTGTTATCTTCTGCTGCAACCCAAAAAATAAGATTTTCTGCGTGCAATCTCTTCTATAGCAGTCGAGATCATAGGGAAAGGAAGCCGAATTGAGCCCGAATCATGCTCAATTTGACTCGATTTGAGTCAATTAGAGTTCAAATTTGAGTTCAATTTGTTTGACGAAATTAGGCCCAAATCGTCATAAATTTGAGGCAAATTAAGCTCGGCAAAGCCTCATAAACTCGATTGAACACGCCGGATGGAAAAAAAATGATAAAAACAAGGTCAAAAGGAGTTTTTACATGAAGTAATACAGCAATATTTCCTTCTCTTTACTCTCTAGCTAAGTTCTGCTTTCAAGTTTCTCGACTATGTTTAACCCTTAGTGCTAGCGACCTCTTCAGAAACCAATGCTTGGGAACTCAGCTTTTCTGAAAAATCATAAAAAAAAGCTTTGGAAATATAAAAGAAACTATTTGATCTTATAACTCCTTAAAAAATCTTCATTGATTGACAATTTAAGCTCGTCCAAACCAATAGAACTGGATTTAAAAGTGGGAAGACGCTGCTAGCTCTAAGAGAATTAAAAGACTTTAATTGTAAGAACTAATGCAGCAGAAAAAAAAAATGGAAAAAAAAGGCCTGTTGATCTTGCACCAATGAAATACTTGTGTTTGCTATCAAAAGATTTGCTAAAAGAATCTGTTTTGAAAGTGAGGAGAAGCTCTTGAAGTTTTCAGCTTACAGAATTTTGATTTGAGAGTTTAATCGACTGTACAGTTGCAATTACAGTGGAAATGGAAAGTGAAGTTCTTGAATGGAAGTAGCTTCAAGTTTTAGGTTTCCTTTGAGACGATCATTTTTGCTGATTCTTAAAGCAATTTTTTAGAAAAAAAAAATTTAATTTATATACTAGAAACTGCTTTAAAAAGTAATAAGAAAGCCAACTCAAACGAAAACTTAGAGTTAGAATGATAAGTTTTAGGTTTCGTTTGGGACGACTTTTTTGCTGAATCTTAAAGCGATTTTTTAGTAAAAAATTTTAATTTGTATACTAGAAAATTGATTTCAGAAACAATAAGAAAGCCGACTCAAACGAAACCTTAGAGTTATTATGAATACTACATTTTGTTCCTAAATGGTTTTCAAAGAGATGATTTTAGAAATGAAAACAAGTTATTAGGAATGAAGAAAATGGATTTCAATTTTGGCTTTGTGAAGAAACAGCTAGAAGTTTTTTAGAATGTTGTGGAAATATCTTTTGGTTTTATATTCAAATACACTTAAATTTAATTTCTTTTTGGTATCGATGTAGCTATTGAAAATAGCTTACAAGACTTAGCAAACATAATTGACTAGGGTTATAATCAGTACAGGAGGAGGCTATCTAGTTTGATGTCGGATGCGGGACTGCGGCTCGATTGAGGTGCGAGCTAGTGCACGGGAGAAAGAGGTCAACCTGAGAGACGGTGTGAGCCTAGAGATAGACACGGGATAAGTTCGGAAGCTAGGGCACGGTAGGGGAGGGACGCAAGCCTGGAGACAGGCGCGGGATCAGTTTGGAGCTAGGGCATGGGAGGGGAGGCTAGGGAGATTATTTAATGTAGGAGGTTAGTAATTGAGGAACGCGGATATTATTATAAACCGCGGTTTATATTTCTTCTAAAAATAGTTTTTTGCAACGGTTTTAAAAATATTGCTGCTACCGCTAAAAATATCAATTTTTAGTAGTATGGTTATATTATTGATTGGAATTGGCGAGTTTTCACATATATGTTCATACTTGACTAGTTTAAATTCTTCACTAATCAAATTTGAAATCTACTCATCAAAATTAATCGAAAAAGTACTTGCACTAAAGAATAAATAAGTTAAAATTTTTTATGAGTACTCAACTTTTTGTATTAACAAATATTTTATATGTCTAAATGAACAAGCAATTCAATAAATTTAGTATTAATGTCTAAGTACTTAACTACAATTAAATAAGATAATAAATAAGTCATAGATAAACTTTCTTATAATCATATAATATAAATAAGTATCATCAAATTTTTCCAATGAAATAAAATAATAATAATAATAAAGCAATTGCATTAGATTTATATAAACCTTTATATAAATTTTATCTAGTTGGCAAAAGTTTCTTCTTGATAGTAAGTTGAGAGGGCAAGCATTAAAGATGTTAAGGATAATTTAGGTTTATTATGGAAGCAAATAATTAATTAGGACTTTGTACACTAATCAAAAAGCATTTAAACATGTTTAGCTATAAGATTTAATTGAGATTTAGGATAAAGAATCTATATCATGATCACAATTAGGAGTAGAAGCATTACACAATAAATCATTTAATAGAGTAGAAATCTAATCTCCAAGATTTGTATTCATAACATTCTTTTCTTAAATAATCAATATTTTTCTTCTCCAAGTTATTTGAATCCTTTTTGGTTGAAACAAACTTCTTTTCTAATTTATTTTCATTAATGGAGCGGGATAATTCTTTATAAGAAATAACATTTACCACATCGTCCTTCGAGTCTAAGATTTCGTTTGCGATAGCTTTTGGCTACTATTTTGTCACTGCTTTAAAAAAAAATTGCATTAGAAAGCAGTAAGAAAACTATCGCAAACGAAACCTAAGATGTTGCGTATGGTTGTATAAGGGAAGTTCATTTCTTTTCATCTTCATCTATCAATGCATAAGCGAATTAATATTTTTTTTGTCCTCATTGACCTTTGCATTCTTCTTTCTCTTCTTCCTTCTCTCTTTGTTGAAAGAATCTCTTCTTCTTGAGAGTTTCTTTCTCCTCATATTTCTCTCCTATCTAATGATATATATATATATAATAATCTCAAAAATTTATTCCGTCAAATATTAAAATTTAACTTAGCAAATAATATAAGAAATTCATAGAATTTTCTATTAAAATAAATCAATGAAAGTATCACAATAATCTTTGACTCTTAGATTATTAAATCTTATAATCATGATCGATTGTATTAAGGTAAATTATTAGGAATTGGTATTGAACAGAAATGAGACTCACAAAGATTATTAAGCTCTGATATCAATTAATGGATAATGGCACACCTCTTTTTTTTTTTTTCAAAATTCCAAAAACTATATACACAAGTATTTTTCATAAATATGATTGTAAAGCTATTGCGGAGTTTAAGGGTTTGACGGCTGCAGCTTTTTATAAATATGATTGTAAAGCTATTGCGGAGAAAATAACTTTATTGAAAACTGATGTAATTTAGTACAGCAGCGAGAAATCATCACGATGCTTATAAGCTTATACAAAGAGTTTTCAAGTATTTTTCATAATATAATTTATTACATTCAAGAATATTATGTGATGTAAGCTTGCAACCAATTAATTAAATCTTATGAGTGACACCACACAAGCCTTATTAAAATGTAATCTAAATGATTAAGGTATGCAAGTGAGCATATGTCAAATTGTCAACTAAGCACAATACAAAGAATTTTTTCAGGCTTCATTTGGGACAGCTTTTTTACTGCTTTCTAAAATAGTTTTTTAGTACAAAAATTTTTAATTCAAAAAAATTTTATACTAAAAAGCTACTTTATAAAGCAGTACAAAAGTTTTTCCAAACAAAACCTCAACTTCACAAGCTTAATAGAAGCGTCAAAACACAATGTATGGTGATGACAAATAAGAATGCTACAAGTAAATTGAGCATAATAGAATATATGTACTATACATAGTAGCACAAGAGATCATATGAATTAGATAATCAACAAGCCTCAATACAATTCCAACCAATTTATTGAATAAAGCAAAGTGCAAGAAAATAAATTTATGTTTATAGAGCAATTGAGATACAAAGAAAGATATTTACATGATTTGGCCACCAAACCAACCTAAAATATGCATAAGCCCTCCGCCGACAAAATTCTAACTATCCAGATTTTTCACCGCAAATCCAACTTTTTTCTCGCCTCTAGTTGGTGGTGAATACTTATGTCTTAAGTGTAACTTAGGCATCATTTGAGATAGCTTTATTACTGCTTTATAAAGGTAATATAGAGAAAGCAACTTTTTAAAATTATAGAAAATAACTTTTTAGTACATATTTTTTTAAATGGCTAAAAAACAATAACCAAATAGAAAGTATGGTTCGATCTAAAAAGCAAAGCAGCAAGAAAGCTGTCTCAAATGAAATCTTAGACTTCATTTGGGACAGTTAGAAAGCTGTCTCAAACAAAGTCATAGGCTTCATCATTTGAAACAACGTTCTTACTATTTTCTACAACAACTTTATAGTTCAAAATTTTGTCAAAAGCAACGAAAACGTAACAATCAAAAGCTATCACAAACAAAACCTTAGTCATCTAATTATCTCTATGGGCTAGGCTACCAACTCACTAAATATCAGAGAAATTTACCTAGTCAAATTTCTCTCAAAATGTGGCATAATGGCTACCATCTAAATTTATAAATCAATATTTACACAAAATAGAAAGGTGTAAAATAAAAACAACTCTTTCATAAAGCCTATGATATTGAATTAAAAATGATGTTACCAAAATAAATTTCTTATGGGCTTGCTTGTGATTGATAAATACACCAACAAATGCAATTTCACACATGTTTAAGTAATTGCATTTTTTTCCTCTGAAGGAAGTAATTTATATATCACATGAAAAGAAAAATTACAAAAGGTTAAACCTTTCATAATATAAAGGCTACATCTAATTTTTTATTTGCCTAATCATCATTCAAATAAAAATCAAGCATAGTTTAAATAAAGAAAATAAGAGCAATTGAAGTAAATTAATTAAGAAATTTATCATAATGGATAAAATATGTAGAACTAATTAAATATTCCAAAATATTAAATGCTTAATTAAGAAATATTATTGATATTCAAATTAAGCTTAAAATCCTAATTAGTTTATTGAAAAAGCAATTAGCATACAAAGCCTAATTAAGGATATTTAAGATATATAATGCAAAAGTATGAATAAATTAAACTTGATACCAAACAAATGTGATCAATATCATAATTAATTTCCAACTAAGTATATAATTATAAATAACATATTAATTAAAAATTTATCTTATAGTAGAAAATTATTATTAAATAAAATAAAAAATACCCCCAAATAAAATTATGGAGGCCTTGAATCTTCACCTGAGTCTTCATTCTTGAACACTTAAGCTCTCCTCCAAATGAATAATCCTCCTTGTTGCCCTAGTGAATTACCTCTTCATCTATTTGGTTACATGAAATAAATTAATATAAATATGCAAACACTTAGGGTCGTTTTGGGACGGTTGTGAATTTTTGTGAATGTGGCTATAAAGTTTTTTTGGGAAAAATAACTTTTAAAAATAACTTCTTAGTAAAAAAAATTAAAAAATAGCAAAAAATAATAGACAAACATAATTGTGATTGCGGTATGAAAAACAAAGCAGTAAGAAAGCTGTCACAAATAAAACTTTAAGCAAATTATAAGATTTATTATCATCAAATCAATGGTGAGAAATATTAGTTGCATTAGCTCATGAAGTCAAAAACATATAGAAAAATAGCATAGGATCAAAATGTGATAGTGATTCATAAGAACAACTAAGCAATGAATGAAGAATTTTTATCACAAAATAGTCAAAAGAACAACTAAGCATGAAATCACATGAAAAAATAGCATAGGATCAAAATGCGATAGGATCATAAGAACAACTAAGCAAAATAGTCAAAATATTCTTCATTCAAGCATGAAATCACATGTGAAAAACCAAAATCATTTCTTGCTATGTTAAGGAAAAGGCAACCTAACAAGACATGAGTGAGAACTTTCAAATTGAACATGAAGACCACTTAATCACCTCACTCTTTTACCAAACTTTCTCCCTCTCGCTATCCCTCCCCAAATGGTTATGAAGGGGATAAATTCAACTCAAATAGCTTCCTAAGCCAAGCCACCAAAGACCTTCTAGAAACATAAAAAAGCCAACAAAAAAAATCGCATATGGCTCTCACTCTTCTTTTTTTTATATACATTGATCATAAAATTACAAAAAATATATATATAATATAGTACATGAAGTACTTACAACAATATGAAAAAAATTAGCTTTCAAAATGGATATTAAGGCTACATTTGGGATGACTTTTTTACTACTTCTTAAAGCAGTTTGCTATTACAAAAATTAAAATTTAGCTTGGATGTTATTAATATGATATAATCAAATGACTCATATTGAGTTTTGTGGGAAGGAGATTAGCGTTCTTCATTAGGAAGTTTAGGTAAAAACTTAAGTATTCGTATTCTTATTAGAGGATTATACATACAAATTTTGATGACATTGATGGCCCCGTCAGACTCAATGAATAAAATCAACATAGAAGCAAACAACTTCTCATATCAATGAGTAGTAAAAAGCTCTAGGATGAAAACCTCCAAAAAAACAAGACAACTTATAGTAAATTCGAGAAAGATATGTGGAACCCTTGATAATTCTCTAGTAAGTAATAAAATATTATATAAAAAGCTTAGCAAAATTGACAAAGGTATAACTAGTATTATCAAGAATAAAACTAAATGCAAGTATGACTCTTGAGCATGGCTATGAAGACCTGTCATAGCAGAGCATCAAAAAGATGATATATATATACATACATATATATACATACATACATACATATATATACATACATACATACATATATATATATATATATATATATATATATATATATATATATATATATATATATATATATATATATATATATATATATATATATGTATCTATATATATATATATATATATATATATATGTATCTATATATATATATATATATATATATATATATATATATATATATATATATATATATATATATATATATGTACATATATATATATACATACATACATATATATACATACATACATATATATACATACATACATATATATACATACATACTACTGCCGAATGTATTCTTAAGAATTAGAGAACACATCACAAGGGTCTATAATATAGGTAATTTGAACATGACGAGAATGAGATACTGGAGAATTGCATCAATTAAAAGTAAAAATTCTTAAAAGTTGTGGAGACGAGTAAGTTAATTCATATCTCTCAAAAAAAAAAATCCTCTTGAATAATACATCAAAGTTAGTATCTTGAAACATCACAAGGGATGTAAATAAGGCGAGGTTAAATCAAGTTCTCCAAAGTTGTTTGAGGATGAAGGGACAATTGGGTACAACAAGAAAATTGGGCTAAATTAGCAATGTTAAGAAGATCATAATAAGGCAATGGTGGAGAAGGAACCATGACATGATGATGAAGGGAACTGCATAGGTGGCATCAAATTGGTTTGCCTTGGCCTGCTATTGATTTTATAGTGTGAGAAATTAATTGTATTGTGACCGTGCTCTTTGTTGTCCAAATACTATTTTTTTACCTTGATGCTCATCCATTCTACACATACAATTCCTTAAAGTCAAGTAAGAGTAGTGATACGTTACCAAAAATTGCTTTGATCGAGCACGAATCTCAAGACATTTAAGTTGAAAACTTCTAAAATCAAATTCAGGATCATATGAATTCTGATTCCAGCAAGCTTATAATCGAATTGAACGTCTCAGAAAGACGAACCCAACGACACTAAATTTGACTCAATCCGAGCCCAAATGGGTCTAAATCAAAGACTCAAAGCTTAATTGGATGACAAAAAGATATCCAAATATGACATGCTTATAGTCAAATCGAGCTGCTCGGTTAAACGAATCCAAAGAGCCCAAGATCGTCGAATTCCGACATTGTCAAGGTACTTAAATAGTTGAAAAACATTTTATGATCACGGGAATCAATTCGAGCCATCTAATGGAGCACTCCAAACCTTCCCCGAATCTTCTCTATATTTATAGTATGTGTCACTCATAAAAATATATAAATGGACCCTCACTCTCTACATGAAGGGGGGCCTTTGGCCAAAGTTTTGAGAGAGCTCTAAGGCTTCAAGAGCTACAGCACCATCGTCGGCGAACCAACGTCGACTGTCGTCGGACCACTGCTCGGCTTTATTTCACCGTCGAACTTACCGCCGCCCACACTACAAAAAAAATCATCTATTTCTGGCAAAAATTGATCATTTTCCGACGATTTTCAAAATTACCGGCGGTTTTCTGGCGGAAAAAATTCCGCCGGTAAAACATGCGTAGGAAAATAAATTATGCCTACTTTTTCTGGCAGAAAATAATTCCGGTGGCTTTCCGGTGAAATTAAGCCGCCGGAAAATTAAAAAAAAATTCCTGAGCTCTCCCACATGGCAACCTGCTTTACCTAGCTGGAAGTTGCCCAGCAACCCGCTCCCGCGCCAGCCCAGCAACCCGCTCCCGCTCCAGGCGCCAGCCCAGCACCCGTGTGCGTCAACGCCAGCCCGCAGCCCGATCCAGCGCCCGCCGGGCAGCCCGCCCTTGTGCGCCCGCGCCAGCACAGCAACTCGCCCCGCTTACGCGCCAGCCCTCTCCCGCGCCTGCCAAGGGTTTCGAACCCGGGTGGTTTGGAGACAGTTTCAAACACTCAACCAAATTTGTTGAAGAGGTAAATACGTTGTAAGTGTTAATTTTTTATATTTAAATTATATTTTGACAAAAAATCAATTTATTAAATGAAATTAAATATAATAACTAATTTAATTATAAAAAATAAAAAGTAATAATTAATATAAAATAAAAATTAATAATGACTTACTAATTTTAAAATGAAAATTAATTGAAATAAAGAATTATAATTAAAATTTAACTCAAACAAATTATTAAATTAATAATGAATTAAAATACTACAAAAATTACTAATTAAAAAATAAAAGAAATTTAATTTTTATTTAAATATTTTTACTTAAATTAAGAAAATAGTTAATATTCTTTTTAATCATATTTATTAAACTATTTAAATAGTTAAAATTTTAATCAATTTAATCAAATTTATAAAATTCTGCCGAAAAACTGAAAAAGCCGAGGAAAATCCGCTGGAAATTTATGTGGGAAAGAAACCGCCAGAAAATTTCATCGAAAAATTTGTCTCATTGTTTTCCGTCGGAAAGCCACCAAAAAATTAACCGTCGGAATGCCGCCAGAAAATTCCACCTTCTACCAGCCGCTGACTGCCTTCTAACAACCACTTGGTTGTTAAACTCTGTCAGACTTCCACCTAGCCATCGACCGTCACCAGACTTCCACCCGACCACCGACTGTCGTTGGACCTCCTCTCGCGACCAACCATTATTGGTTTTCCACCGAGCTACCAAGTACGGTCCCTCCGACATTCGTCTCCAAACAATGGTCTTTCTGACCTCCGTCACCTACCGACTACAATCCTTTCGACCTTTGTCGCTCGCCGACTACAATCCTTTTGACCTCCGTCGCTAGACAATGGCCTTTCCGACCTCCATCGCCTGCTGACTACGGTCCTTTTGACCCTCATCGCCCATCAACTACAATCCTTCCGATCTCCTTCGTCGGGCAATGGTCTTTTCGACCTCCGTCGCCCGCCAACTATGGTCCTTCCGACCTTCGTCACTCACCGACTACGATCCTTCCGACCTTCATCATCTGACGATTGCGGTCCTTCTGACCTCAGTTGTCATACAAAATTTTTTTGACCTCCGTCGCCCATCAACTACGGTTCTTTAGACCTTCGTCGCCCGCCAACTACAGTCCTTTCGACCTTCCTCACCCGTCGGCTACGGTCCTTTCGACCTCTGTTGTCAGATAATAGTCTTTTCGACCTCCATTGCCCGCTTATTATGATCCTTCCGACCTTCATCGCTAGCTGACTACGGTCCTTCTGACCTTCATCTCCCACCGACAATGGTCCTTGCGACCCCGGTCGCCAGACAATGATCTTTCCGACCTCCGTCGCTCACTAACTACGATCCTTCTAACCTTCGTCACCCGCCAACTATGGTCCCGCAGACCAAATGAACATATCATTGTTTGTTTTACCAATTTTCACCATGTAATGCACTCTACATGATGTATATTTGCTACATCAAACTAAACCCTTCTGCCCAAGGAAGGGCCTCATTTGTAATTGAATGCAAACAGAGGATTCATTCAAACTAGACAAGGTTTCATGGTTTTTCCTCCTCAGGGGTTTCCACGTAAAAACTCTTGTGTCTCTTATGAACGCTACACCCTCTATTTTATCTTATTGTGTGTTGGATATTCGTACAAAGCTAAGACATTAAACATTATATTTCTCTGTCACTGTGAATATTCCGGGATGCAAAAAGTAGCCTTCCCCATTTGAATTATATTGTTCTTAATTGAGAGATTGGTTATAAGCCATTCAAGAAGCGTTTATAGAAAATTAAAAAAAAAAATTCTCATAGACTACGCCAAATTATTGCATGCCAGAATGTTCGCAATGATAGAGAGAAAGTTTAATATCTTTACTTTGTATAAAAAAATAGTGCACACACAAATAAAAAAAAAAGTTTCATCGGCGACGCAAGAGTTTCTACGTGAAATTTTGGGGGGGAAATCATGGGGTCTTACTCAATTGAAATAATCCACTAAACAATAATGATTGTAAAAATTTGTCCTTCATACAATTGAAAAACATTGGATTACAAAATTGGGAACATTGGCTTGGTCTCCTATTGTTTTATTGGTGATTATTGGAGAAGATGTAAAAGGTAATTGTAATCAGTCAATAATGTTTGGGTGGCGACGATTGAGCAATGACAATCAGGAGAAAGCTTTCTGGCAACAACGATTGGGTGATGGCAATTAGATGATGATGGGTAGGCAATATCAATTGGGCAATGATGATCAAGTGATGATGTCGGACAACAATTATTGGTTGTGATAATTGACACACATTGAATGTTGGGTGAAGCTCTAATTGTTCTTTAGTTTTTCAATCACTCTCCAGCTTCAAGCTTAGGTCCCAACCCCCTTCATATGAAAGAATAGGTGCTATTTATAATTACTAAGAGTGATGTTTTAGTTGATTTAGCCAAATTCCTAAAAAAATTTATAGGATGACATGTGTTAATTTCTTTGATCATGAATCATTTTTTCAATATTTAGTGCCTTAATACCTCATAATTGAGTGACCTTGTGCTTGTTAAATTCTTCTCATCGAGGTGCTTATTTTTACTGTTAGTTTGGTGCATTAGGTTTGTCTCATCGACATTCAAATAAACTATAAGTCTGTTAGAATCAGAGTTTAGATGATCCTAAATTTAATTTAAAATTTCTCATTTAAATATTGCATCGTGATTCATTATCAATTAAGTGAATTTTCTAATGATGTACCATAAGCAAATTTTTCAACATTCGAGTAAGGGTCAAATGCTTAATCACATGAGCCTACTTAACAACTACTTTTAGTAGAAATTAGGCAATGTGTGGTACTTCAAAGACCAGATTATCAAGCAACAGGACCTTAAAAGAGACATAAAAATCTTAAAATTCCAAATGTACAATCTAAGTGTAATTTACCTCTTAAAGACACTCTTTCCAATCAATTAAACTAATAAACAATAGATCATATTAATGCGTTCAGCTCTCCTAACACTCATATAGATAGGCCAAAACTCTACCCAGAATATGATAAGGAGAGCCTCTCTTTTCAAACTATTTCCTGTAACAGTGTGGGAAACAATAAGAAATAGAGAGAAAAAGAGCTCATGTGTCAACCAAGGACTTAATTAAAGCAGGTCTGGTGTGGTAGTTGTCATAAAGAGTCAATGTAGAAGAGCTCTACAACCACACTAAACCTTACACCTAATCCCCTTATCTTATGCTCTCAACTACACATTAATTAATTAATTGACCGAGTAATTGTGTTCCATACAAAACTACTTATAGGAGATATTTCTAATTTTTCACTGTGCTATAGAAATTTAACACTTTTGAACTCCAATTAATCATAATATATATGATTTACCTTCATCCATTTATCTCAACAAAAGGCTATTATGTGCTCATTTTCCTTCTCTTGCAGACAAATTTGTTCGAGATATTCTGATCCAGATCCTATCAAAGTGTACTCTAATGTTAATGCATCACTGTAGAAAGGGTGATTTTCCGGCAGCAATTAGGATTTTCAGTGGTTTCCAGCCAGATTTTTTACTGTTCATTTTTTACTGTTGGTAAAAACCGTAAAGAAAATTGAAACCAGTGGTTTATTTTTGGCAGCAATCTTTACCCGCGGATAGCCGCTGGAAATTACTAGTGCGTACATCGCAGGAGAAGATTTACCGCCACTTTTTCAGGCGGCCAGACCGCGGGAAATTACTGGCAGTTTATCTTGTATTCAAGCTGCATATATAAAATATTGTCCCATATCGACAGTTCCGACATGTAATATCAAGTTCAAATTTCAAGAACATGAAATCTTCCATTGGATGAAGGTAGCTTCCAAATATAGTAAACCTTTTTAATTATAAAGACTCACCAAAATTCTCTAGTGCTTGAAAAAAAGCTTCTGTGATAAAAAAAGTTGGTGATTGTTGTACACCAAACTGGGCAACTAAAACCTATGAAAATAACAACCATAACTATCTCGCTACCTTTATTTCAACAGCCAAATGCCTCAAGATACAATCTTCTCCACGTTACTTCAGAATAAGAGAATTTCTATGTTTTCTTTTTCCTTAAACTTCTTCTCTTTCTACTGAAAATGATTTGTTTTCAGTGTAATTGGTTGGCATTTCGCTATCAGCTTCAAACTACTTATAACTACTGAGCTCTTCACTATAAATTCAAGCTGCTTCTACGAAGAGATAGAGTGTTAACTTCTAACAGAAGAGCTTAATTTAGGAGGACTTTTGAAGTTATTTTATTAGTATAATGGATCTTTATCTCTCTCCCAAGCACTTGCTTGTCATTTGTCTGCTCTCATTAGCAACCTTCTGCTGCAAAGGTCTGTTGTAATCTTCTTCTGCAACTTTTTTTTAGCCTCGTCTTGTTGCTTTTGGATAGAAAACTGATTTTGTGTTTGATAATGAGTTCATCTCATGAGTTAGTCTGGTTGATATATGAGAGCTTTAATGGGAATTTTTGGAGGGCTTAATTACTTAAAATTGAATTAGTTACTTAACGTTTTTTTCTTAAGAAGCTTGTGATATGTAATGATGCAGCTCAACAGGCAGATTCAGTCCAGATTGTTGCCAGAGCTGCACTTTGTTTCGACAATCAGACTGTTAGTAACATAATTCTCTCTCTCTCTCTCTCTCTCTCTCTCTCTCTCTCTCTCTCTCTCTCTCTCTCTCTCTCTCTCACGAGAATTTATTATGTGCAGACACTGGGCCGTTCTGAGGTAAATCAGAATGTGTCACATCACCCAGTATACAGCAATGGTACACAGCAAACGGGTGATGTTGCGTGTTCTGATTCACCTCCAGATGGCATCCATATCCGCATAGAATAATTTCACCTCTCACACACACATAAATATATACTATTGTACTAGGGGTGTCAATTCGGGTCAACGGGTCGAACCCGAAATTGACCCGGCACTTTCGGGTCAACTCGAACCCGACCCGTTTTTAAAAATGGGTCAAGTTTCTGGACCCAAACCCGACCCGATTCGGGTCCGGGTCAACCCGATCCGACACTAAGGACTCGAAGTTGACCTAAAATTACTAGTTTTTCGGGTCAAAATTTGGTCAATCTTCGATTTTCGGGTAAAAAACGGGTCAATCTCTGGTTTTCGGGTCAAATAGGAGTTTTCGTGTCAATTTCGGGTCATTTTCGAGTTGCTGGGTCAACTCGAACCCAACCCGATTTTTAAAACGGGTTGATTTGTTGAACCCGAACCGGACCGATTTCGGGTTCGGGTTGACCCTAACCCGAATTTTTTCAGGTCGGGTTCAGGTCGTGTCAAAAATTGACACCCCTAATTGTACATAAACAAATTATAAAATAAAGAAAAAAATTAGAGACTAATCAGATTGAAATTCAAACCAACTCAAGATCTAATCAAATAAGACCAGCAAGAACAAATTTCAAACAAATATTTAAGTATCTAAGCTGTTTTATAATAGGGATTAAATCAATTAGAAAATTTAAAGTAAGATCATTAGCATCTCTCTATATATAAAGAATCTAAGAAACTAGGGGGGTCCCACCAAACACATAATTTGAAATGGAACTGATTAAAAATAATCGGGTTCAGGTATGACCTGATTAATTTTAAGTCAAATTTGTTTGATTCAAAACCTAAAACTGGCTAAAAATTGATATGATTATCATCAAATTGAAGTTAAACAAATTGAGTTCAAGTTAAACCCGTCGTATTTAGGTTAAACAGGCGGTATTCTAATTAAACAAGCATGCTGATTCAAAAAAATTACATAATTCATATAATAAATAGGTTAAACAGATTCAGATTCAGGATTAGGGCGGTTCTCGGCTCAAATATTTCACCCAATAAACAAATAGGTCAAATTTGGATCAAGCATATTCGGGTCGAACCAATCTCAAATTAAATTGACACACCCTCCGACACTCCTATATAAAATGGTAAAACTTATTAAATTAATCATAACGAAAAAAAAAAAGTATCAAGCCAAATTTCAATCATGTTAGACTTCAAATTTTTGACAATCAGCTAAGGGTGTCAATAACGATCTGACCCGTTGAGCCACTTAATAAATGGGTTGGGTTTGGTTGGACTTTTCCAACCCGTTTATTAAAGGAGTCAAGTTCAAGTTGAACCGCAAATCGATTTTTGACCTAAAAATAACCCATTTAATTTATTTTTTTAACATATGAGTATAATCTTCTTATTTTTTTTATCAAATATATATTAATAATTAATAAGTTATACAAAAATTAAAACTAAAGCTATTTAATGGGTTGTGCTAAAGTCATTCAGGTTATTAGCTTCTCGGGTTGTTGTTCTGACCCGTTTACCAAATGGTTGGATTCAGATACACGATTCGAGTTTACTTAACCCATTTTAACACTCCTGCATCTAACATTTTATGAAATTTAAACATCATAACAACACATCATTCAAATTCACACAATCAAAAACTAACAAGGATATTTGCTATGAAATACATCACAAAACAACAAAACATCAAACATCCAAATTGAAAAGCAAAAAAAAAACATTATAAAATGGACACCCATCAATTCTTTTTATGATCATCCTCATTAACATACAAATAACATACTAACATACAAACACCAAAAAAACTTCACTGCAGGTGACAAATGGTTGCATGAGATGGATGAGGCGCATCTCCAATAGAACTGCAACAACAAATCGCTTCTGCAACACCCCCTGCTTTGGCCAAATGATGTTGATGCTTAACTGTGTGGATGGAATATTAACCAATTTCCAGTTCTACAGTCCAGGACTGATGCAGGGAGTTCAATCTATTTTCCAGATGTCTTGTGGAGGAAGAACTAGCAATAATATTAATACCAGTAAGTATTATACACTACTAAAATGGAGTAAAAATTATAGCATTATCTAGCAAGGGTACAGCTTTTTAATTGCTTTTAAAAAACAGCTTTTTAGTTCAAAAGTTTTTAGTTTAAGAAACTTTTATAGTAAAAAGCTGGTTTAGAAAGCAATGAAAAAGCTGTTGCAAATGAAGCCTGAGTAATAGTAGCGGTTAAAACTGCTCCTAATAGCAAGAATCTTATATGCACTGATTTTGATATTAATTTATTTATTCATGTTTGTCCTCATGCCTTAGCCCCAATTATTGTCGCCATTGTTAGGTCCTGCAAAAGCTCAAGCGCTCAGTCCTGATGCTTTGCTTATGGCCAACGAGAAGCCGCCCCATAGTTTTAGGATTCATTTGGGACGACTTTGTTAGTGTTTCTTAAAGTAGTTTTTAGTTAAAAAATTTTAATTTTTGCATAGATGATTTGGTTACATAAAACGGCTGACCCGGTTAGGAAATTAGATGTATTAGATTTGACTTATTTTAAGAAAGGAAGATATAGACATAAAAAGACTTGATTAGAAAATACTAGAAATGACCTCTCTTTATTAAATTTAGATGAGAATTTGACACTTAATATGTCACAATGGATAAAAAGGATTTATGTAGTCGACCCCACATAGAGGGATAAAGTCTTGTTGTTGTATTAAAAAAATGCTTTATGAAGTAAGAAAGCCATCCCAAACAAAGCCTAAGTCACCATAATATATATATATATATATATATATATATATATTATTTTTATTTAAATGAGATATATTTCTTTTAAATTTATTTAAATTGGAATATATTTAAATGAGTGTTGTTATACTCCAAAAAAAAGTTTAAGAAAAAATATTAAAAAATATATATTAAGGGGCTTCACTAATCACTTGCTTAAGCGGATTAATTAAAATGAGGACAGTGTCATTTGATTTGCTTGGTTAAAAGATAATGTTGTTTGAAATTAAATATAGGGTTTTTGGTGAAGTTTAGGTATTTTTCTATTAAAAAAATAAATATCATATTATAATATCAATTTTTTTTTTAGTTGGATATGATATATGATGATTTTTAATTTTGAAATAATTGCTTGAACAAATATTTAATTATCACATCTTGATTTTCATTATTTTGAATATAATTCAATATGTTTAATTTAATTAATTAATCTTTATTATTTTAACTCAAATAATAATATAATTTTATTTTTATAAATTTTCTTCCAATAATTAAACGTTAATCAGTCCAATCACATAATAACAAGGCCCTGATCTTAATTATCATCCTAATACTTAATCATTTGGCAACTATATAGTTTTATTAATTTTCCATAAGTTTGATTAGCCCTTAATTATTCTATTAAATACTAATTACCCTAATTTAATATTGTCCACCTTGAGCTGGAGTTAACATTCTACTAAATGTAAATTTCATTAATAGTTCTTACTAGAAAAGTATTATACTCTGATAAAAAGGATGATTTTAATCATTAACTAATTACTATCACTTGAGTTAATTAGCACTTACAAAATAATTAACTAACATATTACACAATACCCATTTGCATAACTAATAAATAATTAACAAAAATAAACTCTAATTATCTCAATTAATTTTAACAATTTTGCTCGACAATACGACTTCAATCCGCTTATTTGCATTCAAGGATGTAAACGAGTCGAGTCGAGTCGAGCTATGTCAAGCTCAAGCTCGGCTCGCTAACCAACTGGCGAGCTCAAACTCGAGACAAGATCCAAGGGCGAGCTCAAGCTCGAGCTCGACTTGTTGCAATGAAAGCGACCTTGCGAGCCAGCTCGTAAGGTTGCAATCAAATAATTTTCAAATTTTACTAAACTTGAAGATTAAAAGTTTACTAAAGCCGGATTTATCTATAGGTACATCTGGAAACATGGTGGCAGAGACAATTGAAGCTGAAGCCAATCAGATATTTAAGCCATAGCGCCTAAGTTCTTTGCTGTTGTAGCTGCTCTAATTCTTTACAGAAATTCTGGGTTTTGTCATAAAACTGAAGAGAGATGAGCTAATTCTCTCTATATGTAGTTTCTGTAATAGTCCTATTTTATGTAAGAATCTTACTTATTTATTTTTTGAAATCTCTCATTGTTGCTTTGTTGAATTTGGTTATTGGGCATGGCTTGGATTAGCCATATAATGTAATGGCTACCATTTATAAAATGTTAATTATCTGCCACTTTTGGGGTTTATAATGGCATAACCATAGTTCAGTTGTGTAAATTATTTAAAATTTGGTGATCTGCAGATGTTTTTTAGTGGAGAATAATGGGTCACTGGAGTTCACAAAATATATGGCTCAATTAGGAGTGTAAATGAGTTAAGTTGAGCTCGAGTTATGTCAACTTAGAGCTTGGCTCATCGGCCAAATCTGAGCTCAAATCTTATTCGAGCTGGAAAGGCGAGGTCAGTGCGTTGCAACGGAATTGAGCTGCGAGCTCATGAAATGGCAGCAAGTTACGATGCTTATTTAACACCGATGTGTTAAACCCGGGAAGAAAAAGATGTCGTTTTGTTTTTATTAGGGGGCCAAGACTAGGGGTGCAAAGCAATCAAGTCGAGCTCGAATCAGGGAGTGTTCGAGCTCGACTCGCGAGTCCGATATCGAGCTCAACTCGTGACAATGTATCGAGCTCATCGAGCCACTCAATTTCCTGTTTTCCCAATTCACGCCTCGATTTTCAGGTTTCCCGCTCAGTTTTTCTTCCGGTTTTTTTTCCCACCCTGTTTCCTCAAGCTCAAACTCGAGCACGAGCTAAGTCTCATCAAGCTCAAACTCAAACTTGAGTTTGAGCTCGATAAGCTGTGCTTGCAAATCCGCTCAACTCACATCTCTAGCCTAGACCGATAGTAGCTTGTTTTTCCTTGGAAAATAGAGCAGTGTAGACATTTCATTTTTTATTAATATAAGGGACAGCTTTTTAGTTTTTGAGGTATTATTTTTTTAGGCTATAGTGGCTTCTAGTAGCAGCTTTTATTTAAAAAAAAAAAGTAAAAATACAAAAAAGCTTAGCTGATTATCAAGGAAAGAAAGAAAAATCTTAATATCTACATTACTTCAAGCCAATTTTCATACTCACGAGCTAAACTTCATCAAGCTCAAACCCGAGTTCATTTAACATGCATGTGGCTCAATAAGCTCCATATGCATGAGCTCGTTATCGAATCGAACTCAAGCCAACTCATGATTTGCTCGTTATTGAATCAAACTCAAGCCAACTCATGAGTCATCATGACTCAACCCCAAGACACAAGTGGGCTGAAATGTTACTAGAAAACTCGTCTTATCGTGCATGAATTTTAATGCAATTTTAACGACCTGATTTCAATGATATCAAGAGAATCATGATCTAAAATACTAACTTATGTATACATTTAGTCAAAATAAAGATCATAGTGAGATGAATCCAACAAAGATAAGATCACTCAATTTTGAATTCTTGACATTTAAATACCTAAAAATATCAAATGGTTAAAAAGAATCACTCAGGAGTTTTTTTATAGTGTGACATTGTTATGACAAAGCTGGTGTGAATGACCTTAAAAAGAAATATAACTAAGCAATAATAAAATTATTCTGTGGAGTCCGAACGAGAAGAACCGTCCAAACTGTGAGTGTACACACTATACAAACAATATGTACACTGATTTAATGCACACTATATACAAATATATACATAATGTGTACACTCACATAGAAGAAGTTCCTCAAAAAAGTCTTACTAAAGATGCAAACAGAAATATAGTCTTCCTAAACAATAAGCAAATGATTGTTCAATATGCTTTGCCAGTTTAACCTCTCACAGCTGAACCCCTTAGGCAAATAAAGCAGTAATTGCATAGATGAGATCATGCGTTTGAACACATCATAATAATAAGAATGAAATAAATGTTTAGCCCTAAAATGTGTTTCAAGCAGTTTTTATGGCAGATTGTAGACTTCTATGTGCCAAAACATTATCATTATGTAGTAAATTCTGAAGAGAGAATGTGCAAAGATGTGAGAATATCTAATAACAAGAGACTTCTTTTGTAGAACTAATCCTTACACGGTTCATAGATCCCTAATCCTCACAAGCTTCTTATAGAAAATCCGGTCATCTCTAGCAGAACTGCTTTCATACAGGGCACTCTGTACCAACTCCTGTAGTTCAACAGAAAATTAATGGAGTTATGGGAAAACAATTAGCCTGGTTTAACTAATTTCTGAAGAAAGTGTGTAGGAGATGGAGGCAATAATCTAACCTTGACGTCTCGGTGAGAAAGAAACTTGCCAAGGTCATGAAGTAAGCATCTCAAATCATCCATCTGCAAACAGATCCAGCATTAACAAGCCAAGTAAAAATATAATAAACTAAGAAAGATTGAGATACAGTACCTTGATGTACCCAACTTTGTTATAATCGAAGAATCTGAAAGCCTGTTTCAAACAAAAATAATAAAAATAAATAAATAAAAATGAAAACTAGCAACACAATACAACAACAACAACAACATCAAGCCTTTGTCCTACTACGTGGGATTGGCTACATGAATCCTTTTTCGCCATTGTGTCCTGTTAAAAGTCAAATTCTCGTTTAAATCTAATAAAGAAATATCATTTTTAATATTTTCTAACCAAGTCTTTTTAGGTCTACCTCAACATTTCTTAACATAAGACAAATCTAAAACCTCAACTTTTCTAACCGGGTCATCAGAAGGCCTCCATTTAATGTGACCAAACCATCTAAGACGAGTCTCTAATCTTATCTTCCACTGAAGCTACTCCAACCTCTTCACAGATATGGTCATTTCGTATCCTATCTCTAAGGGTAAAGGCATAAAGTCACTCATCCACCTAAGCATTCTCAACTTAGTAAAAACTAGCAACACAATATAAAATGCAAATCCTGTATCCAGGAATGAACATGCACGACAAAAATTTTACCTGTAGGAGTTCCTTGTCAACAACCTCATCCACCAAATCAGACTTTTCGGATGAAGGCTTTTTCTCATCCTTGCTCCCATTGCTGCTTTGTTCTTCCTTGGATTCAGTGTCTTTGGCGTTCATTCGGCTGGAATCTTCCTTGCCCTGGTCATCCTTAGTTGGAACCTCAGATTTTGATTTGTTGTCAACTTCTTCGATCAAAACCTCCTCCACCTTCAAGAAATTTTGCAAATCTTGTCATTTCAAAAGATTGATTAGGTTTCACGGAGATGCGGATTCATAATCTCATACATTCTTGTAAACCAATGCAGATGACTAATAAAAAAATCAAATTAGCATTTCTAGAAGTGAAAATGGATGGTGTGAAGCAGATTCAAGCTAAAACCTAATACAGTTTATATTCCGCATAATTTTTTTAGTTTTATATAGGAAATAGGAAATATACCAGGACAAGTGCACAGTCTTAGGCTTCGTTTGAGACTGCTTTTTGACTGCTTTTTAAAACGACTTTTTAGTATAAAATTTTAAATTTTTGTATTAGAAAGTTGTTTTAAAAAGCAGTAAGAAAGTAGTCTCAAACGAAACATTAACCTGATCTATCATGCATAAAAATACGCAACCTAAAGCCCCAGGGTAATTCTCTCCAACATAATATATTTCTATCATACTATTACTCCATACAAGAATCACGTGTGGTAGCTAGATGACTTATTCCCACGGCTGGCCTAAAGGCATCCCCCCCACCAAATTCCTCTGTATAAATATTCAGTTTTATATATGAAATATATCTGGAATCGTACACATTATTATCATATGGGTACAAGTCCAACGATTATCTATTATACATGCAAATACTCAACATCAAACCCTAGAAAGCACTCTATTCTCATTTTCTATTCCTATCCATCTAATTTAGTAAAGAATTGCAAGTTAAAACTCTCTGTCCCCACGCAGTTGGTACTGCCAACACAAGTAATCCCAGTTATCCCCACCTTTTCTGCATAAAATCTTTTGCCAAAATAACATCACTATTTGGGTGATCCAATGCATGTGATTCCCACTCCACATAGACAGCCACCTCTTGGCTATCTTTTCCCTTTAATTGCTAAGGCCATTGTCCCTACTATTGGCTCCCTCGCTCTCTCTTACCTAAACATCTTATTGCAAACCCCTTTTATGCATGATTTGATTTACGGAGGGGTTGTTTAGTAATTGGTATCTATTTGTATTTTTTTTATCATATTTGTTTTTTTTTTCATATTTGTATGCTTTTAATAGATGAGATTGTTTAGGGTTAGGGTTATCTGGATATTTGCTGAATTTTAGAGAGTTACTAAAGTTTGCTTGGGCTCTAGCCGCCAGGCGCCAGCTAAAGATTGGGAGAAACAGATCCTCCTCTCCAATTGAGAATCCACTATATCTAGTTCGTTTTATTTCATATTTTATCAATAAAAAGGACTATTTCTGATTATTTCTTCCAAATTCTTATCTAATCTGTCAACAAGGGGAATTCTTATGCCTATGAATGTTCCATATCAATTTAGTATCAGAGCAGTGTCTAAGACAGTTTTGGGGCTGTTTGGGCCGATTCCAACAGCAATTTTTCTCCTTCAAACCGCTGTTTTTGATGTTTTTGGGGTGGAAATAACAATTTTTGAGTCTAACAAAAATCCAAGGACCAATGGTGGGCAGAAAGATGGAAGTATTGGAATGGGAGATCAAACAAATGAAATCTGAAATTTCAGATCTCCAAGCTCATGTTTCAGATTAAAAAAGTGAAATCTCAATCTCCATGAGAAGATCGACATAAAATTTTCGATCCATGAGGACATGTTGAAGAAATTACTTGAGGGCCAAATCAAAACATCGCCATCGAAGGGGAGGGAAGCTGCCGACAGCAATGGAGGGGAGGGAAGCTTCCAACAACAATGGAAGTGAGAATAATCCTAAGCCAATCAGACAAATGGAAGATTAGGAGGTGGAGATTTTGGATGAAGCAGAAAAAATGCCTCCCCTATAGCCTATTCCTAGGGAGGAGTTAGGTAGAGGGTATGAAGAGAGGCGCGTGGGGGTTGGGCATGGTGGAGGGTGTTAATTTGAAAGGTGAGGACTTGATTATGATCGAAGGAATCGAATTTGAAAGAAGGGTTGAATTTGAAGGCAAGGGCTTGATTATGATCGAAGAGGTGTTCAATTTGAAAGGAGATGTGCTTAATATGATAGAAGGGGTGTTGAATTTGATGGGAGAAGGTGGGCTTGTGATGAAAGGTTTGGGTGTGAATGTAGAATGGATGATTGGCACAATTGGAGGGAACTATGCCCTTGAGTAATGGGAAACTTTGGAGGAAGCAAGGGTGACGGAGGAGATTTGAGAGAGAAAAATGAAGATGCATATTTTTAGGGAGATAATGCACATGGGTGGATCTACAGGGTGGAGAAATACTTTACTGTCAATTTATTGACATAGGATGAGAGATTGACGGCAACCAGGATGTGCTTGGAGAGAAAAGCGTTGGTATCATACCAGTGGAGGGATACCAGGCGACCCATACAAACTTATAGGGAGTTTAAGGATTTCTTATTGGAATGTTTCTGAACCAGTCGAAGAGGGGACTTCTATGAGCAGTTCTTCGCCCTAATGCAAAAGGGGACAGTGGTGGAATACCATGAACAGTTTGAGCACCTATCTAGCAAACAGGACCAACTCCCGGAGATTGTACTAGAAGGGAACTTTATGAAATGGCTTAAACCAGAGATTCAAAGAGAAATTAGAATGATGAGGCCACGTAATTTGGGAGGGATATGGATCTAGCTTAGTTGGTTGAGGAACCGAGGCACCTACATAGAGAGACAGAAGGCACATGCAGGATGATCACCACCTTTTTGGCACCCAAGGAGCCAACACCGAATACTCTTCGGGAGACCCAACGGAGAATTGTAGGTGAAAGACTTGGAGACAACTTCAAGAAGCTCACAGAAACAGAGTTATAAGAGAAAAGGGCTAAGGGATCTGTTTCAGATGTGAGGAGAGATATACACCGAGGCACAAATATAAGGATCAAACTCTTCAAGTTCTCACCATTTTTTATAATGAGGAAGTTGAAGAAGGAGACAACTTTTCACCTAGCAGACAATGTGGGTCTTTGGAAAGGGGTATTGGTAGACCGAAACCGGCCCAAGGAGGGCCGACTGAACCAGACCTAGGGATAGTTTACTCTAAACGGCCAAGCCAGGAGCCAACCCCCTTGTGGGGCCCATTGCTTGAAGAGGAAGAGGGAAATTTAGGCATGGTTGAATTAAAGAGGGGGCGGCGGCTAATTTTGTGGGGCCCATTGCTTGAAGAGGAAGGGTTGTTTTAGGCATGATTTGATTTAGGGAAGGGTTGTTTAATAATTGGGATCATATTTGTATGCTTTAAATATATGTGATTGTTTAGGCTATCTGGATATTTGCTGAATTTTAGAGAGTTCCTAGGGTTTGCTTTGGCTCTAGCCACCGGCTAGAGATTGGAAGAGACAAATCCTCCTCTCCAATTGAGGATCCATTATATCATGTTCATTTTCTTTCATCTTTTATCAATAAGTATGTTTATTTTTGGATATTTCTTTCAAATTCTTTTCTAATTTGTTTTTGCCAATGCTAAAGTTCGAATTCCAATTAGCAAGGTAAATTCTTGTGCCTACAAGCATTTCCTATCAACACCATCTCTATGGGTGCCGCCAATACCACCTCAAGGTAACTCTCACATCTCTATCAAGATTAGATTATTTCAGTTTGATGGAATCAATGCAAGATTCATTCTCCTAACAAAACAGGCACCGGGCTTTCATTGGATTTAAAAAACTAACAAACCCTCGGGCACGTAAGCAAAACTGCTCTTTAAGCTCCCTTACCCTTTACACTATTTATAGGCCAACCATTTCAGTCCATCCAATACTCGATCATAAATCCAAAGGGTCAAACAGAGACCAAACATCGATCAACACAGACAGACCAAACATGATCAGCACAGATTGGAACCTGAGTGGTTACAAAATCCAAATACAAGTTGGATAGAAGATATCAAGAGCCAAACCCAACCATCAGTCTGTCCTGAGAAATGAAACAAATGGAAACAAAAGAGGGCATATGATGCGGAAATATTAAGACCATAAATACAGGTAATGGAACTATAGCAAACTAGGAAACAACTTGACTCTGAGGAGATTACTCAGATGATGATTGAAGGACCGCCATACAAAAAGGGCATAAAGAAAACCCAAAAAGTGATTTCAGGAATATCAGATGAGGGGATAGAGTATAATCAGAATTTTTATGACATCATTATCTGAAATAAAATTTAAAATAATCAAAGACCAAGCACATTGCCACAACCCAAATTTATGATTTAAAAGAGTTCCAAAGACTTAAAATACTAAATGACTTATGTAAATATCAAGCCCAAAGGAGATCCTCTCTAGGGAACGGCAAATAAATCTTTTGATCAGCACAGTAAATCTTGCACGATGCTTTGAGTTTTAGCACTCAGTTGCTTCATCATTCACACCAAATCAAGGTGACAAATATTAAAAAATAAAACAAATTTCAAAACTGGCTTGCAAAGACATTGAAAAGAACTCAAATAAGAGTGAATGACAAATAAGTAATCACTTGCCTCCAGAACTGCATCACTTGCAGTTGCAGCTTCCTCCACTTCCTCATACTCTTCATACATTTCTTCCAGATCCTCCTCTTCATCCAATTCATCAACATCTGACTTCTTCTCCTGATCAGATTTATCTACTTCAGTTGCTTCTTCATTCCTAGAATTGTTTTCATCATGATACTGATCTGTATGATCTTGTGCTCCAAGCTTGAGAGGCTCCTTTTCAGCATGGGACTTATCATTGATCTTTTGACGTTTACCTGAGGCTAACTTTGCTTCAATTTCTTTTTCATTTTTTTCTTCCCGTAGTCTTTTGCGTTGTTTATGCTTAATAACAAACCTTTTCCGTAGTTTCTAGCATACAAAAACAACAACAAAATCACCACTAATTCATGCATGCAAAAATAAAACTTAATGCAAAATTATATTCTACCTCAAGAAATGATAGAATGCGGCATCCCATTTGGTACTGAAGCATTTCATTGAATGACTCGGCAAAAAGTGACAGCTGCAGAATAACATAATCAAGGGATATCCGAATGAAAATTACAAGAGGAGCAGTCAAATTCATTTACAAGGATTTATGTGAAAAAGATAATGTAAAAAAGAACCTCAAAAGTTGATTCTTCAGTGTCCTTGTCATTGTACTCCAGCAGTCCAGCCAATGAAAGGGACAGTGAACGAACCTGTATTAATAAAATCCAAATTAGTTTGACATTTCCTAAACTAAGCACTAGGAGAAGTACAAAAAATTCAAAGTTAAAACATAATCTAACATACTTTTGATCCCTTAGTCCTCTTGGTCTTTAGAAACAATCCTGGTTGTTTAGGAGGTTCGTCAGGCTTCACTTTTTCCTTTGTTTCTTTAGATGATTTGTTCCTAGTATCATGCTTGGCATCTTTTTCCTTTGCGTTTTTATTCCTCTTCTCTTTATCATGTCTTGATCCCTCCCCTTTATCATGCCTTGATCCCTCCCCTTTATCATGTCTTGATCCCTCCCCTTTGGCATTGCGTGCATCTTTTTCAGAATCTTTGAGCTTTGGGGCCTCCAGTTCACTGTTAGTTGAAACATGTTTTTCAGTTTTGGAAACTTTATCCATTCGAAGCACCTTTTTATCATCAGTGGCCTCATTAGTTTTCTTTTCATCTTTTAGCTTACTTTCAGCAAGACTTGATTCGGACAGGTCATGCTCTTCCTTTACTATTTGCAGATTTTCCTCTTTGATGTTTTTTAGCACAGAAGTTTTACTTTCTGCTTGCACGTCTTTTGCAAGGTCAGCTTCAGATTTGGTTTCAGTGGGTACAACTTTTTTCTTTATTATCCTTCTAATAATTCTTTTCTTACCAGCTACTTTGGCGACAGAAGTCTGCTGAGCAGCATCCACTGTCAATCCTTTATCATTTTTAGCTTTTTCTTCCTGATTTTTTATATCTTGTTCCGTACTCTTCTCTGTAACATTATTATCTTCCACTTGAGAAGATTTTCCTACAGCAACCTTTCTAACAACTCTTTTTCTAACAAAAGTCTTAACTTTTTCAGGTTCAGCTATACTATCGTTTATTAGAGCAATGGTTTCTTGGCCAGTTTGTTTGTTTTCAATGTCTTTTTGAGCCTTGTCATCCTGTTTGGCAACAGTCTCATCAATAGCTGAAGTTTCTTTCTTATCAACAGTCTTCCCTTTAACAACCTTCCTGATAATTTTCTTCTTTGCTGGCTTCTTAACTTCAACTTTTGGATCAGAGGAAGCCAGATCCAAGGCTTTCTTATCATCAGTTCTATCATCGCCAACCATTGCTTCATCATTCTTCTCAGTGGAAGTTTCAGCTAATTCAGGTAATTTTCGTTTCTGTTCACTTGAATTTTTGGAATCATCACCCTCATCTTTAGTTTCCTCAACTTTGCTTATCTTCTCAACTTTAATTGTCCTGTCATCAACTTGGCTAATCTTGTCATCTTTACTTGACCTGTCATCAACTTTGCTAATCTTGTCATCTTTACTTGACCCGTCGTCAACTTTTCCAGTTTTCATGGTAGTGGCAGTCTTCTTAGACTTGCTAGAACCATGATCACCTAAAGATTCCACGATATTGTCTTCCTCAAAAATTAAAACTCAACATAAAGAGTTAACACAGCAATAATTAAATTGGTGGAAAGCCAATAAAAACTCTACCTTGTATGGACTCCTTTTCACTTGATTTCTGTATTAGCAGAGAAACAGAAGCTCCAATTATATGATACCTTGAATAACAAAGTTATTAGAAAAGTTTAAAGAATATGTTTTAGAACCTTTTCTTTCTTTGAAGCTAGTTCCTTCTCCCTCTCCACAATCTCCTTTCGGTAAGCAAGCCACGTAGATCGCCAGGAATCTAATGAAGGTAGGCATTCCAACAGGTCCGGAACAAATAAAACAGTGATTTCTTTAAAACTAGACAACCCATCATTACCAATCCTGTTGTAGTGTATCTGTCAATGATTTAAAATTAGGAAACAAAAAACATACCCAGTACAATTAAACGTAAGGCTAGTTTCAAAATCAGGATGGAACTCCTTTATTGTTGGTGTCTAATGATATGAGTAGAGTTATCAGCCACAAAATTGATCAAAAGAAGCTCAAAAAAATGTAGTGAATCATGAAAATTGTCAATGATGCAAACTAGAATAAAACCTTTTCCGAATGATAAATTATTATTTATTCAATTAAAATGGAGTCATACTTGAGGCTTACATACTTTTACCAGTATTTTTCATCTTATAATGCAGATGAACCATACTGACCAAGAAAAACTGAAAAAGTACTAAAGAATTCTGTATACAAGTGAAATCAGTTTTCAAATTCTTTTTTATTTTATTTTATTTGTACTGACAAGGTTTTATCATTTGGACTTCGATAAACTTAACATATTGAAAATCACCTCTATATAATAATCTATTGAAGCTTGAACACCTTGTTTAAGAAATGTAACAAGTTTCACAATATATATTTGCCTAAAGGTTGGTATGTTGTCCATAGCTTTGACACTTTTGTTCACCAATATTAGTTTCTGCTCATTTAACTTTAAACACATTAAGCTTTGTCCACCAAATGTATTATGGCCACATTTTTCATCTTCTATATTCTAGTTAAACTGCGAAAGTGCCCACAATTTTAATTTACATAAAAAATATATCATGAATCCTAATTCCCAATTGGTCATGCGTTCTAATGCGTGAATTAGCTATGATTTTAGAGGAAATCTAAGGCATTAGTACGCCAATTAAATTACCATCCAGTAATAACAAAGAATTATAAAGCAACAATCTCATGGAAAAAAAACTTCCTCAAACAAAAAAGACTAAACAACAATAACAACATCAAATCTTTATTCCATTAAACGGAGTCGGCTGCATAAATCCCTTTTCCCCATTGTGTCATGTTAAGAGTCAAATTCTTATTTATATCTAATAAAAATATATCATTTCTAAGATTTTCTAACCAAGTCTTTTTAGGTCTACATTTACCTTTCTTAACATAAGCCTAATCGAATACATACACTCTCATGACTGCAACACCAGAAGGCCAACGTTTTATGCGTCCAAAACATCTAAGGCGACTCTCTCTACTCTTATCTGCCACTAGAGCCACTACAACATTTTCACATATATACTCGTTTTGCATTTTGTCTCTAAGAGTGAAGCCACTCATCCACCTTAGAATCCCCATCTCTGCTACACTAAACTTAACTTTATACTTCTCTTTTAATGGGCAACATCATGCGTCATAAAGTATTGCAAATCTCACCACTATCTTATAGAATTTTCCCTCAAGTTAGAGGGATACTTTTCTATCACACAACAAGCCTGATACATTCCTCCACCTAAACCATCCAATTGAATTCTAATAATAATATCCCCATCTATTTCACCATCATTTTGGACAATATACCCAAGATATCTAAAACATATACTCTTATTTATGACTTGATCGTCCAAAGTCACAATCCCCCCATTAGATCTATTAGTAATAAAATTACAATTTAAGTATTCGATTTTGGATCTACTCAAACGAAAACCTTTAACTCTGAGGTTGATCTCCATAATTCAAGTTTTTCTTTAACTCTCTCTCTAGTCTTCTCAACAAGAAGAATATCGTCAGCAAAAAGCATACACCAGGGCACATCTTCTTGCAAATATTTTGTAAGAACATCCAAGACTAAAGCAAAAAATATGGGCATAAAGATTATCCTTGGTTAATCCAATTGAAATAAGAAAATACTTGGTCAAACGATCATGTGTTTGAACATAAGTAATAGCTCTTGCATACATATCCTTAATGAATTAAAATATAAGCATTAACTCGTCTATTTCCTAGAAATCTCCAAGCACTTCTCTAGGAAATTTATCATATTCTTTCTCTAAATCAATAAATATCATATATACACCCTCCTTATTCTCACTATACTTCTCCATCAACCGTCTCAATAAATGTATATCTTCCATAGTAGACCTACCCAGCATGAATCCAAATTGATTTTAAGAAACATTAGTATCACAACATAACCTATGCTCAATAACCCTCTCATGTAGTTTTAATATAACACATGGACTTAATTCCTCTATAATTCGCAAACACTTGTGCATCACTTTTATTAATAAAAATAGGAATCAACACACTCCTCAAATAATCTAACATCTTTTTAGTATTTAAAATAATATTGAAAAGTTTTGTTGTAAGCCAAGAAATACCTTCATCTCCTAAGCATTTCCACACCTCTATTAGAATATCATTAAGTACAACGGCTTTTCCATGCTTCATTTTCTTTAATGCCTCTCTAACTTCAGTTTTACTAATGCAACGATAAAAAGTGAAATCTCTATTTTTATTTAAAGTGCTAAGGTCACTAAAATCAATCATATTCTCACAATCTTCATTGAAAAGCTCATCAAAATATCTCCTCCATTTTTGTTAAATATGCTCTTCTAATAAAAGCATTTTTTAAACTTCATACTTAATGCACTTCACTTGAATTAAATCCTTAATTCTCCTCTCTCTTTGCTTGACTATCTTATACATATATTTTCGCCCTCCTTAGAATCTAATATATTATATGAATCATTAAAAACTAAATTATTGTATTAATTTCTTAGACTCCTCGCAGACCTCTTTAAATATTTCCCAATTTTCTGAATTTTATATCCTCATCTTTCGCCCTCTTTATATATCTAACCAAAGTGGATTATGATGGAACATATATTCAAGGAAACACTTAATAAGCAATGGTTTGTTTACAACTCCCATCATAAATTAACTCTATATTGAGAAGATTTATTCCAAATACACCTTTTTCCACATTTTCTTTAGACTGAAATAAATACATTTCAGGTACTATTACATGTTTTAGGTTTACGTTGCCCATATATGATAAAACTTGAAAAATAATTTCCAAGAAGCATACAGTTTGTTACTTTGGAACTAATTATAGCTTCGTTAAGAAGCTAAGGCCTTCTTGATATGATTTTAGTTCACGGTTTGATTAAGCCAACAACCTTTTTCCATTTTCAAAATTAAACTTAAACTCAAAACTACAATAGAGGACATATTATCATGCCATCATCTTGATTAGAAAGTAATTAAAAATCTTTAAACTTCATCAGTCGTAATTTATTGACAATTAAACATTCAGTGCTCTCTGCAAGAGAATATACCATGCATTCTCATACTTCTGTAATTTTAGTTAATAAAAAACTTATTTGTCAAATGCTGAAAAATTAAAATGGTTTTTCATTAAATGAACAGTTTAATGACTTCGAAGCTGAGATTAGCTTTTCTTGGATGATGAAATATCCTTGATTTGAATCTAGTATATAGTTTCAATTAGTTTTTCATTAATTTATGTTACAAGTTTTATGACACGCCATGTTTGTTTTCAACTACAAAAAAACTCAGTCAAATTTTAAGTAAAACTCTTCTTTTCTCTTAAAGTATAAAATCTTCAGCTTTAGGCCACGATAGTATTTTTAAATAGCTTATGAATGTTCCTACACAAGTAACAATTAAGAATTAAAAAAAAAGAGTTCGTTTACAATTCAATGCTTTGACACTAATGCATTGGTTTGCTAGAAAAGTTGATTGCGTCGTTTTGCACACCTCTTTAACAAAAAAAAAAACAAAGAACTTGCTAATTTGAAGACCAAAGGGCACAGATAATAGCGTCTCAAGATCCTTACCATTGGAGAACAATATTAAGCGCAAAAACCTAAATAAAGATTGTATAAACATCATGATCCTAACGATAAGTGATACAATGTTAGAAATAAAAATTAAAAGAGAATAAAAAGGTAATTGAATTCAATAGAACTGTGCAAAGTTTCAAAAGAAAGAAGTCTATCCTAAGCTCTGATAATAAATGAGTTTTTAATACTATGAAATGGCAAAAAAAATTACCCAAAAGAGAAATACAGCACTAAGACATTTAGCAAATAAAATTAAGATTAGGCAACATGCAAGAACTACATGACCATTTACTAGCACACAAAAAAAAGGGAAAAAGAAAAGAGGAGAACCTCAAGGAAAGGGTTCCAGTGTTGACAGTTCTGTAAATCAAGTTGAGTTATATCCTTAACATATCTGCAAAGATATAGCCTACTATTTAGTTGAACAGGCAAACAGCTGCAACTAAAAACGAATTGAAACAGTAAGAGGTTCATTTTTTTTTCATTACAGGAATAGAAGTTTTAATCACCTCTTAGCTGTTTGGATCAGCGAAGAACCATCAATTGATGGCTCGGCACCATCCAATGTCTCTTTCCACTGGCCTCCAATAGCCATAAATGAATGTTCCTTCTTTAGAATAGCAAACCTCAAGAAGTTGTTTAAGTGAATTAGCCTGTCATCAGAACTTTTATCAGAGCACAACTCGTCCAGAGTATCACTGTTGACCCCACTCATCAGGATAACCTGCCGAAGGAATTCAAACATATATACAAAAGATTTCACATAAGATATTATAACAGCTTATAATCAGATATTTGACAGGTTTAATCAAGCTGATAATTAAATTAAGGCTATTGAATCTAACACAAGCAAGCCCGGAAAAAGTGCAATTTCATCATTGCCGCAAAATGAAATGTCATTCATGTCAATACTGAAAGAACCTATATACTGCCTTAGGTGTCATTAGCTCAAGTAAAAGCCTAAGTTGATGGCTTTTTAGATCAGGTAAGTAAATATAACCACCCCACTGATTGTTTATATGGTATATTTAATTACACAAATAGCATGCAATATGCTTTAAAGTAAGAAAATATATTATGACTTTCATCCTCACTATTCAATTTTTATTCAAAAAAGAGAGTAAAATCAATAGTCTCATCACTCTTCAACTTCAATGTCCTCCAATATGTCCTTTTCAGCAATAGGTTTAATCTTCTCTTTTTTCAAGGCAAGGGACCCAAGTAAATTCTTTCATATGAATATTCTTAACACGATTTCTTTGTTGATTTTCTCATGCTGCGCAAAACTTTCTGCTTTCCATCAACAGAGATGCTTTTTCATCGATTTTCATCGATTTTAAAAGAGTTTCACATGTATGTCATTCACTGTTTTTCATTGTAAGCATGGCATGCCACAGTTATCATGCCATTTGTAATGTTTGTTTAAGTTAAACATTTGTAAACTGTTTCAGTGAAATTCTTTTTAGTTAATAAATGGAATACGTAGAATAAACTATTAATTTGCAAACACAATCCACAAGTGAGAGGTTTAATCCACAGCTTGTGTTTCCTTTGCTCTTCATTCTAAAGAGGAGCAAATCACTGTTATCCCATTAATCTTCTTATAATATTTCTTCGTAATTTGCGCATGCAAGGGTTTTCTTATCAATTTTTAGAGTTCTTTGGAGAATCTCAACAATAACATCAAGCCTTTGTCCCACTATGTGGGGTCGGCTACATTAATCCTTTTTTCTCCATTGTGCCCTTCGGAGAATGACAATAATATTTTTTATGTTGGCAAGTAGAATGAAAATGGTTCTAGAGAAGTGATTATGTTGTCAGAATTATGAAGAACAAATTTTAATTTATGCAAACAAACTCTTTTCAAATCCTTACCAAGACTTGCTAATTTGCATTAGTAGGAGCTCTATGCACCAAGTTGCTATAATTATCTTGTTATTTTTCATGCGTTTGAGTTGAGCCTTTGTAAATTATTTCAATGAAATATTCTCTTTGTTAGCAAATGGAAGATTATGGAAATATATTGTCAATTCGCAAACACATGTAGGAAAACTTCTTTGGTGAATGTTAGTTCTTAGAAATTTTGCAATTTGTGACTTTATTAACTTGCAATGAGTGATACGTGCTTTGGTATAAGCCTAATTGTTAATGTATTGCATTAACTAAAATTAGATAAAAAGGATCATTTAATAAAAGATATTTTACATTCACCAGCAGAGTAACAACCATAGTAATATTCAATTCCCCGTCCAATATAGCCTCTTATGTCATAATTAATATTAATGTAAATCTGTTATTTAACTCCACAACAAGAACAATTGAGGCTTCAGTTGTCCGAGCTTCCACTGGTGTGATATGCTATGGATGATAGTTAACCATCATCACATTATCATCATTAGACTTATCCAAACTATTTAGATTGTCCCTGACCTGTAGATTATAAGAACCCTTTGGTGAACATTGCAGAAGCACTTTGCACACTTAAAAAAAAACAACAAGCAGGAAGAGTAGTATTGCCCAGCAAACAACCACATTAAAATTTCCTTATTTCAGATAATTATCAGTTGGCAATGACTTGTTGATAATAGATACATCTTTCAAATTGGCAAACCAACTGTGAAGACTTTAAGAGCAGTACACATGCTTAAAAATTCATAACAAAAATTTACAGATAAATATGACCAAGGATGTTTATGAGGATTCATAGAGAATCAAGCTAATAAAAATCATCTGGAGCTTATTTACAAAAGGACAATGAATTACGCACAAGACAGAGAAGAAGAACGTGGTTTATTACATCCTGCTCAAAATAAGAGATGATATAAAACAAAAATTAACAAACAAGGGACTTCAGAATTTTCAAATTGAACTTACCTTTGCATTCCAAACTATATTTGTGCTTTTTGCTGAGTCTTCCACAGGAGCCAACCCCAGCTCCTCGCTTTTGTTATCTTCAATAAAATCATGCTCAAAGCTGCCAACTCATAGAAGAACAAGTTGAATAAAGTGGCAACAAAGCAGCCAGGGGAATGTTGGTGCAGTAATCAAATTTGTTGTACGAACTATATAGGCTTAAAATTTAAATGAAAGATGGCACTTCTTAAGCTAAGTACCTGACAGGAGTATGCAGTGAAAGATGTAGATTCTCATTTGGCCATTTCAAAACAACCTAATTGTATATAAAAACAGTGAATGATAACATAGCTAATATGTGATCACAAGAAAGTATGAGGAAGCTGTGATCAAAAGATTCAAGGAAACAAAGCAGACCTTTGTAAATTCAGGAGAAACTGATAACCTAGGATATCTCTTATTTATGGACAGATAATCCCTTTCAGCTTCAAGCAAGGAAAACGGAAAGACCTGCAAAAGAACACTCTCAAATCATTCATCAAAAGTTGACGGACCATTTCAGTGCCTATCATTTTATTCTCCTGATTTAAATAAATGACTTTGATGGTTTGATGCAGAAAGAAATTTCTTGCCAACTTGCAATGTAAGGATTACCATACATAACACCGCAAATTAAATATGTATGTTCAAGTAAAAGGGGAAAAACCATGTAACAAGTAAAATATCAAATCCACTAATTTTTTTTCCATGAGAACTTAATGTAATGTTACAGAATATAATTAGCAAGATGAATGCTTGTGTTACAAACAAGATGAGATCATGTATAAGGAAAACCAGCGGTAGAAAAGGCCTCAAAGCAACTAAAAGATGAGATGGCATTCATTAGCAACATCAATAGAGTAAACTGTTAATTTCAAGATACAAAGCTGGTCACAACAAAAAGAAAGGACATGCAGCAAATTTAAGGAGTCAAAGGAAAACCTCCACAGAGAAGCCAAATGGAATATGAAGAAATGGAGGATCCAGAAGTCAAGAAAGCAGGATGTATCAAGATCTCCCAGGTTTAAAAATATTCCCAAAAAAGTATTTCATGAAACTCAAAAATCCTGTTTTTACCTTGCAAACATATTCTCTCTTTTTTTCTTTAACAGGTGAGCGATGCCTTCATCATAGAAGAGGAAATAGTTAGTTTTGAAAGCTGCACTACAAAAGCAGCAACCTACAGGTAGCTACCTCCAGTTACAAAGAAGTAATTAAGTCCACCTATGCGCAGCTTCCCGACGTGGCGTGACTCGACGAGGTGAACTTCGACGTGGTGAAGAGCGACGAGGTGAGATATGGCGCGACCTCTCATCCCTTTTTGCAGAAGAAGCTCGGCGATCTTTAGAAGCTCTAGGTGGTGTTCTCTCCCGCCTTGAATCCAATCCACGCCTATGATCTCGTTCTCTTTCCCTGTCACGGCGATCTCTTTCTCGTTCTCTATCTCTTTCACGTTCACGATCCCTTTCACGTTCCTTCTCTCGTTCCCTCTCCCGCAACATATCTCTAAGGCGCTCCTCTTCACGTATATCAAGTTCTCGACGAAATGCATCTCTATCATCCTTCCGTTCAGCTCCAAGATTTAGACGATCACGTGAAATAATGCTCCCTTGGTAGTCAGATACAGCAGAACCATGAAGGCCTTTCCCTGACATATAATCACGCCCTGGGGGTAAACTCACGCCATAAGTAGCATTTGACCCTTGAGCATAGATGAGATCATCAATATTCCGCCTTGGAGCTCCTAAAATTGAAGATGAATGTGGTGCACCATACTGAGAACTGCCAAGAATGGGTAAACCATGTGGATCTACATCCATTCTTCCACCATATGAACTAAATTCTTGAGAACCAGGATGAATAGGTGCAGCTCTTGCTGCAAGATATTCAGCTTGTCTGCCAGAAATGTATATTATTGTCATGGAACTGAGAAATGTGCATGTCTATTTATTAAGAGAAAAAGAGATTAACCCTTAGTTGCATTACTAGAAAGAACAAGTTAAAATAACATCACAACAAAAGAAAATGCATAGAAATATTGGCCAGAAATAGGAAGAACCACATCATAGACTGCATCAAGCAGCTATCAGCCATATATTATTTCCTTTCTCTCCTCTAAACTGAGTAGGTTTACTAAGAGATGGACAGAAAATTTGTATACCTCACATCAAGGCCAGGATGCAGTGACTGAGCCTTCATAATTTGTTGCTGTCGTAGCAATGATGCCTAAAAAAATAAAAACTGGATCATCAACGCTTTACATGATAAAAAATAATAATAATAAGCATAAACTTTTTTCATAGCATCCTTCCCGTTTTTATGTGACAAAGCTTACCTGCTCCATATGATCATGTATATCAGTCTGCATCAGTTAATAAGAAAGGAGTTATTAGTAAGAGGATTAAAAAAAAAAAATAGCCCCTGCTGCAAGGAATAATAAAACAGAAGAAATTAGCAGGAAAAGTATAAAGGTTTAAGACAAGAAACCTGATGCTGATGGCTGAGCGAAGCAGAATCAGTATATCGTCTAGCTTGATCACTCTGCAAATCCCTTCCAGTATAGGCACCTTCTCCATAAGCTCTCCTGTCAATTGCATATTCAGGATTTTTTGCTCCAGGAAACTGATCTCCCCTCTGGGCATATCCACGATTAGAGGCTGAAAGATAGTCATCACTAAAGCCTGAGCCAAGAGCTCCTGCAGAATATTTGGATGACTCTGCTAATGGAGAAGGATAAGCTGCCCGACCTTGAAGGCTTGAAGAAACCGCTCCTTTGCTGCTCGCTCCAACCTAAAATGTTAAGTTTGGTAACATTAGTTCACATGCTTCTGAAAGCAATAATATACCGAGGTTTACTCATGTTAATATAACACATAAATGCAAATAAGCACACGTAAAAGATGTGCCATCAGCAATCTGGAACTAACAGATAAAGCGATATTCCAAAGGAAACTTGTAAATTACATCAGCCAGGCATTAGGAAGGAATACTTCAGCTACAAAAGAAATAGCAAAAGACACACAACACAAAACAATTAGCAAACAATTCAAATTCAAACACAAAGAACAAGCAACAGGAAAGAACATTTGCAACTAAAAAAAAAGAAAAAATTTGTCATTCATATTATGTTAGTTACAAAATTCTACAAGGAGGCACCAGATGAGCACACAAGGGTGGAATGAATCCAGAGTAATTTACATCGGAAAGATGAAATATGATTGTATGAAAGATTTATATGATTAAAAACACGTATTGCACTACAGTCAAAAAGGGCTGACAATGGAAGACAGGGCATTATGTTACTTGTTAACGAAAAAAGTGGATGTCTCCTAAACTACAACCTGTTGTCCACTGCTCAATGCAGCCGAGCCATAGACAGAAGCATAAGGCCCTCCATATTGAGCTGCTTGTGTAGGATGGCTCCGATATCCGGTTGCATCTGTTTCTTGGGACATACCCATCATTGAAGCCTGGCGAGATGCCAGGGTATGTTGATTTCCCAGTTCAGGACCAGCAGCAGGATTACCGGAGAAACCAGTTCCAGGCTGAAAAGCAAAAGCAGAAAATGTCCAGAATGAAGGAAACTTATTTCTTTCTATTTATTCTTGATGAGGTAACAAAACAATTACAACACCAGATCGGGTAAAATTAAAAATCAAAACAGAAAAAAAAAATGATAGAGATGAAAACCGACAGAACTCGAAAGTAAAACAACTTACAAGCTGACCATAAGCCTGTTGTGCAGCAAAATTTTGCTGCCCAGTAAATCCACCACCACCACCCTTTGAAGGGTACATTTCCTATTTCTTAAGCAAAATCAAACAAACCTGCACTCACAAACAATCTTATTTTCAAGATTTTAAAAAAAATGAACTAATTTATCAAACAATTAATGAAAAACACAATCCCGTCAATTAAAAACTGCAAATTTGAGAGAACGTGCAAAGTGTTTCAAAAAGCAAACTGGGGTATCAACAAGTCTATGACAGAAGACCTACAAAAAAGAGGAAAAAAACTCTAGCAGATCTCGAATTCTCCAACCGACAAAATAAAGGAAGTCATCGTATCGCACAGTCACTTGTCCCAAATAAAACCCTAAATGACCTGAACACAAGCTCTACAATCTACCAAACAAAGAGAGGAAGCCAGGAATTTACCTTAAAGAGAACTCCAGAACGAAACTGGACGTCACGAAACGAAGAGAAGGGGATCAGGACAGCAACGGATGAGATGACGCGGTGGGAAGAGATATATTGTGCAGATGGGCAATTTATAAAGCTAGGGTTTGTGAAACCACTCTGGATCTACGAGATCTGACGGTTCCCGAATCGTTCTTCTGCAGGAGATAGGCGATCCGACGGATTAGATAATCATGATTCATGCAAGGCTTATTTATATCGAAAATTCATTAATATATAATTTATTTAAAATATAAATATTTAAATGTCATAGAAAGTCAAAAGTGTTATATAAATAAATATAAAAATTTTAACATTAAATATGTGAATACATCAGAATTATATAGTAAGCATATATATTTCTTTAATATATATTGAAGAAATGTATATATATATAGCTCTCTAAATTAATCATTTACATATTTTACAATAAGCTTTATTATTTACATATTTACCATCATCTTTAACTCCGCTAAAAAATAAACCTTAGACAATGATGAAGCAAAAATCGTAGGATGAGGAGATGGAAATATGATCTCATTAGAGAGAGAAATTATTCTATGTGGACACCGTACCATTCGGTGACGAATCAGAACGCACCATATCACCCGGCACACAGTCACAGTATACAACAAACAGGTGACATTGCGTGTTCTTATTCGCCTCCGGACGGCGTCCGTATCCGCCTAGAATAATTTCATCATTAGAGAATGGCTTCAACAATAGTCTCAATCCTTCCTCACTGTAATAGAACTTCCATTGCCTCTAAATCAAATCATTCGTTTTGCTTATGGTTTGGGTCCACCTTTTTTACTTGTTTATTAAACAGATCAAGTTCGGGTTGATTAATTCGGGCCAGATCTGAACCTCACTCATTAACCCATTTTGACACTCTTATTAATTGATTCAAATCTTATGCAATCCATGTATGAACATGCATAGAAACATAGTATGTAATATGCAAAACATTAAATATAGTATTTTGTCATTAATATCTATTGTGTTAATACATTTCTAATATTAAATACATTTCTATTGTTAATCACAAAAATAAAGTATATAATAATTAAATGCACTCAAAATATGTATAGATAAATAATGACTATCTATATTCAAACTTAACATTTTGATATTAACTAAATTCAATTTAAATGCAAATTTGTACTATTTTCGCATATTCACATATTATAAACTTCTATTAGTACAATTTTAGGTAGCTAAATTAATACTTATTATAAATTAGTTTTAAAAAATACTATATGTATAAAATGAATACTATATATTATATTTCTTTTCAACAACATAAGATATTTTGATAATATTATTTATTAAAATTATCTCACTTTTAATTTTAGAAAAAGAGACTATGATATTGCATATAGGTGTAAAGAAATTATTTTTATATGATAAATCAGTAAGTGTTATAAATTATTGATATCATCATGCAATCTTACTCTTAATAATCTAATATGTTAGCCAATTTATATAGAATAGGTGCCATTCAAATCTATAATTTCATTATTTTACTTCTTTCAGTTTGAATTAGTAATTCATTCTTAAACTTCTAAATTTTAATACATTAGAAATACTCACACATTGATTCTAATTCATGCATGTATTAGAAAGATCATGCTTCCTTTGATCACCACATTGGCATATGCATAACATTAGAGGTAATCAGAGTCATTTGGGATGCGCGCGCTTCATTTGGATTTTATAATTATTTTTAATAGAATGGGAAGGGAATTAATCTACATAATTCAAACTTTACGTAGTATATATGAGTATGACCATGACACATCATTTTGGAATAACCGTATCATCGTCATGTGGAGCTTCTTTTCCTAGTATCCTTAAATTACCTTAGGATATCCACTTGTAATATAGAGTATCACTTTCATCACACCCATATTATGTAACCATTATTAGTCATTGTAAACTTTCATTTGCTTAGAAAAGTCTCAATTCTTTACGCATATTAAACACATCCTAAGTAGGGGTGTCAATATTTGACATGACCCATAAAATTTCGATATTGGTTTGCATTTTTAGTCCCGTTTGTAAAATCGGATTGGGTTTCAATTGACCTAAAAACCCAAAATCAAACCGAGTTGACCCTGAAACCTGCACCCTACTCGCCTCACATCCGGGCTCTGTCGTAGTCTGCCATTCAAGATCAGGTCCACCTTGCTTGCACACACGATGACGTATTGCGCTTGCCTTGCATCCGAAATTTGCACTCCACACCCCATTTGCTGCCACCCAGATGGCCAAACTCCGCACCGCCCGCACTGGCAAATTCACCTTACATCTGGACTCTGCACTGCTATGGCGCACTCTCCTTGCGTCCAGACCCCGCCCGCACCACAGTCCACTCACCTAGCCTGCATAGTGCGATCTCGCACCATTAAGCTTATGAAATTTTAAAGTATTTATTTGAGATTTTTTCGTTTGACGATTTTTAAAAAGTTGTGATTTTAATAAATTCAAAATTTTATTTTAGCATTAAAAATAGAATTTTAGTTCAATTAAAGCTTTAGAATATTGTTATATACAATCTCTTTTAATTTTGTTAATTTCTAAGAATATGATTTTATGCTCACCAAAGTTTTTTGTTGGGTACCGTTATGATATTTTTGCACTTTCTAAATTAAACTCAATTATATTGTACTTACTGCAATGCAATTGAAATGAATTTAGATATGTGATTGAGTAATAGTTAATTGCTATTATTGTTATAGTAATATGATAATAATGCATGTATGTAAAAGAAGTAAATACTAATTGACCCGTTGGCTGTAGATTGTTAACATGTACATGATAGTAGGCTGACGAGCTTTCCTTTAAGTATAATGGTTTAATAATATATGATACAATGATACAAAAATTGAGAGTTTTAAGGAGTTATTTATGTGACGATGAGCAAATATTTATAACTCTGTTTACTGAGCCGATGATTACCGACCACTAACTATTGAATATTAAAAAATATCATAATACTTAGAACTTCTTACTTGTTTAGTGTGGCTATTAAAATATATGTTATTGAGGCATTATTTATATTACTATATAAATTTATTGTTAATGCACTTATTTATTGTTACTATATTATTTTATTGCTCTTGCCACTGGGTTATTAATGTTATAAATATAGATACTAATATTGTTTGATAATATTGATTCACTGTAATATATTGAGCATGCGACAAAGCACATGATATATTAAGTATGTGATTATGATATAAATTTGATACTAATATAGAATAATTAGTTAGCATGTATATATCATTACATGATTTTACTAGATTGATATTATTTCGACAATCTTTATTGATATTTTTGTTTACCTCTTTATACGATTTTTCTACTAATTGATAGTATGATATGATGATTGATTTAGTAATTCAACACCAATATTGATTTATTGATTTCTCCATCATTATATTTTATTGGCTTATGTACCGTATTATTTTCTACTTTATAGATTATACTGCTACTATATGTGAGCTTTACTTTTTCTTCACTAATTCAATAATCATATGAATGCCACTGTTATGACTTGATTACTAAAATATATATTGCTCATTTATTGTGCTTTGAGTTTGGTTATAGGTTTTGATGACTTATTGGATTTTAAAATCATTATATGTAATTTAAATATTTTCATGTTAGGGAAAATGATCAGGAGTGTAAGGCTAGTCAGTATTCTTTAGATTTATTGTTAGCTTGTTTCTTTCTATCAATAGATATTCTTTTGTACTCATGGTAAAATTGAAATGTTATGATTGTATAGATCTGGAGTAGTGTAGATGATTTTTTGAGAAAGGATTACATATGTATATATTAATATTTTGATTGATAATTTTATTTTCATTGATGCTTATATTAATAAAAAAAACTACGTAGTTTTGATTGTATAAATTAAAAGATGAAAGAATAATTCTTTAAAATTAGATTATATGGCATCACATTCATACCCAAATTTGTCAAGATACATTATTTTGCATTCAAGTGAGTTAAATTCACTTGAATATTGTTTTCCACTTCGACATACCTACATTTATCCAAGGAACCATCTAAATGAATTCCATTCACTTGGGGTAAGGACTTCGTGGGTGTTTTAGGTGGGTCACGTCTACTTATTTACGCATTTATATCTTAATAGTCTAAAGTCATTAAGATTTTCTAACTCTTTTTAGACTAGTTTTAGTGCAAGTGCATTAAATGCGAATAAAAAATTAAAAATAAAAATTCATAAAATGAATATTTAATTTTAATTTTATTTTATTTAATAAAAATAGAAATATTATCTATATTTCTATAATAAATTCTAATTAATAATAATATTAGCAATGACAGCGAGCATTAACATCATAGATTTATTTTGTTTTGAGTTATTCTCGAGCTTTTTCAAATGCTCTTTTTAAAAGACCATGAATTCCTGATTGATCATCCATTTCATATGTGTTCACCATTTTTCGACCAAATGAAATAATCACAATCCTCCTCTTTATGAAGTATTTAGGACATCTCAAATCAAAAGTTTTCTTCCACCACTTTTTTTTTAATAATATATGTCCTCAAAACTATTCTTCAATAATTTTTTTAATAATATGGGAATAAGACACATTGTAAATTACGTCAACAAATAACTTAACAATCTTCCACAAAGCTCTTTGATGGGTATGATTGATTTGAGCTCATTTCTGGCAATAATAATTTCTTAAACAAAGTCCCCGCACTTTTCTCACTTGCATCATCTCCACAACAATATGTGCAAACAAATTAAATAATTACAAACTTATGCTGTTGCAGCAATAATTTGTTAAGTGTTTATGATATGTAAATGCTCTATGATTTTCAATTATTGTATTAATCAATCTGAAAAATTATTTTTCATAAAGAAGATATTTTTATAGAGAAGTTATTTATGATTCAACTTCTTTAACCCAACTTGTTGGACTCATCATCTTGACTCTATTTAAGTTAATGTGGGTAGGTGTTAGTTGGCTTAAGACTATTAAATCAATGTGAAACTTTCATAGCTCAGTTGTTGTACACTTCCTACTACATATTTTCTTCCATGTTTTCCTAAGTAGTGAAAGGTATTAAATTTTTGTACTCAACATCTGAAATGAGCCGTGGCTCCAAGAACAACACACAAGGCGCACTGAGTTACAATATTCATATTGTTATATTAAAATATGACCTTCTTTAAGTTAGTAAATTTGATTATGAAGTGAAGTGATGACAAAATAAAGTGCATAAAAATCATTAATTTTTATATTAGACATTCCCAGTTATATTTTAAGAAAATTAAACAAAGAAAAGGAGAACCAAATGAAGCATTATAGTTCTTTCAGTGAGGTACCACCACTAATGATCCATGCTATAAATTCTTGATCAATGTTAACATCACGAATTATAACACCTTACAAATGAAAAACGAAATCTGAGAAGAGAGAGTATTGATTACCAAGAATGAAATAATAGGCAATCCATCCACCTCTCTTTGATATGAGAACATGTCTGCCTTTGAGATCAATAGAGCCATCCATAGTGAAAATTGGACTCCCAATCTTTGAGCCATTAGCTTCTTCTATTTATCTTAGTTGGATTTCTTCTTTTCACTTAAATCTTGATATATAAAGAAAGAGAAAGAGCACAGACAACTCATCATCACTCATCAATGCTTCTTACAACTATTATTTAATCATGACTTTATTAATTAATAGAGCAAAAAATGATTTGTCTCTAAAAACAATAACCAATTTCAAAATTCAGACTTTAATAATGACTTGCTTGTATCATTCATATATTGATAAAGATTGCACTCCGAAAAGAAATCAAAGAGGTAAACAAAATTAAGCATTCTCTGACATTAATTCGAAACAAGCTTAAGTGCTAAAGTAGAATACCATATATTCAAAGATAAAGCATAACACATCGTGCTCTCTAATGACCTTATGCTTCACAATATTATGATGGTTAATTTTCCAAATGGACATTTGAACAAATGTTTATCATCTCTGAAAATAAGATCCAACCAATGAAGAGATTCATTTAGCAAAAATATTACCTTGACTTCCCAAAGATTCATACGCTCCTCCCACAAGTAATATTTTTTCTTAATTTTCTTATTGATAACCTTTGATGCGAAGCATGCATGAAATGATGTAAAAAACAAACAAATACTCAGCTTTCATTAAATATGGTTAAATTTAATCATACTAAAACTAAATTCAGACGACATACAATTTCACTACTCTCTTTATTAATAGCTTTCCAGATATTACCATTTCTATATATAATCCCTCATGTATTTTATAAAATCTTTGAATTATATAGCTTATCTCGAGCTGATGAAGAATTGAACTATGCCATTAAGTTATCATCCCAATACTTAGTTGCCAGGAGAAATAAATAAGAGAACTTTTAAGCAAAGCAGCATGAATGCCAGCATCAACTTCGGCTTCGATTGGGACGGCTTTCTTGCTGCATCTTAAAGCAGCTTTCTAGTAGAAAATTTTTAATTTTTATACTAAAAAGTTGCTTCAAGAAGCAATAAGAAAGCCGTCCCAAACGAAGCCCTCTTCAAGAATTTAAACCACTTGAAAATGTCATATATATATATATATATATATATATATATATATATATATATATATATATATATAATATGGTGTCATAGGAAAAGCTGAATAAGTGAAATATTTTGATTTAAATTTTCAAAGCTCCAAGTCATCATCAAACCTCAACTCACTAACTCGGAATATCTGATGAGTTTATACATGAAGACATGGCGTTCCAATAAATATAACACCATTATATTATATATGAAAGGAGCTTGAGTTTATTTTCAAATCTTAATCATTTATTTTACTCTTCTAATCTAATGTAAAATATTATACATTCAATATATAATTAATCTAATATTAATTAATAATTTTGAATTATCAAAGTTAAATCTCATCATCAAGGCATCAAAAACACCTTATATTCACCGTTTCATATATATTTAAAGTCAATTTCAAATAATTTAGGCTTCGTTTGGGACGGCTTTCTTACTACTTCTTAAAGTGGCTTTCTAGTTCAAAAATTAAAATTTTAATACTAGAAAGCTGTTTTAAGAAGCAGTAAGAAAGCCGTCCCAAACAAAACCTTAATTGAGTTTGGACAACTTTTCTTTGTGATAATTACATCGGCTTTCTATTCATGTCAATCATAAGATGAAATCAGAATAGTATAATTAAAATAATTTGCAACTCTAAATAATTTTTTTCACAAATATTTTTTGATTTAATAATGTATCTACCAATATATTATTTATTTACTAGTGTATCTTCCAATATCTAAATCATTGAATGATTATGCTAATTATCATATTGAACAATATAATGCCATATGTTTTGGAAGTAGAGGTAAGAAGAAAGAAAATAATATTAATTTCTTAGTAAGTTATGTCTTATTGTCTTAAGCAAGCTATAATGCAATCATACTGCCCATCATTAAACAATCAAAAGAAATATATGAGATGGTTTATGAGTATGCTGAAGTTTATGATAAGCTTAGCACTAAACTATCGGCAAAATCACATCTTTTTGAAGAGATTCCTGCAGGAGCATAGTTAGGAAGAAGATGAACAGTAGAATATCAGCTTGAAGCCTGGTTTCTATTAGGGAGCTTTCGGTATATAAGAACCGAGAATAAGCTAATGATGCTACAGTGTCAGAGACCATTAAGGGTCAGTGAGAGTGGCTGAGAAAAGGTGTGTGGTAGTGCACATGTGACCAATACCACTAATGATTATATCTGTACATCCCCCCTCAAATTAACTATCTAAGGCACTGATAGTTAGTTTGTTCCTTAGAGTGATGAAGCGAGTTGTCGAGAGCGGCTTCGTCAATATGTCTGCAATTTGATCTTCTGAGTTGAGATGAGTTGCTGTGATTGTTTGGTTCTTTATGTGATCACTAATGAAATGGTGATCAATTTCTATGTGTTTAGTCCGTGCGTGGAACACGTGGTTGTGAGCAAGAGACAGTGCTGAAACGTTGTCACAGAAAATGGTTGTCGGTTTGTCGAGAGGGATCTGGAAGTCGAGGAGTAGGCGGCGCAACCAGATGACATCAGAGAGGGCAGAGGCTAGAGCCCTATATTCAGCTTCGGTAGAGGATTTTGCTACCGTTGTTTGCTTCTTCACACTCCAGGAGAGGATGTTGTTGCCAAGGAAGGTGCAAAATCCCGTGATGGATTTTCTGTCTGTTGTGTCCGATGCCCAGTCGGCATCGCAATATGTAGTGAGCTCGAGGGAACCTCTGGTGATGGGGAGACCGAGGTGTTGTGTGCCTTTCACATAACGGATAAGCCGCTTAAGCCGCATATAGTCATTAAAGGTCGGGTTGAGCATGCTTTGACAGATTGTATTGATGGCGAACGATAGATCAGGTCTAGTGACTGTCAGATAGTGCAGAGAGCCGGCTAACTGTCTGAACTGGGTCGGTTTATCATATGGGGTGAGAATTGGGGCGTTCCTGGTGCCGGAGGGGGAGATAGGTGTGCTGGCTGGTTTGCTGTCCAGAAGGCCAGATGCGGTGAGTATGTCACGAGCATAATGTGATTGATGGAGGAAGGCCCCAGTGGTAGTGTATGATATTTGAATGCCAAGAAACAAGATGTCTTGTCCCAGCTGCTTTAAATCAAAGTTGATTTGTAGTTGTTGTAGGAGCAAATTAATGGTGGATCGATCATTACCCGTTAGAAGAAGATCATCCACATAGATGAGTAGGTAGAGCTGAGTTGTGGCTTTGGTGTAGACAAGCAGCGAGGGGTCTGCCCGGCTGAACTGGAACCCGAAGTGAAGAAGAAACTCCGTGAGTTTGTGGAACCACTGACTGGGAGCCTGTTTTAGGCCATAGAGTGCCTTGTGTAGTCGGCATACATGGTTGGGATGATCCCGGTCGACAAAGCCTTGTGGTTGTTGCATATACACTTCCTCATGAAGGTCCCCGTGAAGAAAAGCATTTGCTACGTCGAATTGTAGCAATGGCCATTGATGATGAATGGCAATTACAAGCAGAAGGCGAATTGTGGGCATTTTGGCAACATGGCTAAACGTGTCTTTGTAGTTTACTCCGTACTGTTGTGTGTAACCTTGAGCGACTAATCTCGCTTTGTATCTGTCAATGGTCCCATTTGGATTGGTTTTAATCTTGTAGGTCCAGCGGCAGCCAAGAATTGGAGTGTGCGGCGGAGGCGGAGTGAGGGACCAGGTCCTCTGTTTGTGCAGAGCTTCAATTTCTTCTGACATGGCTGCTTGCCAGGAGGGATGTTTAGAGGCCGCATTGTAGGTTGTTGGAGGAGACGCAGTATCTGCAACATCAAGTAGATCATACACTTTCTTCGGTCTGGAGTGACCGGTTTTGGATCGGGTTGCCATAGGATGTGCGGGAATTGTGGTGGGGGGAGGAAAGGTTTGTGTATCAGGAAGGGATTGTGAGAAAATAAAAATCTCTAACTAAAATTTTATTTTTAATTTATGGATTTTATTTAAATATAATTCTTTTAATGTAAATAATTAATTTAATAGAATATAATAGAATATATTAAATCTATGTTGTATGGTAAATTTATATTATTTAAATAGAGAAAGAGAAGGAGAGAGGGATAGATTTTAAAATAATAAAATATATCTTATTTTATTTATGGAAAATAGTTTGCTTTATTTATATTTTTGAATGTTCTCTTTCAATTAAATCCGTATAGTTGGATATTAGATTGCCTCGAAAGACAGACGGATATCCTTCTATCGATTTCAAAGAAAGAGAACAAACAATTCGCTTTCCTAATCGGGTATGACGTAGGGAGTATACAAATCACCCAAAAGGATGATCAATATCTTCCCTACTTACCTAATTAGATTAACGAATTATTGATTCATCCTTAAAATCAAGTATACAGACGATATTTGATTTACTCGTGAAAGTAAATCAGATACCTGTCTATTTCTTGATTGTAAGGAATGGATCTAAATAAAAGTATAGATAAAGTAGGGTTTTCTATTTAAAAATAGGAATTTTATCTTCTCACATGATTCGCTTTATTTATATTTAGGATATATTTCTCCCGATTAGATCTACATAGTCGGATATTATACTGCCCCGAAGGACAGACTAATATCCTCCTATTGATTTTAAAGGGAGAAGCCGTGCAATTCATTCTCCTAATCAGGTGTAGTATAGAGAATAGTCAAATCATCCTGAAGGGATGACGAGTACATTCTCTAATCGACCTGATTAGATTAATGAATTATAACTTTATTTCTACAATTAAATATAGAATACATTCAATTTGTTCGTTAAAACAAATTGATTGTCTGTCTATTATTAATTGTGGAAATAACTCTTAAACATGAATAAGACTAAATCTACGCACACAGATCTTTCCCCTACCTCAGAAAAGAACTTAAGTAGGGTTTAGATTATTCTGGGTTTTAGACTCCCTACAGGGGCAAGCCCCTGTAGTTAATTACATCTCCTAAGAGAATACTCTCGATTTAAATGAAGACTAAATAATTTCCAAAATTATATATATATTTAATTAAATATTTGGGCAATTAAATTTCCACGATCAGGCTTTAGATTATAGAGTTGTTGTTTGATTTTAGAATGATTTAAAATTTGATTTAGAAGAAGAAGAAATGTGCAGAGAAATGTGTATACGATCTGGACTTACCACCTGCCTAGAGTGGGCTGTCAGCTAACAATCCTAATCACAACAATTCGCCGATGATGCAAGAGTTAAGGTAGCTCTATCCTAGGAATCAAGGAGTTTATTAAAGAATCTAAAATAAATGCAGAGAGATATGCTTACAAAAACAAAAAATCTACTCGTATGCGAATGATGTATGAAGCAATTGTAAATAAAAGAGCTGATTTTATTTATATAATTTTCATCGGTTACACCCCAGAATTTGCAGTAAAGTAATGGTGGCCAGGCCCCACCGACAACAAACCTGGGTTCTAAGCTTATGAGAAAAATAGAATTAAATATAACTGCTTATGGTCCTCGGACTCCGAGTCTTCTATGGGATTCCAAAAAAAGAACGTCCTTTTAGGGAAAGGACATTACTTTTTGGAGCCCCATTTGTATATTTATAAGCAATTATCTTTAATTCTTTTACAGACTCGAGACGCTGTACAGACTCAATCTATATACAACAATTCTAGGAAATAAAAAGCAGTACATCAGATCCTAAGAACATTCTACTGTAGCAGTAGTATAAAAGACAGGAAGTAAAGCAGTTGTATATAATGATGCATGTTATGAGTGCGTAGTGTACAGTTATAAATGCAGGAAAGTAAAGACAGAAAAGTAAGTACAGCGGCCCTCACTTTATTCACTCCGCTCTCTGGTGTACAGACAGAAAAAGTAGATATGCTATGTTTATGCAGTACAGAAAAGTAAGCAATCACACATAGGTGCCCTCTAGGCCAAACACCCGCAAACAAACCACAACAAACCACCGGCCTAGCCTAGGCTAAAATTGGTTGTCCTAGCAAGCATCTAAGTGTGTGAAGAAAGCTGTGTGGCTTGGATAAGTCCTAATGGGTTTATTTATTTAAGTTGCATGTATTATTAGGATTAGTTTATTCCAGGCCGAGGGAATTTGATTAAAGTTTAAATAAGATGTATTAATGAATTTTTAATTTATTCTGATTTTAAATGTTGAAGTTTATTAATTTAAATTATAAAGAATTTATAGATTGATAATTCCCTAAGTGCATAAAATTATCAATTTATAAATCCTAGAACTTCCAAAATAAATACCCGCCTTAGACAGAAGACAGGTATTCATTCCGAAAGTCCCCAAAATTTATTAAGAAGAGAGAAAGGGACCTTACAAATGCAATACGACGTACCCTCCCGAAGGAATCTAGCACATCGTATAAGGTCGGTAGTTTATTAGTTTTGTTTGAAGATCTCTAAATCCAAATGGATTAGTGCCTTCCTAAAAGGAGTTGTGCACAACCCATAGAAGATCTTTTGTTATTTAAATATTTTAGGGGTCTTTTGAAATCAAAATGCCCAAAATCCTCCAAAAGGAATCCAACTTTAGGCATAGAAGACCCGAATTCGTTTAATCTAAATTGATTATCAAATCTGATTGATTAAGAGAAAACTTAACCAATCAAATTATCAAACCAATTTAGATTAAAGGAATTTAGAATTTAATTAAATAATTAATGGATTTTAATTAATAGAATTCAGAAATCTTAAGAATTAAAGGTTTATTGAATTATTAATGACTTGAGATTTGATTTAAAGAGATTTGATTTCTAATATTGGTTGGATTCCACCTTTGTTTCACACCGAGGCCGTGAAGTTTATTTCACCTTCCTTGGGGCTAAGTTAATAGCCTCGTAGGCCTGGGTTACCCAGTGGTACCCGGTATAGTTAAGTGGCTTAAGTTAGTTAAGAATTAGGAGTTAATGAATTTTATTAGAAATGTGTTAGATTACTAATTTTACAAGTTGGTGAACCATTTTTAGAGTTTTAAAACAATTTTTGGATTTTTAGGAATTACTGGAATATTTCAATCATTTAATTAAGGGGTCAAAAATTGACTTTTCATTTAAGGTTAAATTCTGGAAAGTTAGTATTTTATTAAAATATTAGACCTTAAGGTGATCAGTTAGGAGGTGAGTTTGCTGAAATTGGATTTTTTCTGGATTTAATTATGAAGGTTTGAAGTTTTGAACTAGTTTTAACCTATAGTTGACTGTTTTGTTAACTTTTTGAATTTGATAATTTTCTGGAACTTTTATATTTTTAATAAGTATTAGGCCTTATTATAAGTTGAATGCAATTGAGCTTGGTCAATTTGGATTTTTCTTGAATTAGTTATGAATTTTCAAAGTTTAGTGTATTTAATGGATTTTTGGAAATTGCTTAATTAAGGCCCTTTTTGGGGTTTTGCTCCAAATGGATCCCAAACCTCTTGAAATCAGCTCCAAAGGTCAGGAATGACCTAAGGGGGGATTTCCAAGTGTTTGGGGATTTATTGGAATTTTTAATTATTATTATTTAATTAAATGGATTAATATTGAATTTCATTTAAAATTAAATTAATCTTTAATTTGCTGTCCAATAAATTTTATTTTATTTTTCATTGGTTAAGGGTTTAATTATGGTCAGTTAGAGGTATTATTTGTATTTTTTAGACTTAATCTTGATTTATTACATTTTCTGGAAGTTTAGATAATTAAGAGTTAATTAAGGATTTTGATGAAATTAATGAAGTTTGAATAGGAATTTGATTTTTTGAGTTATTGAATTTGTAATGTTGAGTTTTATTGTAATGATTTGAGATTGATTTATAGTTTTGAAGATATTTATTTGATTTATTGAATTTATTGGAATCAAGGAAATGAGGGAATCCTTAATCTACTAGTTGTTTTGAGATCAATTAATGTCAAATCAGGGTACATTTGATTAAAATAGTACATGACACTAGTTTTCTATGTTCATGTTCAATCCCAAAAGAGATATATGTGTAGTTCTTCCTAAATCTTTCTAGATTTACTAAGACCAAGTCCTTAATTATTGTCCTTAGTGTCACTAGGTTATAGGATTGAAATCAAGTTCACTAACCCTTTGAACACTAAATTATAAGCACAACAAACCATAAACAAAGACAGAGATGGTGAACTTAATGCTCTATGGAATGATTATAGTAAATCATTAAAGCCATAGATTGCATGGTAACCCATGAGCTTCAATGATTAGCTATAAAAGACTAGATGAATCAATATGGATTGAAAAGATTTGAGGCATTGAAGACATCCTCAAATCTAATTCATTTCAATTTGATAAGAAGATCATGTATAGCAAGGCAATTACATACCTAAACCTACAACATTTGAAGTGAATTTAATTGAAACTATACATGATCCTAATCTAGAATTATCTTCAATGAAATATAACTCCCCACTGAATCCATAGAGCTCTAATATGCCATGGTTGAATGATTATAGGATTTGAAATGATCTAATAAATGTTTAATACAAATTTTGTATTAAACATTTAAAAGAAATCATTCCTAATTAAGATTGAGCTCTAAAAGAAATTCCCCAAAGTTAAATACTGTACTTGAATGACCTCAGGTATCATGCCATCTGATTTTTGATTTAACTGGATATTTAAATGAAATATAATAAAAGTAAATTAGAAAAATTAAGGGTTTAAAATACAACTTTCCAAATAATGAAAACCAGGTTTTGATTTTAATTTTATAAAATAAGAAATTTTATTCCGAGAAAAATGAGTGGCTGTGGGGAAAAATTGGTTGAGTATTTTATTTTTAATGATTTTTTGAAGTTCTGCTATTAAATCTAATTAAAAAAAACCTTAAACAGATATTACACGTGGCGGCGGGCGGTTGGTCCACGCAAACGGCGGCGGTCAAACGGGCCCCGTTCACTTAAATGAGTCAGCACCACTTGTGAGCCGTCCGATCCCGCAGCTTCTGATCCAATGGACGGGATTAGATCCCGTGGTTTGATCCCATTTAAGAGATCGGACGGCTACAGAGACTCCCGCGGTTCGTAATGGACGGATCAGATGTAACCAGACGGGATCAGGTCATCCCTTGGTTACAAGAGATCGGAACCGAGCATTTCATCTGGACGAGATCCTAGCCATCCGTGATAAACAGAGAAGACGGACGACCCTGATTTCGTCACTGAGCTCAGGAACCCGAAAACCCTAAATTCAAAATTATTTTAAACTCCATTTTCAGAGGATTAAATGGTTTGGTACTTGAGATTTAGATGACAGTCACTGATATAAAGAATGGGGAATATTTTATAGAGCTTGATATGAATTCCTTAAAAGCCTATTTAGGAACCTAAGTATTATCTAGGGTTTAGATTTTACCGAGATAGAGTTGATGGATTTGGATGATTTAAATGCCTCTGAACTTGTAGGCTGTCCACGTTTTGATCCCTTAAAGACCTCGAGGTTAGAGGACGATCCTAAAGCGAGTTGCAACGGCTTGAACGAATACTCTCTCGGTCCTTCGTGCTCCTCGCCGCCGGCGAGCTCCAGGTGACAAAAAAATGATCGGGAGAAGTTTAGAGAGCTATGGGATTTCAAAACGAAATGCCAGTTGCTCTCGAGATGCCCTGGAAAGAGAGATAGCTTGGAATGAGGTAAAACTGTGCCTCCTTGCCCTATTCTTCTGTTGGAGCCAAAAGCAACGGCCAGGATGCATCAGAGGGGATGCTGGGATGATTGACACCTGTATCAGGCCGTTAGGAGGCAGAGGAGTGGAGTGTACTGGCTGGATGAGCTGGAAGTTTGTCCTCACATGGGAGGGGACCATCCGAGCTGGTTAGACCATTTGAAACCATGAAGATGGCTGGACTTGGTTGGGTTAATCTCCTGGAAGGTTCTAGAGATGGTTCTATGGGCTGGATGGGCTTGATTCGGAGTGGGTGAGGTCATATGGTCGGATTGATCAAATGAGCTCACTTCAGCTCTTGGACGGGCTAGGGAGCAAGCTAGAGCCTGGTTTGGGTTGAGTTAAGTCTAGAGATACTTCTGGAGTCAGGTTCATGGGTTGGATAGGGCTGATATGAACTGGGAAGTTGAGTTGGACGGATTTGATTATTAGAGCTCATTTGAGCTCTTGAATAGGATAGGGAGCACGCCAAGGCTCTGGCTAGGTTAGATTAAGTCCAGGGATGCTTCAGGAATGGAATTCGAGTACTGGGAAAGGTTTGATTTAGTCTAGAGAGTTTGGCTTGATCGGGTTGACCACTAGAGCTCAATTGAGCTCTAGTTGACCGTTTGACCGGTCAAGGATAGTCAAATCAAGCGAGCTAGGAGCTAGGCTATGTTTGGAGTATGTTCTAATGGATGGATAGGCTTGAGTTAGAGTAGGTGAGATAATTTGGTCGAGTTGACCAAATAAGCCTTATTGGGCTTTTATTGACTACATTGACCAGTCAACAAGGGTCAAAGATGCTAGGCTCGGGTCCAGATGTGGTGTAGAGCCATTTAGATTGATATATGGGTATATTTCTGAGCAAGAAGATCGATTCATAGGTTTGATCAAAGCTTGGGGGAAGTTGACTGAGCCAAACTATGGTGTTTGGCTCAAAGCATGTTTGAGAAGTCTTTGAACAAAGCTTTGAAGTTATTTTGGTGTAATAGAATGGTTGATTTGAATGCAGGTTGATTGAGTGGTTGAATATTGATTGACTGATTGAGTAGATATAGGTAGAACTGAATGATTGATAGATTTATGGGTTTGATTTATTATTTTTTTTTTAGACTGGATGATTGATTTAGTTTTGTTGAAGCGATTGACATGTGGCAGGCTATCAACCACTAGATATAGAATCAGGAGTGTGAGATAGCACTTGGAGACCTCATACAAAAATGAGGTCAACAGGGATGTACTGATTTGTTGTGTGGTGGGGAGAGGTTGGGCAATGTCAGATAGAGAGTTGGTTGAATGTGAGGTGATTGTGTTTGTTGTTGGATGAATGGAACTGGGAGTCAGAAGCATTGGGGGTATGTATGTGGGAGAGGGTGCGGTAGGAGGATTTATGGGAGGGTCATTGTATGGGTGTAGGTGTTCATAGAAGCGTACATGGCGGGAGATATGGAGTTTGTGTGTTTGAGTATTGTAGCATCTATATCCTTTGTGATGTGGAGAGTAGCCTAGGAAGATACATGGTGTGGATCTGGGAGCAAGTTTGTGAGGGGATTGAGGCTGTAGCCATGGAAAGCATAAACAACCGAATGATTGAGGTGGTCGTATTGAGGGGGTCTGCCGTGAAGCAAGGCGAAGGGGATCTGTGAGTTTAGTGCAGACGTGGGTAATTGATTTATTAAATAATTAGAGGTTTGGAGGGCTTCGGCCCATAAGTGGAACGGAAGGTTGGCGGCATGAAGTAGAGTGCGTGTGGTTTCTAGAAGGTGACGATGTTTCCTTTCGGAGACGCCGTTCTGCTGGGGAGTGTTCGGGCAGCTGAATTGATGCTGAATGCCGTGGGTTTGGACGAGATTTTTGAATTCATGACCTGTGTATTCTCCGCCAGCATCTGAGCGGAAGGTTTGGATGATGGTTTTAAATTGAGTTGTGGCCATTACAAGAAATTGTTTAAATTTTAGATATGTTTCATTTTTAGTGTACATTAGATAGACCCAGCTATATCTGGTGGCGTCGTCTATGAATACAGAGTAATAGCGATAGCCAGTTAGAGAGGATACAGGGGAAGGACCCCAAACATCTGAGTGTATTAGACTAAAAGGAGTGGTTACATGCTTTGCTTGTTTTGGAAAGGAAAGACGGTGGCTCTTAGCCACATTACAAGAGGTGCAAGTAAACGAAAGAGAACTAGTCTTTAATTCAGGAAGAAGTGTTGATAATGCGGCCATTGCACGAGGATGAGCGTGACCGAGACGAGAGCGACCGAGACGAGCGTGCCAGAGAGTAGCCGAAGTTGGTGTAGTATGGAAGGCTAAGTGGATGTTGTTGGGAGGAGCTTTGAGAGGGTAGATTCCGTCTTGACTATGGCCACGGTGAAGTATGGTGTTGTCCCGGAGGTCCTTGATGACGAATCCGCCGGGATCGAAGGATACAGAGCATTGATTGTCAGTGACCAGTTTGGATATAGATAGTAAGTTGTGTGATATTGAGGGAACATGAAGAAGGCGAGTGAGTTTTAGCTTACGATTGGTTTTTGGGAGAGGTAGGATGCCCGAGCCGCTGTGATGGATGGGAAGTGATGATCCACTTGCTGTAGAGATAGAGTCAGACCCCTGGTATGATGTTTGTTGTGGAATGTGTAGGACGTCTGGTGTGAGATGGGCAGAGGCAATTGAGTCGAGTATCCAATTGTTGCTGGTTGGGTTCTGGGATTGAGTGAGGTAAGCTCTGGTATTAGAGACTGGTGGAGAACTGTAGTTAGAGTTATATCTGTGCTATCACGATAAGGCCGAGTGGCCTGATTTTCCACAGATCTGGCAGGTTGGTCTCGGAGAAGAACGATTGGTCTGCTGCTGAGCTTGGTCTTTTGGATAAGGAGCTCTATACGATGATACAGTCGAGCCGGAAGGAGGTCCACGACCCCTATTATTGCGAGGGGTTGATGGTTTCGCTCGTCCCCTGGACGAGTACAGAGCTTGAACATCACCTGTTAATGTCGTGTCTTGCTGTAGTTCAGACTGAAGGTTGATTTCCTCACCGCATAGAAGTGAGTATAGGGATTCTAGCGAGATCGTGTGAGGCGAGATGCGGATTGCTGCTTTAAATGGGTTGTAGGAGGATGGTAGGCCTTTCAAGGTGTATAGGATAACATCCTTTGTTTCTATGTGTGATCCGGCTGCAGCAATGTTGTCCACCAGAGATTTGATTTGAGCCAGATACTGTGGAATGGTTTGATCACTCATCTGAACATTGTGCAGCTCGTTCTTTAGCTGGAGTACCCGAGATCGGTTGGATGGTTGCAGGCAGAGTTCCAATGTAGTCCAGACATCGTGAGAGTTTTTAAGATGAAGGATATAGGGCAAAACCGAGGGAGATATGGTAGAGAATAGAGCAGAGACAAGATTTTGATCTATTAATATCCACAGTTTTTGATCGGAGGGGGATGCTGGACTCGATGGTTGCTCTGTAAGATAGCTTTCGAACCCATTTGCTGAGAAAGCTTGATAAATCTGCAGCCTCCATATGGCGTAGTTGTCCACGGTCAATTGAGTGTGCACCAGGAGTTTGAGGTTGGACATGAGAAATTTGAGATGAGGAGGCACCGTGAAATCAGCCATTGCAGCTGACAGTGATGCGGTGCTCGGAGAGGGAGACGATTGGGTCTGCGACGAACTACCTTGGTCCGCCATTAGAGACGTTGAGTGTTGCGATGAAGTTTAGTAAGCTCTGATACCATGAAGAGATTCCTGCAGGAGCATAGTTAGGAAGAAGATGAACAGTAGAATATGAGCTTGAAGCCTGGTTTCTATTAGGGAGCTTTCGATATATAAGAACCGAGAATAAGCTAATGATGCTACAGTGTCAGAGACCATTAAGGGTCAGTGAGAGTGGCTGAGAAAAGGTGTGTGGTAGTGCACATGTGACCAATACCACTAATGATTATATCTATACACTTTTCTCATATAATCTATATTCTTATTTTTCTTTCGTAAAATTTATTGTAGAGAAATATTTAAAGATAAATCTCTAGCAAACATAATTTTCTTGAAGGAAATTTTATTTAATTATAACATAAATAATTAAAAATTTCCTCATCAAAATCTTGATGAATTTCTGAAAATGACTATTAAATTAGTCAATAAAGGAGAAAATGAAGAACTATGTGATGAAAATTAAGCCATTATAGTTTTGTAAAAGTAATAATATGAATTTGTATGAGTATTTAAACAGATCGAGATGTCAACTTCATGAGTAAGATAGGATTGAATCTTAAAAGTTTTCAACTTCTATATCGTTTGGTTCATTTTCTAACAAAATTCTATCAAAAATGCACAAAATTTTTTAAATCATATAATGATATAAAAAAACTGAATGTATAAGAAATCATATTATGATACACAATTTCCTAAAAAAATTATGATACTGTGTATAAAATAAATAAATATAATTGGATTTTAGTAATTAAAATGGTAAGCCATTATCTCTTGCATTTTTACTCTTGCAAAGGTATAATTAATAGATAAATACATAGAGGACAATCATGCCTTAATCCATTTGAAAAAAGAAAATAAGCAGATTGCTTCTATCAATTCATAATAAAAAATAAAACTCTTGCAAAGCTATAAATAATAGATAAACAGAGAAAGAGAAATCATGCCTTAATCCATTTGAGGAAAGAAAAATATATAGATTTCTTCTGTGTATTAATCATAAAAACTCTTGCAAAGTTATAATTAATAGATAAATAGAGAGAGGGCAATCACGCCTCAATCCATTTGAAGAAAGAAAAAAAACAGATTGCTTATATCCATTCATAATAATAGAAAATGATATAGAGAAGAAGTGAAGAATCCATTTGAAGAAAGAAAATAAGCATATTGCTTCTATCTATTCATAATAGCTGAAAACGATATAGAGAAGAAGAAGTGAAGAAAGGAAAAATAGAGAACAAACATGGGAAAAGAATGAAGAATAAAATAAAGAAGTAGTAGACGAAGAAATGGAGAGGAGTATGAAGAAGGAAATAAGGAGGAAGACAAATAATCAAGGAAGAAGAGGAAGAAATACGAAGAATAAATGTGGTAGCAGTTACTAGTACGTGAGAGAGGGCTATTGGTAGTGATTGTGCACCTAGGGCAATAGGTTGACGACGACGGGCTTTAGTTCGCAAGAGAATAGGGGAGGTGGACGGTGTCTTATGTCTGGGGCATGCAAATGAGATGGAGAGAACGCGGGAGAGTGAAAGTAGAGCTTCAGTTCTGTTAACCTTATTTTTGTATGAGGTCATCAGGGCCTATCCAAACTCCTACATATTAATTTGATGATTGATAATCATCCAATTGTCAACCATTTAGAGTTCATTTTAAATCTCAATTCAAACCTCAATCTAAACTTCGATCCAAACCATAATCCAAACATCAATCCATACCTCAAAACATACTTCAATTTGATCCTTAACCTATACTCTAATTAAGCTTTGATCAATCTTCAAACAAACCTTTATCAAACCCCAGTCATATTCAATCAATTTCAAACCCTTCAATTAATACCAATCTTCATTCCCTTGTAACTATAGCTTTGAACTTTAGCTAGGTGATTCAGTGCATTGCCTAGTTCAATACATTGATACCTAGTGATCACTACCTCATTTCCCCTACCTAATCACCAACAATCATCTAGTTAATTGTTGTTGATATGGTTATTTCAAACTCAATCAATGAAATCCATAATTCAAATAAAATCTAGATTTCCAGAGTAAATTTCAAAGTTAAAGGCATATATATCCTGAAAGCATTTTTGAGTGATTTTTCAATATCTTCAAAATCCAATCAAATGACCTCTGATTCATGATTTGTTAATTGCATATTGATTAAGCATGTCCCTAGGATCTGCCCTTCAAATTTGAACTCAATATGAGGCCTCTAACATAAAAAACTAAATTAATTTTCAAATCCTATAAAACCTTTAAATATTTATAACTATGCAACCGGATTCTCCATCTTGTAGAGTTTGGCCTTGGGACCTTCCCTAAGACCTTTTATTATGTTCATAGCTTTTGTTATGACATATTGAGCACAAAACTGCATTTAGGTGGACTCGATTGGACCCTTAGTTGATTAGGGGTCAAGATAACCAAAATGCCCCTTAAGGGTAAAATTGAAGTTTCCTTCAAACTTTAACTTGGCATAGTCAAATCAAACCCTAAAACCTCTTCTAATTCATAATTAAGACCATTAGGAGTGCATTGGACTCAAATCTAGTCCTGGTTGATCAAATAGCCCCTTAATGGTCCAAATGGTTATTTTGACCCTAATGATCATTTTAATCTATGAGACTATATCCATTGGTTTCCATTTATCAAATCAAACTTGTAGGGCCCAAATCAAATCCTGGTCTGAGCTTTTTTTATCAAGTCAATCAGGGTTCATCAGACCATTTATTAAGCTCTACATACATTGAATTGAACTTAAAAAACATTCAAACCTTATCAAAATCCCTTGACCGCTTTTCCTAGTGAATTGGAGTTGACTAGTCACCCTGACCCACTCATCAGTTGACTTGGTCAACCATACCCATGTCTAGTCAAACCAAGTTAACGTATGGTTAAATCATTATATGCAATTAATTTAAACTATCCAACCCCTCTACATTACTCAATTGCATGCTTTGAACATACCAAAATTCACCATGGGTTTACCATCATTAAATTAATTTAGTCAACTCATCATACTTGACCAAACCAAGTCAAATTAGACCCACTTCTTGCATATATTTAAATTAAACCCATTGAACCCTCACAACCACTCCAATACATAATTCAAGTATCACCAAGCCTACCATAAGTAAAGCTCTAGCTAGTTTGACCAAGTCAACTTACAAAAAATTGGTTAAACCTCTCTATTTATGCACTATTCCATGGGTCTAACCACTAAGACGCTTTGCAACCCATCCCAATGGCACCAAGTCATCACTTTGTTGCCAACTCACTAATGGTTGACTGTTTGACCATTCAAACAATCAACAAAGCACCTTTAATATGCTTAAGTGGTCAAATCTCTTAGCACAAGCCCACTCCCTCCATTCCAAGCCCTTTAACATGTGCTAGAACCTTCCTAATCACATCTTAAGCCCGCCTAAAACCTTGTTTCAAGCCCAAATATCCTATAATCATTTCACATGCGTACAAGAGGACAAAATCTCCTTTATATGTCATTGTCCTCTTGTCCTTTGATTCCCTACCTCTCTAACCGTTTGGGATAGATGACAAGCATCAAGAGATCATGCAAAAGAAACTCTAGCCATTGAATCCATCTAGGGTTTTTGAATTTACAAAAAAGAGCCCTAATAGCTCTCATTCTTGATATTGCATTCTCTCACTTCACTCTATATCCCAAAGCCTGACTCAAGTTTCGTTTGAGCTCCAATTAATCCCCTCTCCACTTCCCAAGTTGAAACCAACATATCAAACCTCACTGGTGATGGGATTCCGGTCACACTGACCCCAAGTCCATCCAAACTCAAGAGCACTCAATCCACAGCTTTTCAGACCGCATTTCCTTGAAGGAAAACTTACGAGGACAGTTTACAAGCTCAATCGAATAAAAAAATGCTCGAATCCAATGGTTAGATTAAGGTAATTTTGAATCCCTAGGTTAGAACACTTAGGATAATTTAGCTTTATGTTAAGAGCTTTTTAAGCCATTAAAATGCCTCCACATGATTTCTGTTAATGTGCTTGATATATGTTTAAAAATTAAAGTAATTGATAGCGTGTTCGGGGAGAAAAATGAGTTTTTGATTCTAGGGTTTGTTTTATAATCTAGTTAAGATGTATGAAATATCAACCACTTATCTCTTGATCAACAATTGAGATTTCGTTTTTCTACACTTTAGTCCGACAGTGCGGAAGCTTCCAACGATTGAATCCTTTGTCTGACAGAATCTCAACCTTCGATTCAAAACCACACTAGATCCAACAGTCAATATGGGTTTTTGATGTGGTTAAGTCAAAATCGTATTGCTTAAACGTACCCACGTCGCCGCCGTCTAATGATTAGTAATTATTGTCCGCCTCAGTTTCATTAATTACTAATGATTGTCAGCATCACAATTATTAGTAATTAATGCGCTGACGACGATTGATTACTCGTTGTTTTGAATTAGACTGAAGCCGACGTGTGTCCCCCGCCACCGCCGACACTGTCAGCTTAATTTAAAAGGTTTTTAAGTAATTTTAAACTCATCTAATCAGCAAAAAAATAAAAAATCATTAAATTTTTATTTTTAATAAAAAATTAAGTATTTTATATCATTTCACTCAAATTTTCATGAACTTTCATATAAAATTAAAAACTATTTTAAAATATTTTAAATATAAATTATTTGGATTTTAATTAATATTCAATTAAATATAAATCCAAATGATTTCAAAATTTGGGGAAAATTATTTTAAGTTATTTCTGATCTCTCGTAAATTTACCAAAATTATTTGAATTATATTTTAATATTATTTTAAATTCATAAAACTCAAGGTTAATGTTTTAATATCTAATTTTGCAAAATTAGTTTTAATTATATATTTTAAATCATTTTAATGCATTTGAATAATTTCTAAAATTTTAAATAGAGCTTAACTTAATTGAATGGATTTAATGAGGAATAATCAATGAGAAATTTCTTTTTTAATTTTTCATTGATTAATTTTCCAATTATTTAAGTTATGTCTTAGTTTTAATTCTTAGGATTGCACATGCACTTAGTCTAGGGCTCTTTATTGCTATGATGTGTGCACTTTGATTGTATTAAAGGGTTAGTAGATTATTGATTTTAACACATCAATTCAAGAAAATTTTAAATGAAGGAAACTCAAAGGCATTAGACTTCATTTATGACCTAGTATTTATTAAAAATGTCAAACGTCTAGAAATCAATCAAAGTTAAAAAAATCAACTTTTAGTTCAAATTTAAACTCAAACTTAAAAAATTCTTAACTTAATCTAAAAAAATCCAATTCCAACAAACTTAGTTTCTAATTACTCATCTTAAGGTTTAGTATTTATGAGAATGATTAAAATTTTAGAATTTAACTTAATGTGAAAAGTCAAAATTTGACCCCTTAATTTAATATATTAAATAATTCTAGAAAGTCCTAAAATTCAATAATTAACTTTAAATTCCAAAAAACATTTAAACCCAACCTTTAAAACCAGTAATCAATCAATCTTATTAAAATTATAAGCCCTCTTAATTTTAAACAATTAAATAATTAACTTATAATGATTAATATTATGTAACCCAGACCTACGAGGTTATTAACTTAACTCTAATGAAGGTGAAATAAACTTCAAGACCTTAATGTAAATAAAAATAGTAATCACTTAATTCTTTAAATATATCTTAAAATCAATTCTAAAATATTAAGATTTAAACTTGAATAAAAATCCCCTTAGGCCTTCAACAAATAAAAATAATAGACAACTTCAATAAATTACCTAGTATAGGACATGTCCAAGCCACACAACCTCAAATATACACTTTAGATTGTTTGATAGGACAACATACTCTAGTGTTAGGCTAAGTCGGTATTTACTTTTTACTGTTGTGTGCTAAATTATCATAAATTTCACTATGTGATGGTTGCTATAATTGAGTGATGTGATATTTTATTTAAATGAAGCAATTTGTGAATTGATGTGATGGGTATAATATTACCCCTATGTTAGGAATAATTATGATGCTCACATAATCTTCTGCAATTGTTCATGCTTATACAGGACTATAAAATCAAAGGGGGGCAAAATTAAGATTTAATTAACGAATTTTCTGCATGTGCTAAGCATGATAAGCACCCTTAAAATTAAAGGAGCTTGACCAAGCGTTGTTGTGATTTAAATTTAATCAATTCAATATATATAACTGATTGAGATGCTGATATTGATAGTAATTGCTTAGGATAACAATGCATGTATTTTAGAGTCTTTTAATTTTTGAGATTAAATGTAATTTAATTCAAGTCAAGTGTTATAAAAAGTTGACTTCTTGAGATGGGATGTCAAATATCCAACTTAAAATCCAAAGAGCATATAATATCTTTTAGAAGAGAGTTCTCTTTCAATTGGAGATTCAAATTAGGATGAGTTTAATATCCAAAGATAAAATAAAAACTCCTCTTTGGGGAGAGTTTCTTTTCATTCAGATATGACCAAACTCAATGAATCCAAGGAGCTTGCAGAAGGATGAAGGAGTGAAGATAGAGGGGAATCCCACTCTCAAAATCACTTATATCAGACTTAAGGGTAGAATTTGGGCTGTTGTCAGTGGCACCTGATTACTTCTAATTTCTACAAACCCTAAATTGAAATATTAAGTGACACTTATCACATGAACATTAAATTAGATCAATTAATTTAATTGATTTATTTATATTGACAATACAGTATAAATGACATATTTTTCTAGCTTTTTTATAGCATGTTGTTTTTTATTTTAGTATTGAAGCAATCAAAGGCTTATTAGAGCATGTTAAAACTATTTCTGCTCAAAATTAATTAAAATTATTAAGCTTGTTGCGTCCAGGAGTATTCGCGGTGGTAGAAAAATATCATATTTGACGTCTTAGCATTGTACGAAAATCCGGCACACAATCAGATAAGGAGAGAGGGTCTAGCATTTATGAGACACCAAGATTTTTACGTGGAAAACCCCTGTAAAAGGGGGAAAAACCACGGGGCCTAGCCCAGTTTGAACGAATCCACTAGTATTGCAGTCGATTACAAATGAGGCCCTTCCTTGGTGGAAGGTCTTAGCTTGATGTACATCTTATGGAGTACATTACATGATGTAAATACAAAGAATCACTATTGACATGTTTGCTTTGTTAGAAGGACTGCAGTCGGCGGGCGACGTAGGTCAGGAGGACCATAGTCAGCTGGCGACGGAAGACTGTACTCCGCGGGCAATGTAAGTCAGGAGGACCGTAGTCGGCGGGCGACGGAGGTCGAAAAGACTGTAGTTGGCGGGCGACATAAGTCAGGAGGACCGTATTCAACGGGCGATGGATGTCGGAAAGACTGTAGTCGACGGGCGACGTAAGTCAGGAAGACCGTAGTCGGCTGGTGACAGAGGTCGGAAGGACTGTAGTCTGACGACGAAGATCAGTAGGACAGCGTCAGGTTGAAGTCCATCAATGGAAAGAAATCCATGTTCGCGTAGACGTCTAGTGAAGTCCGATAACCGGTAGAAGTCCGGCGTCGGGTAGAAACTTAGCGAAGAGTGAAGGTTCGACGTCGGGTAGAAGTCCGACGTCTGTTGTTGACAAAGGAGAACTCCGGCTTCCCTTGGGTGGAGTTTCAGCGTCAGAAGGGAACTCTGTTGCAAATTGGGAAGAATTTCAGCATCACGTGGAAGTTGTGCAAATTCCCGGCGTTTCCTGAAAATCCGGCAGAGTTCCGGCGTCTTCAGGCGGCAGGAAGAGCTCCGGCGGTGGTCGAGGAGGTGAGGAATCTCCTTTTCCCCTTTCTCCTCTTCTTCTTCTCTCTCCTCCCCCTCCCCCCTTGGTGTAGAATGAGGGCTCTATTTATAGTTTTTCTGGAGTGGCATAGCCCGTAAATAGGCGTGAGATCAAGGGCGAATTGGGAGTGGTTTGAATGGACGGCCGATATCGAATCCTTTGATCATGCACCGTTCGTTGGACATTTGAAGGCCTTAATGATGTCGGAATTCAATGATATTGGGCTCGTTGGATTTGTCTTGCCGAGCCGTTCGATTCGAGTATAAGCTCGTTAAAATCGAAGACCGTTTGGCAACTCAAATTGTGGTTTGAACCTCTCAACAGTGCTTCGGGCCCTTGATTTGGACCCATTTGGGCTTGGATTGGGTTGAATTTGGTGTCGTTGGGTTCGTATTTCCAAGACGCTCAGTTTGACTATAAGTTCGCTGAAATCGGAGTTCAGGTGCTTCCGAATTTAATTTTTGAAGTTTCTGAATTGATTTTGCCTTGAGATTCGTGCCCAATCAAGATAATTTTTGCATGACGTATCAGTTGCCCCCCTATTTTCGGATGTCGAAGCTCCAGAAATCCGAAAATATGCGTCACAAATTTTTGAGAATTCTTCCGAGTGAGTCAGAATAAATCTTGTGTGTAGGAGCTCCGAAATGCTATGAAAGTATCGAAATCGAGTCCGGAACGTCGAAAAACGTGTCCGGGGACCCCAAAAACGTCGAATTTGGACTTTTCTAGACGGAATTAAGCCTCGGAATGGTCCGGGCGGCAAACCGGCCGACCGCCACCGCGCCGGCGGCGGCGCGGAACAGTGGCTGCGCCCGCGCACTGCGGCAGCACGCCTGCGGCCGCACCTAGGCCGCACCCGCGGCCACGCCTGGGCCGAACCCAGACCGCTCCCGAGCCCCCGCGCATGGGGATGAACCGCACCCGCAGGCCGGACCGCACCCGCGCCTGGCTTCCGCGCGTGAGCCGGACCGCGCGGCAATGCCGCGGCTACTGCTGCGCCGGCGGTGGCCGGCTGCTGGCCTCGTGCGGCCAGCCGCGATCCGCATGCCACGCCCGCGGATTGATGCGTTGGTCGCGTGGTTTCGCGCTGTCGATTGGCTGCACCGACTTAAGTGGGCCCCATTAGCCGAAAAGATGCATTTTTTGGCCTTTTTGGGTCAAAAAAATCCCGAAAAAATTTCAAAAAATTCAGAAAAAATTTAGGAAATTAGGGAAATCCGAAAATTGCAATAACTCCCTCCTATTCTCTTCAAAACCTATAAATAGGCCCCCTAGGCCTTTAGGAAACTTGCAACTTCTCTTTCTTTCTCCCTCTGGCTCTTTGGCGGCTGAGGCCTCCGCTATTTGCGAGCGGGAAACTTCCCCTGCTCGAATTAGCGCCCCTCCTCAAGTGCAGAAGCCTACGGGATTTCTTCATCTCCCTCCGGCTTACTGGCGGTTGAGGCTTCCGCTATTTGCAAGTTGGATTTTTTTCCTGCTTGAATTAGCGCCCCTCCTCTCGTGCAGAAGCCTACGGGATTTCTTCCTCTCCCTCCGGCTTACTGGCGGTTGAGGCTTCCGCTATTTGCGAGCGGGAAACTTCCCCTGCTCGAATTAGCGCCCCTCCTCGCGTGTAGAAGCCTACGGAATTTCTTCCTCTCCCTCCGGCTTACTGGCGGTTGAGGCTTCCGCTATTTGCGAGCGGGAAACTTTCCATGCTCGAATTAGCGCCCCTCCTCGCGTGCAGAAGCCTACGGGATTTCTCAGTGCCATTTGAGCAGAAGTTTACTGGTGATGGACGATCGAGTTGAAGCCCATTAGCAATCAACGATCGAGTGTGGAGCCAAAGGAGAGAGTTCGAGTAGCAGTCGAGCGGGAAGCCGATGACTAGTAGTAGTCCGCTGACGAGCAGAAGTCCGACGACAAGGAGAAGTCTGACGTCGGGTAGAAGTCCGACATCGGGTAGAAGTTCACCATCGGGTAGAAGACCGACGAAAGTTCGTCGACGAGCCGAAGTCCGACGACGTGTAGGAGTCTGCTGACGAGCAGAAGTTCGACGATGCATAGGAGTCTGCTAACGAGCAGAAGTCCGACGACAGGGAGAAGTTCGACGTCGGGTAGAAGACCGACGAGAGTTCGTCGACGAGCAGAAGTCCGACGACGCATAGGAGTCTGCTAACGAGCAGAAGTCCGACGACAGGGAGAAGTCCGCTGACGAGTAGAAGTCCGACGATAGGAAGAAGTCCGACATCGGGTAGAAGTTCACCGTCGGGTATTAGTCCGTTAAAAGTCCTGCAACGCAAAAGTTCAGCGAGATGAGGAAATTCAACATCGGGTAAAAATTTAACTTTGTGAAGAAGTTAAATAGAAGTCCCTTGACGTCATTCGGGCAACGTTAACCAAGGGTGTAAGACTTATCCAAGGTTGTATGTTAGAACATTTGTTTGATGACATTAACATGTGTGGAAAAGGTCGAGAGAATCCACCAAGGATGTAAGACCTTTCCGAGGTTGTATGTCGGAGCCTTTGTTCGACGACGTTAACCTGTGTGGAAGAGGTCGAGAGAATCCACAAAGGATGTGAGACCTATCCGAGGTTGTATGTCGGAGCCTTGCTCGACGACGTTAACCTGTGTGGAAGAGGTCGAGATAATCCACTAAGGATGTAGGACCTTTCCGAGGTTGTATGTCGGAGCCTTTGCTCGACAACGTTAACCTGTGTGGAAGAGGTCGAGAGAATCCACCAAGGATGTGAGACCTATCCGAGGTTGTATGTCGGAGCCTTTGCTCGACGACGTTAACCTGTGTGGAAGAGGTCGAGAGAATCCACCAAGGATGTGAGACCTATCCGAGGTTGTATGTCAGAGCCTTGCTCGATGACCTTAACCTGTGCGGAAGAGGTCGGGAGAATCCACCAAGGATGTAAGACCTTTCCGAGGTTGTATGTCGGAGCCTTTGCTCGATGACGTTAACCTATGTGGAAGAGGTCGGATCGAATCCCCCTGGGATTGATTTTGCTTTGATTGGAAGGGGGCGAACGCCGCGTATATCCCGAATCAAAAGTGAAGAATGTCTATCTTTAGACCGTTACTGCCTTTTTGAGGTCGAGGTTAAGACTTTGTCTAAGGAGTAGAAGCCCAGCAGGGGACTGTATAAGGCTTGTAATTGATTGGAAGTATCCTTGCATGTCGCTGGGATATTCCTGAAATATCAACTTGGTGTTGAAGGTATTGGAGGATCTATTTGACCATGGTTTGAGTCAAATTTGCCCCCCAGTCCGCATCTGCTTCTTATGATATTGATGCTATGAGTGATCTTTTGAGATTAGAGCACTAATTTCCCCCCAGTCAGGAATCACTTTCCCACAGACGGCGCCAAACTGTTGCGTCCAGGAGTATTCACGGTGGTAGAAAAATATCATATTTGACGTCTTAGCATTGTACGAAAATCCGGCACACAATCAGATAAGGAGAGAGGGTCTAGCATTTATGAGACACCAAGATTTTTACGTGGAAAACCCCTGTAAAAGGGGGAAAAACCACGGGGCCTAGCCCAGTTTGAACGAATCCACTAGTATTGCAGTCGATTACAAATGAGGCCCTTCCTTGGTGGAAGGTCTTAGCTTGATGTACATCTTATGGAGTACATTACATGATGTAAATACAAAGAATCACTATTGACATGTTTGCTTTGTTAGAAGGACTGCAGTCGGCGGGCGACGTAGGTCAGGAGGACCATAGTCAGCTGGCGACGGAAGACTGTACTCCGCGGGCGATGTAAGTCAGGAGGACCGTAGTCGGCGGGCGACGGAGGTCGAAAAGACTGTAGTTGGCGGGCGACATAAGTCAGGAGGACCGTATTCAACGGGCGATGGATGTCGGAAAGACTGTAGTCGGCGGGCGACGTAAGTCAGGAGGACCGTAGTCGGCTGGTGACAGAGGTCGGAAGGACTGTAGTCTGACGACGAAGATCAGTAGGACAGCGTCAGGTTGAAGTCCATCAATGGAAAGAAATCCATGTTCGCGTAGACGTCTAGTGAAGTCCGATAACCGGTAGAAGTCCGGCGTCGGGTAGAAACTTAGCGAAGAGTGAAGGTTCGACGTCGGGTAGAAGTCCGACGTCTGTTGTTGACAAAGGAGAACTCCGGCTTCCCTTGGGCGGAGTTTCAGCGTCAGAAGGGAACTCTGTTGCAAATTGGGAAGAATTTCAGCATCACGTGGAAGTTGTGCAAATTCCCGGCGTTTCCTGAAAATCCGGCAGAGTTCCGGCGTCTTCAGGCGGCAGGAAGAGCTCCGGCGGTGGTCGAGGAGGTGAGGAATCTCCTTTTCCCCTTTCTCCTCTTCTTCTTCTCTCTCCTCCCCCTCCCCTCTTGGTGTAGAATGAGGGCTCTATTTATAGTTTTTCTGGAGTGGCATAGCCCGTAAATAGGCGTGAGATCAAGGGCGAATTGGGAGTGGTTTGAATGGACGGCCGATATCGAATCCTTTGATCATGCACCGTTCGTTGGACATTTGAAGGCCTCAATGATGTCTGAATTCAATGATATTGAGCTTGTTGTATTCGTCTCGCCGAGCCGTTCGATTCGAGTATAAGCTCGTTAAAATCGGAGACCGTTTGGCAACTCAAATTGTGGTTTGAACCTTTCAACAGTGCTTCGGGCCCTTGATTTGGACCCATTTGGGCTCGGATTGGGTTGAATTTGGTGTCGTTGGGTTCGTATTTCCAAGACGCTCAGTTTGACTGTAAGTTCGCTGAAATCGGAGTTCAGGTGCTTCCGAATTTAATTTTTGAAGTTTCTGAATTGATTTTGCCTTGAGATTCGTGCCCAATCAAGATAATTTTTGCATGACGTATCAAAGCTCATCAATAAACTTTAATGACTTAAGAAGTAAGCACGTGTTCAAATAAATTATAACAATTGTGATATGTTATTGACCTCCATAAGCTTCTTTGGTATATTAAAAAAATAATAATGCTTAGCCCATTAAAAAAAAATCAAAATTAGAGACTAGAGAGGAAGAGAGATAAAGAGCTGAAAAAAAAGACTATTTGAAGCCAAAACAGATGCTTCTGGACATGTTTTACCATATAGTATTAATTGAAGCTATGTCAACCTTATAACCTGGCAAAGAAATTGTAGATCATACGAACCACAAACCACTTCAATACTTCCAACAAGGTTGCCGCAAGCAGAACACATGAAGTAGATAGTATAATTGCATTAATTCAACTTAGTCATCTTATACAAGAAAAACAGTGCAAAACAAGAGAGCAGTCATCCTTCCATAACTTCTAGTAACTGTCAATAGGGATGTAACTACAATACTCTCGGTATGACTACACTAACTTATACAAGCTTGATGAAGAAATGAACAACTCTTGATCACAACCAAGAGAAAACATACACCATCACAAAGTTTATGTATAAATTGAATCAACTCCATGTTCCCAAACAAGCTATATGTTTTGTCACGGATGCTAATCCCACTAAGCACTGAAAAGCCTGCTGGAGTTCGTTTTCATCCTCTGCATCAGCCGCCGGCGAGCCACTCACTGTGCTCCCTGTTTTTACTTTAAGTAACTGTCAAGGGTATTTTTGTAATTACCCATCATAACTGATTCAGCTTATTTAAGCACTTGTAATCAACAGTAGAAATTAACTAATGGAAATTACTGTTCATCTTCTTCGTTTGAGTTCATCTGGTTCTATGGTGCTCTCAAGGTCTCTCGGCTTCATCATGGTATCAGAGCCATTTGCCTAACGGCTCAATCTCGCAATGGCTGACTCTACTGCCTCCGCCCCCAGCACACCTCCAGGTGCTGCTCTGACCACTGAAGCTCCCGACACATCCGCTGATATCGTGATCTCGCCGACTCTCAAATTTCTTCTGGAAAACATCAAAAACGTTATCAACGTCCAACTTCTTCCCGACAACTATCCTACCTGGCGCTCAGCCATTCCCAAACTATTTGCTGCAAACAATTTTTCAGGTTACCTGGACGGGACGATTTTCTCCCCACCCAAACATCTTCTTACTGCTACCGGTCAACTCACCTTGAATCCTCAGTTCTCTACCTGGACATTAATAGACCAGAATCTCTCGGTAGCTCTCTTCTCTACCATCTCTCCGCCATCCTTCCTTACATACTTACCTTGGAAACCTCTGCATCTATCTGGAAGACATTAGAACAAAGGTTCTTCTCCATTAACCGCTCAAGGGTGATTCAACTAAAAAATGAGCTCCACTCTCTCTCAATGCTAAACAAAACCATGACAGAGTACTTAGCCTCCATTAAGAGCATTGTCGATAACATTCGAGCGGCCGGCGGCACTGTAGACAATGAGGATATTCTTCATTACATTCTAAATGGTCTTCCACCGTCCTACCAGTCCTTCAAAACCACTATTCGGAGCTCCCTTCATCCTATCTCCTTGGATGACTTGTACTCGCTTCTTCGCAGCGAAGAGGTTCATCAAACCATAAATGCTGTCCGCGATCTTTCATTCTCAAATTCATCTCAGCCTAACGGACAACTTGCTCTATTCTCAAACCGAGGTCGCTCCCGTGGTCGTTCTTCATTCAACCGTGCCCGTTTTTCTTCCAACACCGCCACAAGACCACCTCCCCGAACTCCTCGGTTTGATGGTGATTGTCAAATTTGTGGTAAGAAGGGATACTCAGCCACGCATTGCTGGCATCGTGGAAATTTCAGCTACACGCCATCGTCTTCGAACTCAAATGTTGCTCTTGTAGCTGATTCTGAATCATCTCCCTGGTATCTAGACAGTGGAGCTTCCGCTCATCTCAGCCCGGATCCTCTTCCTCTTCAGCAAGCAACTCCATATTCAAGACGTGATCATGTCTATGTTGGCAATGGTAACTCTCTTCCCATCCAACATGTCGGTAATGGCATTCTCCCTACACCTACACGTAAGCTCCGACTTAATCAACTACTTCATGTTCCTCATCTCACACATCTTCTTCTATCCATTTCCAAATTAACATCTGATAACAACTGCTCTATTACCTTTGATAAATTTGGTTTTCGTGTTAAGGATACGATGACCAATCAACATCTACTCCACGGACGCTCCCGTAATGGTCTCTACCCAGTTCCGTTTCAACATCCCATCGTCGCTGCTTCCACCACTGTTACCACACCTCGCTCAGCTCTTTCCTGGCATCGTCGCCTCGGGCACCCAAACATCAAGACGATGGGTGCTCTATCTAAATCATTTCCATTTCTATGTATTGCTTCTTTAAAGTCTATCTGTAATGCATGTGCACTCGCTAAGAGTCACAGACTACCATTCTATTCTTCTAAGCATGTATCCAGTTCACCCTTATATTTAATACATGTAGATGTTTGGGGCCCGTCCCCCGTTTGCTCTTACAATGGCTTCCGTTATTTTTGGCTAATTGTGGATGATCACACAAAATATAGTTGGCTGATTCTTTTTAAACAAAAATCTGAAGCAACTATCTCTCTCATTAACTTCATAAGTACAACTGAAAAATAATTAAAATGCCCTGTTCGCACTCTCCGCAGCGATGGAGGAGGTGAATTTCAAAATAACATTCTCAAATCCTTCACGAACTCTCACGGCATTACTCACCAGTTCACCTGTCCTTACACTCCCCAAAAAATGGCGTCTCTGAACGAAAGAACCGCCATTTATTGGACACAGCTCGCACTCTTCTCATCGATGCTCATCTACCCTCCTCGTTTTGGTCTGATGCCGTTTCAACAACCGCCTTTCTCATTAATCGACTTCCCTCGCCAAATACCAGAGACAAGTCTCCTCATCATCTTTTATATAATCAACCACCTGATTATTCAGCCTTACGTCCGTTTGGTTGTCAATGTTTTCCATGGACGAAACCGCTCAGCCCAAATAAATTATCACCTCGCTCAATCCCCTGCATATTTCTTGGTTACACTACACACAACAAAGGATTCAAATGTTATCATCCCGCCACTGCAAAGATTATTATATCCCGACATGTCATCTTCAACGAATCTCTCTTTCCATCCATTCCCTTACCACAAGCTCCACTACCACAATCTTCCACTCCCCTTCCCTACTTCCCTCCATCGTCCACCTCCACCCCACCACCCGAACCTACCTTACAACCTAGTACATCTTCTTCATCCACCTCATCACCTATATCACCAACATCTGATTCTATTACAACAACTACCTCTTCTACTGTCCCCTCCACTGTCCCTTCCCCCATACAAAAAACATCCCATCCTATGCTTACACGTTTCCAAACAGGACACCTCAAACCCCGTATAATTCTAAACCTTTCTCACTCAATTACTTCTCCTCCCACCTGCTTTACCATTGCTAACAGAGACCAACATTGGCATCAAGCTATGTCAGATGAATTTCATGCGCTCCAAGCTCAGAGCACCTGGTCGCTGGTTCCGACTCCGGCAAATCAACAAGTTCTTGGCTGCAAGTGGATCTACAGGCTGAAATATCTTCCTGACGGCACCGTCGCTCACCACAAAGCTCGCCTGGTAGCACAAGGATTTAAGCAACAATATGGCATAGACTATCTTGAGACGTTCAGCCCGGTTGTCAAACACACGACAATCCGTCTCTTTCTTCTTGTAGCATTACACCATGACTGTATTGTTTATCAACTTGATGTAATGAATGCCTTTCTTCATGGGGAGCTTGATCATCCAATTTACATGGCACAACCACAAGGTTTCGCGGATCCTTCCTTTCCCAATCATGTCTGCTTACTACACAAAGCCATATATGGCCTCAAACAAGCTCCGCGACTATGGTTTGCCACATTATCCAATTACCTCAAAATCCAACACTTTACCCCCAGCTCAACCGATCCCTCATTCTTCCATTACACAACAAATCAAATACAAATATACATCCTTATTTATGTTGATGATATCCTAATTACCGGAAGTGATCCTCTATATATTTCAAATTTAATCTCAAACCTCCAATAGAAATTTAAAACCAGAAACCTTGGTCAACTCTCCACCTTCCTTTGCATTAAATTCATCTGGTCTGCCACTGGATATCACTTGTACACTCCTACATCATCGAGTTGCTGCATCTTGCTTCCATGTCCAATTGCAAACCCCTTCTCACTCCACTCCCATCCAAATACCCCACGGATCCCAATCTCCACACTCCATTTGCTCAACCAGAACTTTTTGGACAACTCGCTGGCTCATTACAATTCCTTACTTCAACCCGTCCTGATATCGCTTTCGCCGTGAACAAGCTATGCCAGCATATGCACAACCCATTACTTCTGCATTTTCATCTCCTCAAACGTGTCCTCCGTTATCTGAAAGGCACATCGCATTACGGTCTGTTTCTCCCCAAAACCAACTTATCCCTTTCAGCATACTCCGATTCCGATTGGGCTGGCGACCAACTCGACCGTAAATCCACAACTAGTTACTGCCTCTTCCTTGGCACCGCTCTACTCACCTGGTCAGTCAAAAAGCAAACGACAGTTGTCAGATCTTCCACTGAAGCTGAGTATCGCTCAATGGAACTATGGAAGCAACCGCCACGGACATCATCTGGACCCGCCGCCTCTGCGAAGATTTTCTGATCAATCTCCCTGCTACCGAACTCTTTTGCGATAACATCTCGGCCATGTCTATCGCCTGCAACCCCATTTTCCACGCCCGGACCAAACATATCAAGATTGATCATCATTTCATTAGGGTCTCAATTCAGGCTAAGCACATTGTCGTCCGTCACATATCAACGCTTGATCAGCCGGCGGACATCCTCACTAAATTACTTACCTCCACACGGTTAGCTACGTTACGTGACAAGCTTATGGTTCTTCCAACCATCAGCTTGAGGGACGGTGTCACGGATGCTAATCCCACTAAGCACTGAAAAGCCTGCCGGAGTTCGTTTTCATCCTCTGCGTCAGCCGCCGGCGAGCCACGTACTCACTCTACTCCCTGTTTTTACTTTAAGTAACTGTCAAGGTTATTTTTGTAATTAACCATCATAACTGATTCAGCTTATTTAAGCGCTTGTAATCAACAGTAGAAATTAACTAATGGAAATTACTGTTCATCTTCTTCGTTTGAGTTCATCTGGTTCTATGGTGCTCTCAAGGTCTCTCGGCTTCATCATGTTTTAGAATACATTTATACAAGCCGGTAATAGCTCTTATATGATAATCGTTGCTGAACATTAAATAAATAAATTCCTATATGAGTTTAAAAGGATTTAAACTGAGTGCTTATAAAATTATATTGGGTAGAAGTCTAATGTTTGACTCTAACCTTAGAGCTAAAATATAATTACATTAAGATGTTTAACTATGATTTGGCTATAATTAAATGCAGTTGAGCCATCCAAAACTTAAAAATGGAAGTTCTGTAAGTTAATATAAATGGAATGGCATATCCAGTTTTACTATGGAAGTTCTGTTGAGTCGTCCACGTTCTCAGAATAACTGCTATCACGATTCGCATAAAAGAAGAAAGAAACGAATGAAAGTTTTTTTTTTTTATTCTTACCGGCAATTACAGGAGGAGATTGAGTATTCGCTGATTGGCTCTAATTCCCTTCCCTGAACGGAAAACTCCACCGGCAACCTCTCCGACCGACGGAGTAAAAACTCCCACGGTTTAGTTCTTCTTGAAGCCATAAAAAACAAGCAAGTTTATGATCGTTATTAATGAAATTATCATTAATAATTATGATAGTAATTGCTGTTAAGTACACAATTACTGTTAATTTATAACATGTCTTATATTATATTAAATTCTGTACGTGAAGACCTCTGTTGTCTCGACTTGCGGGGAGGTCTTATTATTATCTGATAATGTCAAAATTATTAATATACTTATTATATTAATCTCCTGAATTTAATATATTGCAGCCTATGCATACTTTAATATATTATGCCGGAAGGCTGTCGAAATTTACATAAATCTTTTCGACTTAGCAAAATTTTTGAGAAATTTAAAACAAAGCTCTTCTGTTAATTCGATAGCTGATTAAAAAAAAAATTGTCTGTTTAACTTACTGAAAATATGATCAATTAGATTCTTTTGATCATTTCAAAAATCTGATGAAACAATTGATTATTTGATTTGAAGCTGGAGTTAAAAACAAAACATAATATATTCAATAACTCAATCTGAGATTGATTTAAATTTAAAATCTTTTATCAAGTCAAGTAAAGAATTTTAATTAATTTGAAACTTTAATGTAAATAATTGATAACTTAAATTTTAATCAAGTTAAAATCTAATACCAGAAACTTTAACTTAATTAAACTCAAAATTATTTAGACAACCTTCCACCTAAAATAAAATTGAATTATAGCTAATTTAACTGATCAAAGGGTGGGAAATAGTCAATATAACCAGATTTCTGTTGCCAATCAACCACAGCATTTGAAGCCCGAACACCTAATCTATGACTTTGAAAAGATGAAAATGCTGTCACAAGCTTCTGTTTGCCTTTTAGAGTGTAATCTCTCCATATCCGAATATTACCTTCATCAAGATCATTCACAAGGCATAGCTTTGAAACTCCTCTATCTGATGAATTATGGTTGTCGAATCTGTTTAATTGTGTTGCTTCTTCTTAGCTCCACACTCTAGAAAGGTCATAGTGATGATTAGCAAAAGCCAACACAATATGATAAATAAAAAAAATGGCACCACTAGAGATAAAATTACTCAAACATTTACTAAACATAGTTGATCCTGAAGAACAATTTTAAGCTCTATCTATTTTTTTCTCTCCTGGAGATGAACATGAAATGAAAGATGCCAATGTTGTGTGCTCAACACCTAAGGAGTTACATAAATGGATTAAAATAAAACTGGATCCTTACTATCTGAACAAGGAGAAAACTGACTTGATAGAAGCTCGGCAAATGAGTGATCCCATAGTAAATCAAAGGCTCTTTATTTTAAAAGAGACGATAGAGGAGGAATAATAATAATAAAAAAAGAGCACAAAAATAACCAAATAAAATACATGCTACTATAGCAAAAAAAAAAAAAAAAAAGATGTACAAAACAAATAACTAAGTACACTACTGAAAGTGAGGGTAGGAAAACAAACTACTACAGTAGATGTCAAAAAACTAAAAGTTAGTGTCAAAACTAACAAACGAATCTACAAACTCCATATATGAGCATCTTAGCTTATAGGGCTAAGTTGTACGACCCGTTATTTGGGCTACTTCTAAGTGAAGCAGTAAGACCCGTGTGTTAGTGAAGTTCTAAATGAACGACCTTATAACCCAAAACTAAAATCCCTTCGGGCCACTTAACTTATATGGCTAGGTCGTAAGACCCATCACTAGGTAACTTCTAAGAAAGCCATAAGACCTACCCAACCAAAAATTATTTGGGCCACCTCTAAAAGAGGCCATAAGTCCCATTATTAGGGCAACTTCTAAGGAAGTTATAAGCCCCTGCCCAAATCAAATCACATGGGCAACTCCTAATTGGAGCAGTAAGCCCCAAACTAAATAAATTAATGGGCAACTTCTAAGGAAGCCATAAGCCCCAAACTAAACTAAATTAAACTAAAATTCACACATCTCCACTTCAGTCTACTCGGGATTCCTGAGAGGAGGCAACCCATGGCTGTTAATCAGATTCCCTGGACACTATAATCAATGATTATTAGTGTTGGTAGACTGAACCCACGGTAATGCCCGGGATGACGGAACCATGGGATCTTGATCGGGTGTACCTTCATTCCCCCATAACTAAATTTAAATCTCTATTGAACATTTACACACTCCTTGCATGAAGCAAAGTGTATTTCATCCTTAATTGAGAGTGCTTCTAATGCGTTAGGAGGAGTAATTAACTATGAGGGCTTGCACTCATAGGAAGTAGAACTCAGATCTAAATAAACCCTGATATTACTAACAAGGGAAATCTGGTTAAACATTAAACTCAATCTACCTTCGAGAAAATTAAAGGGAACCCTAAATTCGAGAGAGTAGGATTCACATATTTTATTATAAAGATAATTTTTCGGAGGAAACATATTTCTGGCGATTCCGTTGGAGATTACTTCTCTCTCCATCTTTAGATGAAATATATATATATATATATATATATATATATATATATATATATACGTGTTTTTTCATGAAGTAATATTTTCTTGTACAATAGAAATCAAATTGACTCTAATCCATGCAAGTTTTATTGCAGGTTGCTGAAATGTCTCCTATGAAAAGTATGATGACTATCAAGCTTGGGGAAGGATCGCGCGTACAGTTCCCCCAAACTGTGATAGACACTGGTCGAGCTGGTGCCACACTGCAATTCAGAACTGTTTCCGAAGTGTTCGAGTTCCTTCCTGGTGAAACTGCACCAACCAGGGAGATGAGGACTAAGAATGCTGTTGCACCAGGACCTTATGTATTTTCAAGGCTGTCAGTTGCACCTACTACAGACCCTCTGGCCAAGAAAAAAGTTTTCAGGCCTAGGCCAAAACAAATCACTAATAATTCTATCGGCCAGAATGTGAATAGATCTATTGTTCACTATGAGAAGCCCAACAATAAGGCTTTCAATATCAACAACAAGGTGCCCCTATTGGCCAAAAGAAAGGCTCTCGAGCCTAAGCTGAAATCTATTATCATTAATACGGCCAATCTGAAGAGGAATGAGGCTGAAGTTCCTGAGAAAACTATTTTTGTTCCTGGGAGGCATGATGCTGAAGCCTATAGCTTTGGTTTCAAGCTGTCGAGAAAGGCTGGAAGAAAAGCTAATGCTCGGCTTAGAGCTAATGGATGGGTCAATATTCCCACTCCAAATTAGGAGCCACTGCCTCAACCAAAGGCAAACATACCCATTCATAATGGTTTCGAGCCATTAAGATGGGTTAAACGTAACCAAAGTCAATGTTAAGCAATCTTTTTAAAACTAGATCATATTCAAATTTATATATTCATCGAGTTAATTAGCATGCATTATATTAGAAATAAATTTAAAAGAGTAAAAAATTTTAATTGCATTTTACTTTCAAGCATCAAATCACTCTACATGTGTTAAAAGGACAATTAGGATATGCTCTAGATGTCAACCAAGATTCTTCAAATTTAATTAAACAACATCTATACCACTCTTTCATAAAAGAGACCAAACTCATAAATATTAAGCGCTGAGGGGGTTAGCCGGCTCCCCGATCCAAGCTAGGATAAATCCAGATTTGCATTGCATTAGCTAGGTTCTGGTTATTATTGTTCAGTGTCTAATTTAGATTTATGATCCGGGGCATACCCGAAATCATAAGTCCCCAACTTCCGATAATATTATCCCAATATTTTAATTAATTGATCAACTCAAATTAAAATTTCTTTTCAAAACAAAATTTAAAGCCTAACACATAAGGTAGAACATGACATTTTTTAATTAGTTCAGTATCCTAAAATGCTTCCTACTTCTCGTCTGTTGACCTCCAGAAACAGGTGTTCCAATTTGATCCAATCCTAGTTGAAATTCAAACATCATTCCTTTAATATCAATCCTTGATAATCCTCCAAATAAATTTTGTGTCATTATTTTAATCGAGAGTATTCGTTGGAAATTCAAAGTTTCCTATGATATATTTAACTACGAGGGCTTATGCTAGTAGGAGATTTAAGAACCTAGATTGATTTTCAAAAAATAATCTTCTTTGTGAAAATCAAAATCAATGACGATCATTATCGTCATATTCAAAGGGTTGATGGTAAAAGGTATATTCTTTCCTTACGAAGATATATCATTTTATTATCATAACTTTGATTATAAAATTAATGATCATTTATCTAAATAATTATCGTTGAATTCTAGATTGATCATCATTTTTAGGTCATAGTTAATTCTTTCTTGAATTTGACTATCATAATTACCCAAATAAAAAACTTCAGTAGGGTATTGGAAGCCTACATCGAGTCAAAACCCATGAATGTCTTAGGACACTTCCTAGTGAGCCTATATAGGTAAGGAACCCTATAACTCAAACTTGTGGTTAACCATTGATCAAACCTTAAGTTGCCTAAAACTATAAAATACCCCTAAACCTTAGGTAGCCGATGACTTAGTTAGAAATCTAATGCCATTCATGAAATCAACATATAATACACACTAAAAGAATGTTCAATTGTACCAATTCTGACCCGGTCCATTAAGTTTGTGTATTAAAACATTTACATTATTTTTTGCATGTATGTGAGTGTTTTATGAATACGTAAATGCACAAAATCTATTATGAAGCGAGTCCCACGGGTTTGTATGCATGAACAAAAAATCTAAAAATTTTCTCTTGGGAGTATCATGACAACAGGCTTGGTGGCATCATTGCATTGTGCTCTTAAAATAAGAGGAGCACTAAAATGCTAGGTTGGGAGTGGCGACGCATGCTCTATGTTAAAAGCATTTCAATACTATTGTATAGAGCGTTGTGGCGCTAGGAAAATTTATATAAAAATATCAAAAATCATATTTGCCAAATTTCTCCCTCTAAGCGAGACAGTCGACCTAGAGAGAGATTTTAGAGAGAGAAAGTCTATTCGGGTGACTTCTATCCTTTTTTAACTGTCGGTATAGTTTAATAAGTTGTCCAGATTAAGGTAGGATGTATTTTTCTTGTCTTATTTTTCAAAAATAAAGAAATAGGGATATTTTTTTTACTAATATTGTAGTTTTGTAGCATAGAAACGAGGATATTTTTATATACATTAAACTTTCACTATGTAATTTTTTTTATGTTGTAGATATGATCATTATAAATATTTTAATATTTTTGTTGAACATTTTCACCTCGTAAATAAGAAAGTTCAATATTGTTTACAAATTAAAAAATAATTTTGATCTCAAAAAATAAAATTGTAGAATATTTAAATCTTCAAAACAACATTCTATATAATCCCTAGTAATTTGGAAAAATTTTAAAAACCTAAAATTTTGCTTAGTGGTTCAAATTTTTGGCCATCGATAGAACACTTTGTAAAATTATATAATTTGCTTTACTTATATTTATTTTATTACAATGCAATTATATATGCACTTATTTGCTTGAAATGAGTGATTTCGTGGAATTTTTAACTTGGAGGAAGTTCATTTGCACTGAATGCATGTGGGGTCATAAGAGCCTAAATTTTTAAATATCTAATATGCTAAGCATTTGGGATCATAGGACATATTTTTAATACGCTAATACATGGAGTTATGAGGGCCTGTATTTGATATCTATTTTTTATGGCATATATAAATTATGAGAAAAATCTTTTACTTTGTACTATGATATAAGAAGTAATTATTTATTTACCTTTCTTACAATTTTTACTTAACTTCTATTATCTACAAGTCTTATTCTCACTAGTACGATAAATTATTGGTAGCTGCTTTTAAAGTTCAATAAAGGTTTAATGAGCTGATTATTAAAAACTTAGATTGATGAGTGTGACTTGCTGAAATGTATTAGCTTACACCTATTCTGTATTTTATTTCAGGCTAGAGAAAGTGTAATGAGCTAGTTGAATAGATATATGTTGATGATTTTCTCTTTTGAGTTTGGGTAGGTATTTTTTGTATATTTTTATTTTGTACAATCATGATTATCCTTTAATTTCTTTTATTTTTAGTTGGTAGGCATGTATTTTAGTTTATAGATTTTATTCTACAAATATATATTTTGAAAACAAAAAAAGTAAATGAGTTTATTTGTTGTGTATTGGAAGCTCTTTAGTAGCTTTATCATATGTTTGAAATTAAAGGAATATGAAAAGTCTCCTTAGACTTGGCTTGGTCTATCACTATTCAACATGATATGACCTATTTTATCTTTGGGTCATATTGAGTTGGGTTGTGACACGACTTATGAGTCAAGGAGTGTTGGTTAATCCCTTATATGGTTTGACCAAGGTCAATCAATAAACCCTAAAATTACATAAAAATTCAGAAGTCATTTGGCTTCGTGATTAAGTTTAAGCTCTTCTAATCCATCTTAGGAATATTTTGACTCAAGGTGGACGGACACATTGTCAACCTCTTTGACCATGGGGAACCCATATTTGACCAAAATCATAAAGAAGTCGGTTTAAACTAGTGTCAAACCACGCATGTGAGCTCATTCCATAGAATTACATATCCATCTAGCATTCAACCTTATGGAAGGCTTATGACATTTGCACAAACTCTATAGGATGCTCCTTGATCATTTATGCCATCTCCGACCGCTTGACATGGTCCAAATTCCATCTAGATTCATTTTAGAAATTCTATAAGAATTTTTTTATTTTATTTTAAATGAAATCAATAAACCAACAATTAATTATTTTTTAATAAGAGTTAACAAAAGAATAATTTTATATTTTCAAGATAGTAGTAGATGAATTATTAATTGCTATTTAACAAGGTAATTGAAAATATAGAGATGCCATTATAATGTTATTGAATATTTTGTATTTGACTTAATTTGATTAAAAATACATTCGAAACCCCACCAATCCCTCTGTTCTTCTTCAGCAACCCCTTTGTCAGTTTGTTCGATAGGTTCCACGATTGCTTTGTCCACTTCATATGCAAGTCATTTCCAAAAGGCTTTCTCTGTTCCTTCGAACAATTGATCTGAGAGAGAAAGAGAGAGAGAGAGAGAGAGAGAGAGAGAGAGAGAGAGAGAGCGACATGGCCGGAGTGAGTCTGGTGTGCGTGCCGTTGGTGGCAAAATCGGTTGAGCAGATGCTGAGTGAGATGGCGACGGCGAAGGTCCACGGCGCCGACGTCGTCGAGATTCGCCTCGACCACCTTGCAAGCTTTGAGCCCCGCCGAGACCTAGATCTTTTGCTTAGAAACCGTCCACTCCCGGCCCTCGTCACCTACAGGTCCATCTCCTCTGCTCACTCAGGAACATTCAATCAACACTTATTTTTTTTTTTTTTTGTCTTGGGAATCTTTTACAATGGAGTAACTCTTGGTTCCCTCTTCTACAGTAGAGGTGGATCTAGAATTAGAGAAACCTGGAGTGTTGCTTGTCCCCCCTAAGAACCAAGTGGTTCCGCCCCTGGTGGGGAGTGGCCATATTGAGTCAGTCATGAATAACTTTCTTGATCCTAAGCGATGAAATGTGGAGAACATAGATTTAAAGACTACATAAACTCTGGGGCTAACTTTCAGTTTACTTCATGACGCATGGGAAGTTGGCTGTAAAAGCTAACGTGACCACCCTGAAATAATACAACGAGCTCATAGGAGTTGGTACCGCATGATGCCCCATGGGAAGTCGGTTGTAAAAGCTAATGCGACGCTTGTGGGGTTAAGAGCACATGAGGACTAGAGGGCCTGGAAACCCTGAGAATCGTGGGATGCAGAAAATAGTGAGATCTTGAGAATAAGAGTTGAGAACCTGCGGTTGTATCGAGTCATGGAAGACCCATAATTGAGAGAGCTAATGTGGTCTAGAAGAGCTCAATCTTGAAAGGCTTTGAGAAACCTTTTCAACACCAAACTTCTATTGTAGCTACAACTATTAGTAGTTCCAACAAATCACAATCTAGGATTTGGTTATAGATCCTCAAATGAACAGCCTAGGATGATGGATATAAATGATTATCTTATTGTCACAAATATTTCATCCAATTGACAACCATCTCTCAAGACTAGCTGCTCAACATACCATGGTTTAAAATTGCTCAATATGAGGCTCGCCTTTGCGCAATTTCAGTAAAAAACGCCTCGATGCTTACCCCTCAAGTTTTTCTTATGAGGCTTGCGCCTCAACTTGGTTTAGGCCAGCCTTGAGGCCCGTCTCGCCTCACTGGCATGAGGCTTACGCCTCACGCTATATATATTAAAACTTACATAAATCTTGAAGTAAATGCCCGACATTGGACTCTATAAGAGAGGAGGAAGGGGAGAGAGCAGTTCATCATAATGATGATTCAAATGAAGAACCCCTTAGTGAAGACAGTGCTGATGACTTATGAGTTCTTATGTGATATGTCATTGCTATTTATTTTTGGAAATTTGAATTATATGTTAATGAAAAGAATACAAAGATTTAGAAAAGATAGAATTTTGAGTTGAACTATATTTCATGTTGTCTTATTATTGGAATATTTTGATTTCATTTAATATCTTATGCTTTTTTATGTTTTATATTATTCACTCATTAGTATATAAAAAATTTATCATTTTATGTTTACGCAATCTTTTGATTTTGAGGCTTACGCCTCAAAACGCCTTGAGGCTTATGCCTCGCCTCACTAATGAAAAATGCCTCAATACCAGAATACGCAATTTTAAACATTGCAACATACAATAAGTGGTACTAACTGCTAGACATCTCCATAGGGCTTAGTAGTTGAGCACGTTGCCCACACTACTACAAGATTGGAGCCAGTAAGGGAAGTTAGCAGCATCAAAATTATCATGTAGAAGCATTTAAATGTTCAATAGAGGAAAGGATTTTAATACTTAGAGGAATCCAAGATCCGAAACCTAAACCCTAAACCCTAAATTGGTACTAACTCTTTTAATACTCATAAAAATCCCATGTGACATCATATTGGGCGCTAGGAGTGTCAAAAATTGACCTAACCCGAACCTGACCTGGAAAAATCTGGGTTCGGGTCAACCTGTTTGTGAAATGGGTCGGGTTTGGGTTGACCCAAAAACCCGCGGATTAACCCGAATTGATCCGGTTAGCCATGTCCGTGTTTATTTGCGAGTCAAATTGCACAGTCACATCATGCCAACCGTCTTGATTCCCGCGTAGGGCCGGTTGCGTCATGCCAGTCGAGTCGAATCGTCACTTCCGTCTTCCGCTACACCGCTGCGGGCTTATCCGGCTCTCTGCGACTCCGCCAGTCCACACTCCGCCTTTCCGAGCAGTCACAGTCGGGCGTCAGCCTCACCGCCATCGGCCTACGATCAACCAGCGTTTAGTCCATTTGGTCGATGTCGACCCCGCCGGCCTCTGTGCAGCGTTTCCGACACTGCCTCGCTTGCCCTTGTGCTGCCTAGTAAACGGGTTCACAGATCGAGTGGGGTCAACCCACCAACCTGTACGGGTTGGGTCCGGGTTTAATTTCCTGACTCGTTTACCTAAACGGGTCGGGTTCGGGTTGACCCGTTTACGTTCGGAACAAGTCGGGTTCGACCCGAATGGACACCCCTATTGGGCACTTTTTAACAAACTTATGAGCCCTCTCTTGCCCTAGCTTCAAGAGAGAGAGAAGAGGGGTAGTATGAATCTTAACATAAGAAGCTTAAAAGCTTCTTTTGTATTCATTAAGATGAGTACATTGCAGTGGAGGGAGACAATGCTTCTCTCTTGAGGGCTGCCATTCCTTTCTTCTCTTTTCTCCCTTGATTTGTGATTGCTTAGCTCTCTATTCATGATCTACACTCAAAGTATCTCCTTAACCTAAAATATATTGTAACTCACAAGCATCATATTTTTTTATATTAATATTTGATGCTCTCTTTCATTTAGATCATGGTCACGGGAAAGAAAATATTGAGCTTAGACTACGAAGAAGCTTGAAATGATGTCCAAGAGAAGATCCTGGAGGTGGTAGGAGAGGGAACAATGCATGCTACCCATGCCTAATTTGTGGTGATGCAGTATTTTCAACCTTAATTTTTCCTCCATGGCCAAGCTGGCTCGTTGCCATTGACTTCTTAGGTAGAGGGAGTTTATTGGTGACCTTCACCTTCAGCTTAACTTGCACTTTTACCTCTTTTGGGGAGTGGGGGGAAATAGCTTGAGCTAGAATCAAACAAGAGGTCCTAGAAAGCATTCCTTGAAACACTAGTGGATATTCAATTAACATGGATTGTGGCATTAATATCGACTTTCATGCCTGAGATAATGGAAGAACCATTGATGATGAAGTTCAAGGCTTCATAATTAGATTCCTACTATGATATGAATGATATAGGGGACCTTCTTGATGGATTTGAAGTCATGATGGCCTTGTATGTAGTATGTAATGCTATTAGGTACAATTTGTTGCTAACCACCCTAATGTAGAAACACAGAGATTGAGTTCCGATCCAGCTAATGATCGGAGAAGAGAAGAGGAAACAGTAAAAGGAAAATATACTTTATTCTCACGTATCTTGTCTTGTACAGTAGCTCTAGTATTTATAGACATTGTAATTAGCTGGCTATATGTAAAGCAATATACTTGGCAATACATTTATATCAGGTTTTATTTGGTTTCTCTAATATCCCCCCCCCCACAAACTGAAGGGTCTTGTATGACGTTCAGTTTGAGGCGTAGCTCATGAAACTTGGACGTGGAGAGTGGTTTCGTCAATATATCGGCGATTTGGTCTTTTGTACTGATCGGTAAGATGCGAATTGTCCCGTGCTGAATGTGATCACGAATGAACCTATGATCAATCTCGATGTGTTTTGTTCGAGCGTGGAATACAGGATTATTCGCCAAAGCAATTGCCGATGTGTTATCACAGTATAGATCAGTGGGGTTGTCCTGAGAGATGCCGAAATCTGCTAGAATGCGACGGATCCATATGACGTCGGCCGCAAGGGCCGCTAAGGAGCGGTATTCGGACTCGGTAGATGAGCGAGCGACCGTTGTCTGCTTCTTGACCGTCCATGAGATCAATGTGTGACCGAGATAAGAGCAATATCCAGAGGTGGATTTTCTGGATATGGGGTCGCCAGCCCAATCTGCATCAGAGTATGCCGATAACCGTAAGTTAGATTTTAGAATTGGAATATCGTAATTTAGCGTACCTTGGATATATCGGAGCAATCTTTTTAGAAGATAGGTATGGTTCGGCTGAGGTTGATGAATATGCTGGGACAGTAAATTAACGCTGAAGGAGATGTCGGGTCGGGTTAATGTCAAGTATTGTAGTGATCCAGTGATGCGACGGTACATGGCTGGGTCGTCAAGCACGGGATCGGAGTTAAATACTTGCGGTAGTTTAGTGCAGGTTGGGTTGGAGAGAGGTTTGCAGGCAGCTAATTGAGCTGTTTGAAGTATAGACTTAGCGTACAGCTTTTGGGAGAGGAAGTAGCTATCCGGAGTCCGGGTTATGTTAATACCGAGAAACGAATTTACATGTCCCAGAATTTTCATTTTGAACTTGTGTTGCATCTGAGTGATGATCTTACTAAGAGCAGATTGATCATTTCCCATTAGAAGAATATCGTCCACATAAATAAGTAAAAACAATTTTATGTTGCCTTTGGTAAAGACAAGTAGAGAAGGATCCGATGTACTATGATTGAACCCGAGAGAGACTAAAAAAGAGGTTAGCATGTTATATCATTGGCGCGGTGCTTGTTTGAGGCCGTAAATAGCTTTGTGAAGTAGGCAAACATGTTCTGGATGGGTAGCATCCTCGAATCCTTTTGGTTGACCCATGTACACGGTTTTTGAGAGCGATCCATGAAGGAAAGCGTTTGATACATCGAGTTGATGTATAGGCCAGTCGTTGTGTAATGTCACGGTGAGAAGAATACGAATGGTGGGAAGTTCGCCATCGGGCTGAAGGTTTCTGTATAGTCCATTCCATATTCCTGATGGTTTCCCTGCGCAACTAATCTCTCCTTGTGCTTGGCTATCGAGCCATCAGAGTGAAACTTGAGCCGATAGGTCCATTTACATCCCAGAACGGAAGAGTTCGGCGGTTGTGGGACAAGGCTCCATGTGCCTTGTGTTTGTAAGGCAAAGAACTCGTCAGCCATAGCACGACGCCATTCGGGAAATTTGTTTGCTTCGGTATATGTAGAGGGAGCTAAAGGTTCATCTGTTGGACACGTGGAATGAAGCAGGTTTAGTCGTTTGGTAGGTTTAAGTGAACCCGTTTTACCTCTGGTGACCATAGGATGAGTTGGTGGCTGAATTGCCGGTTGATTCTGTAATGAGGGCAGATTGGAGGAAGAAGTACGAGTGGGCGGTGGTGCTGGACTGGTTGGGTGAATTGAGGAGCCTGGAGGCTCGACTACTTTGTGGATAGTAGATGACTGATGCCTGTGTACCGAGACTAGAGTGAGAAACATATGTGATATTGAGTCTTGTGGAGCTGCCGGAGTGGTCTTCAGATCTGCAAATGGAAAAACTGTTTCGTCAAACGTTACATGACGAGAGAAAGAGATTTTGTTGCTGTTGATGTGAAGGCATTTGTATCCCTTGTATACTTCCGAGTAGCCCAAGAAAACACAGGTTTGTGATTTGGGTAGAAGTTTATGGCGGTGTGGAGGTGGGGTTAAGGGAAAACAAGCGCAACCGAAGGTTCTAAGCATGCTGTAGTCTGGATTAGTTCGGTATAGCATTTCATGAGGGGATATGTTGTTTGTAGCAGAGTTTGGCAATTTATTAATCAAGTAAACCGAGGTTAGAATGGCGTCAGGCCAGTATGTGAGCGGGATGGAAGCCGTGTTGTAGAGTCCGTGCCATTTCAACAATATGTTTGTGCTTGCGTTCGGACACACCATTTTGTTCAGGTGTATACGGACATGAGATACGATGTTTAATGCCATTGCTGTGGAGGAATTGAGTGAATTGAATGTTGATGTACTCCCCGTCGCCGTCCGATTGAAGCGCTTTGATTTTGGAGGACAGTGCTTGTTTTATATACATTTTGAATGTAATAAAAACAGCAGTAACTTCTGTTTTATGGCGCAAAGGAAAAAATTCATGTATACCGGGAGTAATCATCAATGAAAATAACGTAGTACAAGTAGCCTGTATGAGACGACATGGGAGCAGGACCCCACACATTGGAATGAATAAGAGCTAAAGCAGTATGTTCTCTACTAGTTGACATTTCAAATGGAAGTTTATGTCCCTTGTTCATATGACAAGAGTGACAGACAGCATTTTGTTTATTTATACTTAATTGCGGATTACAATTTGCAATTCGAGCAAGAATATTCTTGTTTGGATGTCCCAGACGGGCATGCCAGACCGTGTCTCTCTGCTTGGTAGCATGGAATGCTTGGTGAGGGGAGTTGGCCGCCGGCATACAGATAGGATAGAGCCCGTTCTTGCAAGGGCCCTTAAGCAAAATGCGATGATTTGTCAAGTCCTTCAAGACAAAACCATTAGGATCGAAGATAATAGAAATATTGTTATCACATGTTAGTTGAGAGATAGATAACAGATTATAATGTAATGCCGGCGTATGAAGTATATGAGACAGAGTGAGCTTACGAGAGGGAGTCGGTAGCAAGCCTTTGCCGGAGTGAGCTATGCTAACGGACCTCCTGTCGCCGATAGTAATATTGTCAGAGCCTTGATAAGGATTTGAAATCGAAAGATTGTCGAGAGATTTTGTCATATGCGACGAAGCACCTGAATCAATATACCATTCATTGGATGCTGGATTGGTATCGGCTGCTAGAGCTTTGGTGGGTTGCTTCGCTGGTGTCGGCACATACTGGGCATTGAGTCTATGCCAGCAATCCAACGCCGTGTGCCCACGTTTAAAGCAAATCTGGCAGATGATTTGCGGCTGTGTTGACGCAGTTCTTGATCTGCCATAGCGACTTTTACCTCGACGTAGACCTGTCAATTTCGGGTTACGGGTCGGGTTCGGGTCAACCCGAAATTGACCCGGTACTATTCGGGTTCGGGTCGACCCGACCCGTTTTTTCAAACGGGTTGATTTTCTGGACCCGAACCCGACCCGCTTCGGGTTCGGGTCGGGTTCGGGTCAACCCGACCCCACCTATTTCAGCCAAAATCTGTTCGCGGCTCGATGCAGTGATGGCATGACGCGGGACGGCTGTCAGTTCCGTCCTCGGGACGCGAAGAAACACAGGCGAACAGTTCGGGACAACGGACGACGCGGCTGCCTCGGGACAACGGACGACGCGAAGTGCCTGGGGGCCTGGGGCTGGGGACAACGGACGCGAACTGCCTCGGGACAACGGACGACGCGACTGCCTCGGGACGGCGGCTGCGCGGCCTCGACGCCGAACTGCCTCGGGACGGCGGAACTGGCTGGGCGGAACTGACGCCGGCGTGAAGAAACGCGGTTGCGCGGACGGCGGAACTGGCTGGCGGGCAGCGCGAGGGCAGGCCGGGCAGCGAGCGGGGCTGGCGGGCAGCGCGGGGCAGCGAGCGGGGGCAAAAATTCAAATTTTTTTAAAATAAACGGGTTTTCGGGTTGACCCGACAACCCGTCGGGTCAACCCGAACCCGACCCGTTTTTGCAAACGGGTCGGTTTTCTGAACCCGAACCCGACCCGCTTCGGGTTCGGGTCAACCCAAACCCGAAAATTCCGGGTCGGGTTCGGGTCGGGTTTTCGGGTCGGGTCAAATATTGACAGGTCTACCTCGACGTCCTCGACCCCTGGAGGAGAACAGGGCGGTGTCCTGTGCATTTGGCATAGCAAATCTTGCCGCATCAGATGCAATGTGGATTTCCTCACTTATAAGTAGTGAGTACAGTTGATCAAGCATAAAAGATTGTGCCATGGTTCGAATGGTTGTTTTGAACGATTGATAAGCCGGAGGTAGTCCATTGAGAATGTGATGAATAACGTCTTCGGTTTCAAGCTGAGAACCTGCTGCGGCAATTTGATCAACGATGGATTTTATTTCGTTAAGATACTGGATCATTGTAGAGTTCTTGAGAGTGGTGTGGTAGAGTTCATTCTTAAGTTGAATGACCTTAGACCTATTTGTAGATTGAAATTTGGTTTGAAGAACGATCCAGATTGCTGATGTGGATTCAAGATCAAGAACATAAGGCAAGATTGATGCAGAGATAGTAGAGCATATGGCCGCCGCAAGGTTCTGATCATTAAGAAGCCATTACGTATAGCTCGGATTGGGGCTAGAAGATCCGGTAGAGGTGATGAGGAATTTTTCAGGGATCAGAGATTCCTGATCAAGATATGAATCGTAGCTGTTAGCGCGACAGATCTTGAGGATCTGAGATCTCCAAAGTGGGTAGTTGTCCGGAGACAATGGGTTTTGCACAATGTTCTTGAGATTAGAGAGGATGAACTTGAGGGAGGAAGAAAGAATCGGGTTTGCTGGAGGAGTGGCTTCTTGAAGATCGTCGTTGGGAGAGGTGGTGGAAGACGCCATTGGTCGCCGGAATTGTCAAGCCTCGTCTGATACCATGTAGAAACACAGAGATTGAGTTCCGATCAAGCTGATGATCGGAGAGGAGAAGAGGAAACAGTAAAAGGAAAATATACTTTATTCTGATGTATCTTATCTTGTACAGTAGTTCTAGTATTTATAGACATTGTAATTAGCTAGCTATATGTAAAGCAATATACTTGGCAATACATTTATATCAGGTTTTATTTGGTTTCTTTAACAAGGGGTTGTTTGGTATCAGATTTACAGCGGGATTTAAGTCGGATTTATGCTAAATCCAGCCAAACAGTTTTTGTGCGCGCGTTAAATTCCGTCTGGGATTCGTTAAATCCCGGATTTACGGATTTACGGCGGGATTTAGTAAATCCGAGGGGTAGCCGGATTTAACGGGATTTATTTGAAGAAGCGCGCGAAAGAGAGAAAGTTACCTTCACAGCCAGCGAGCTCCAGTTCTTGCTTCCGATCAAAATGTCGCGGGTCCATCTGCCGACCTCATCTCCTTCTCTGGCTTCGGCGGTGGTAAGACGAACAAGAAGGTAGTGGCGTAATCGCCGGCGGCAAAGAAGAACGGCGTTTGTTGCTCGTGGAGACGATGCGATCGGATGAAGAGGAGGAAGAGGAGGTGGGGTTGGAGTTTGAGAAGCGTGGAGGTTGATTATGGGTCTGCAAATGGCATGGCAGCAGTGCGTTTCTGAGAGACGGAGGCCGCCGTTGGGACTCAAAAACCTCGGCAACACTTGTTACCTCAATAGCGTCCTCCAGTGCTTAACCTACACTCCTCCCCTCGCTCAATTCTGCCTCTCTTCCGAGCACTCTTCTCTCTGTACCGTATCTCCTCTTCCTCCAGTGATCCATTTCTTCTTTTTTTTTTGCTCGTTCGCTGAAACTGGACGGCCAACTTGACGGCTTGACGCCCCTTCGAAGATCCAGAAATGCCTAAACGTCTTTTCGGAGCATTTCCGATGGGGCAGGCAAGAGGACGCACATGAATTTCTTCGATATGTCATTGATGCCTGCCATAATACCTGCCTTAGGATACTCAAAAGGCGTTCTACCGCTTGCAATGGAGAAGGATGAGGTGTCGGGAACGAGTACTATCATGAATCAAATCTTTGGGGGTTCGCTGCTCAGTCAATTGAAGTGCCTTTCTTGCAAAGGTGAGTCAAATAAGTCTGATGAGATAATGGATGTAAGTTTAAATCCCTAACTACCATAAATTCTGAAATATGTTACCAAACAGTTCCTTAGGATTTAACAAGATTTAACATTTGGCACACCAAACAATTTTCAAGATTTAACACATTTCGGATTTACTAAATCCGGATTTACAGGATTTACTAAATCCCACTAAAGTTAAATCCCACTTTTTGCCAAACAGCCCCTAAAGGACATGACACTGTAATGATCTTTATGGTTTTGGCGAAAGCATCCCACATTGAAATCTTTTAAATATTTGCTCATTAACTGGTTCTCAAGCAACTAGAAGCTAAGGAGGAGCTATTAAAGATTCAGTAACATCTACCACAAGGAGTGTGAGTTACTTAGCGCCTATGCCATGAGGGTCAGTAGGAAAATATTAGAAGTGTATGATTTGGATTCTTTTGTCATGAAGGTAATACGAGTCTACGTTTCTAAAGAAAATAAGTTTAAGTTTGTTATTGCAAAAAAAAAAAACTCACCAGATAAAAATAGACTTGCTGGGCATAATGATTAAAGAGGAATATATCAAAGAAAGATGAAAATATTCTTATGAGAAATTACTAAATGTGATATTAAAAAAAATATTTTGAAAAAACATAATGAATAATATAGTAAAATATATAATTGATTGATTTAAGAATTGAAGTGGAATCAACTCTAGAAAAGTGCATAAAGTTAAGACTAGGTCCATATGAGATACCTACTAAGATTTTGAAGAGTTATTGGAATTCTATAGTAATTTGGGCTAACAAAAATTTTTAATATAATTTTGAACATTAAGTCTATAAGAAATAATTAGAGAAAAAGAATTTTAGTACAAATGTTTAATAAGTTTAAGACCATGATAACAATAGAGATATCAAACTTAAGAGTTATACAATTAAGCTATAAGTAAGACTGTAAGAGTAATTAAGCTATAACTACGAGTAATGAAACATAGACTTAAAAAAATTATTTCAACTTCGAAAAATCAAATTGGTTTCATGATAGAAATATGCACAATGATTGATCTTAATATAATTTTTATTAATCTTGAGATAAGTCACTCGCTCCCTTGTAACTCCCTCATGATTATCCCTACCTAGCACCCATGGGGTGCACGAAAAAATAAAAAGATATCTCCCGCTCTTCAGAAAAAATTGAAGAAGCACTGAACCTTAGACCACAGCCTCTCGCTACCTCACTTGCATGCACCATGTGACCCAGCTCTTGTGACTCTGCCCTCGCGAATGACCCAACTCAAACGCCTCCCTACTCTTCCGCTCAACGCACGAATAATCCAATCCGGACGCCTGTGACTTTGCACTCACGCGATCCAGCCTTCCACGACTCTGACACCAACGCTAGACGACCTTGTGCAATCTTGACTGCACACAATAATTAAGGATTACTTTCTTAACTAAATAGAGCTAATCATAATTATGATATACTATCTCCAATTGTCGTGCATATACGAAGACCCCATTGAACCTTGTTGGAGAATTTTTGTATCCTCGAACGGATTGCATATTTTATGATCGAGTACGGCATAAGAATGATGATATATTACCCCGAAGGATAAAAATATCATTTCCTTATGTTAAATAATAAAATTTATAATTTTGAATAGAGATTTCCCCACTCGATGTTTGGTCGAGTGGGACTTATTTATATATGTGGTACAGGCGTCCCATAGGGGCAAGCCCCTATGGTTAATTACATCCCAAATTTTGGCTTTGAAAAACTTTTGATTAAACTAGTGGTTTCTTTCTTTTAAAAGTCATTTTAGACATTGGCTAAAGTTTGATTTTTTTTTGTTTTAAAATCCATGAAAGTCTTGCTTAAAGGTTTTGGCCCTTTAGGAATTTCAAAGAGAAATTGATTAACTTAGAATTAGATTTTTTGGAATGAGAGCCAAGGGAGGCGAAGTAGGAGCACTTGATTCTGAGGGAAACTCAGAGGTGCTCGAACTATCCTATTTTGGGCTTTACATTTTTGAACTCTAATTTTTGTTTAAGTTTGATCAGTTTATTAAAAAGTTGGGGCTTACATTCCGACAACACATGTTGTAGCAATTGCCTGAAAGGTGAGGGCTTATAGGGTGAATTAGAATCAACCCGTGCCTCAAACCCTAAGACTAAGGTGAGGACTACCAATAGGTAATGCATCGAACCTAAATCTAAAGAGTGCAAATGGGCTTACGAACTACACCTGACAAGAGGCATAGCCTGCCCGACTTCTGGATTTATTGTCCCGCTTGGAAGGGACTACAGCTAAACTCCCCTAATCGCTTTTAAAACCATGTTGTCCGGTCTCAATGCAAATATAGAGTGGGAATGTTGTTTTTATTTAGAATGTAGGGCTTATAACTTAGCTTTGAGGCTAAGATGCCTATTTATGTTTGGTATGCAAATGCTGACTCACAAAAAGAAAGATTTTGTTATCTAATCCTCAAGTGGAGGCATTCTATATGTGACACACTTTTGGCTATACATGATTGTTTTAAGTTTTTTTGGAAAACTTGGCTCTTTGAAATGAGCCATGCAATTTTCTTTTTTATTTGAAAGACATGAAGCCTAATTTGATTTTTTAGGTTGCTTACATTTTAAGAGGGTAGAAAATTCATTTTTATCCTAAGAGCCTATCGTAGTACACTCCAGGCCACGCCCAAACAAACAAAAGAAGAAACCTAAGAAAGAAATGCTGTTCTATTGCGCACCTAGTAAATAAACAACGCATGCTTTTGTGTATAAATCAAGTACAATAAATGTAGATAGAGTCCAAGTTATTACAAGTATGTTTGGCAGCTGAGTTGCCTGCCATTATACAACTCAGTTAAATTTACAGACTCTACTTGTGGGGTCTTCAAGCTTTAACCTTCAGAAGGGTCTTTGAGCTTCATATCCAAAGAGGTATTTTCTCCCTTGACCCTCCTTGCTTTCCAATCCAAACCCCACAAGTTTTACACACTACTTCTATCAAATACATTTAAAAATATAAAAGACTCAAAACCTGCAAAATAGAGTTAGACAGCAGTTTATATAATCATCACATTATATTCCCAAAATTGGCCTAGCACTTAGAGTGCTAAATGCTAGACCCCTGCTTCTATCCTATTGACCATGCCTCTTAGGGGGTTTTAAGCAGCGCCTGCAAGCAAACATCATTATGATAATCATGATTTAATTTACCCCCTCTTAGACATGACAACATGCACAGAAAAGCATGTATATCTTTCTATACTAACCACTTAAGGGCAAGTGCTCACAAAGCAGACAATCCAAAAGTCAATCACTCCACAACATCAATCACATGCGCACACAAAGAAAAATCATAATCCTAGTATGCCTAAGGGGTCGTGCACCTAAGTGTGTGAGACTTGTGTGATATGTCATACTAAGGGTCCTAGATACTGGTTGGAGCCTTTGGAGACTCCAAGTCATCATTCATGGGGGAATGTGTGTTGGTGTTATGCTCCAACAAACAAAGTGGGAGAACTTGGAAGTTGGTTCCAAGTTGGAGAGGATTTATGCAATAATGTATTTGAAGCCTAGGGGTGCTCCAAATGTCATTACATAAGAGATGTAATTCGTAGTCTTGTAGCTACGAATTGAGAGGGTCATCTACCTATATAAGTTAGGCAAATGAGGTAGGCTATATTTAGAATCATAAGCCTCGAAAGGGAATTCTCTCATTGACTTTGTGTCTCAAAATGAAAGAAAGATATAGCTTAGATTTTGGCTTTAAGCTCCAAGATTTCCACAAAATGATAATTCGAAACTTTAAGGGATTTCGAATCATTTTATATGAGAGAAGTGTTCCTTTGCTAACTTTATGTTGTTAGCAAACGAAAAAGGGACTTAGGATTTGTTTCCTACAATGCAATAGTGCTCTTATTTCTAGTTTCTTTAGAGGTTATGTAGAGAGCAACAAGCAAGAGAAACGTTTGTTGTTTTCTGTGTTTCAAAAAATGGAATGAAGAAAATCTAGAATTTGATTTTCTAAGTTGAAAGACTCATGTGATGATACACTTGAAGGCTTGAGGGACTTCAATTCATCTCACATGAGAGGATACTTGTTGGTTTGGGGTTCCAACAAGAGATGTAAGAAAACTTGGATTTAGGCTCCAAGTTTCTAAAGCTTGTAACATGATGCATTAATGATCTTTAGGGAAATCTATAATGCATGGCATGACAAGGGTTGACGATAACTCCTAAAACATGCTAGGAGTCAAGTGGTAGAACATTTGGAGCATTGAAAACGCTCCAAAAGTCGTGCAATGATATGTGTTTGGAGCCTTGAGAAGGTTCCAATCACCATGCATTGGAGAGATGGGTGAATGCTTGTGGAATTTGTATCTACAAGCAAAGAGATTTGAACTTAGGATTTTTGGAATCCCAAGTTAAGATCGTTCATGCAATGGAAAAATGAAGCTTTGAGATGCTCCAAATTGCCATACATAAGGAAGGGAAGACTACTAGAGAGCTTCCAACACATCGAAATGGTTTTCCAAATCAATTTTGGCATGATTTGGCTAGGGGAGATGGTCCTACCACTTGAATTTGGAAGACGACCTATGGCATTATCCAAAGTCTACAAGAAAGTGATTTTCCCTAAATCGACCATAACATAATTTAGAATTTTGAGAGCTTGCATCTAGCCATATTATCTTGCAAATTAGGAGAAATGAACTTGGATAATCCCTTAGTATGATGGAGCATTGATCATGGGCCTTTGAGGTTCATGAAATGCTCCAAATCAATCTCACAAATACTTAGGATTAAGTAAGCACATTTATGAAAATTTGCAAGTTAATACATTCACTAATTTAAGCAAGGAATAAATAACATATGGCTTGAATCATGATTTAGTAGGGAAACATATATCTTAAAGCCTTTAAGTGATCAAATCACTTTTGTCATGATTTGATTCATTAAGGGCATAAAGATGAGTTCCCAAACTCTTGAAAGATTTGCATAATAAAAATGTTACTAGCCATAAATTTTTTATCATAAGCCATGCAACACATCCAAAAGCTAGGTTAAACAAGCACACTTGTTCTAAGGTTTTTTTTTTTTGAAGTGAATCTTTGAGATTCACACTAGATCCTACAACAAGTCATCACAAATATTTTGGATATATTTCAAGACTTATGACAACCCTACAAGCTCCACAAAATTCCTAAATCATACTTCTATTTCGTCATGACACTAATGTTGAATAAGTACACGTGCACAATGTGAAGTTTGAGTGGATATGCAAGCTACACGCTCAATTTGGCTACGAAAAGTAACATAACCTAGGCTTGAATGTGGGTGAAGGCTATGCCATATGATATGAGTGCAAAATCATGCATTTGAGGGGGGTTGGATACCAATCCAACACCTCTATGGGCATTAAAATCCTCTTGGGGTTCTCACATGAGAATCCACAAATGAAAATTACCACATTTTCATTGATTTACGAAGAGGACAGCCGACGGGGGGTTTTGGGAGAGCGAAAATTGAAATTTCTAAGGTCCTAAGGTTCGGGGGTGTCAACCACACAACAATTAGCCTTGGGGACCTAGGTTTCACTAAGTTTTAATGGTATACCTCTCCCGATTTGTCATAGCGCTTCAAATTTCTGTCCAAGCTACTGTCAAAGCTCCAATCCAAGTTCTAACTGCTGTCCAAGCTCCCCTCCAAGCTGCAAAGCCGCTTGACAGCGAAAGAAAACTCTCGAACCTTTCCAAATCTGCAGGAAAGTTGGACGGACACGCAGAGCCAGTCGGCTCTGCCACCTTTTCTCGGGACGGAAGGACGAACGCAAGCGGAGAAGAGTGGAGATTCCGACCTAGATGGGGTCGGACGCACGCAGGGAGAGCGATTTCCGCCTCCCTCTCTCGCTCTCTTCGGCTCTCTGTCGCCTGCTCTCTCTGTCGGGACGGGCCGCACGAAACGAACAGGGGATCGACGCCTTGGAGGCGTCGGAGGACCAGGACGGGGTCGGTCGGGATTTCCGCACGCACGCAGGGGAACTCCGAACTTCTTCTCCCGTTCTCTCTGCCTCTCTTCTCCTCTTGGTCGCGGGAAGGGCGAACAAAAAACACACAGAGGGGAGCCGAATGCCGCTCCCGTCTTCTTTCGTTCTCTTAGAATCGCACGCAAGGAGCAGGTCCACCGCCCTTAACGGCCAATCCAGCTTCCTCTATGTGAGAAATCTATTTGAGAAACGAGGGAATTTTCACTTAAGTACATTTTCTGGTGGATTTGACATGACATTGGGCAAGATTTGAGATAAAATCTCAGCCCTAAATCTCAAATTTTGGTTTTGAGACTCAATCTAGTCCAAATTGACTGATTTGGGCTAAAATCGAGTTCGACCCGAACTCGATTCAAATCGATTTGGGTCGATTTGGGTCCGATCGAGCTAATTGCATGAAATTAGACTCAAATCGGCGTCAAAATGTGTCGAATTGCATCGACGACGCTCGACAAGGTTTTGTTTAATTCGATTTGATTTTAATTGAATTAAATTTGATTTAATTTGACTAAAAAAATTTAATTAAATCAAATCAGGGTCTAATTTGAGTCAATTTCGCCTCGACGATGATCAATTGAGTTGATCGAGCGCGATCGAGCCTAGTCGGGCTCAATCGGGGTCGAGTTGATGCGAAAATATTCGTCAACAAACCTTTGATATGGCCGGGAGAAGAACATGAAGATCGTGCGTCCGTTGTATCTTTGATTTGGCCAGGAGAAATTAATTATATGAAAACCCTGTGTCTGTCGTATCTTTGATCCCGTCGGGAAGAATAAAGACAAATATTTATCGGATGCCCCTACATGGGGGAGATGCTGGAATTGTTATTTTTTTTAAAAAAATTGGCAAAGAGCTCACAATTAAAACTTAAAGTAAGAAAAAAAAGGATATTAAGCACCGTGATTTGATTTTAAGTATTTTAGAGAAAAAAAGGAAAAGGAACAGAAGAGAGAAATTTTCATAATTATGCTCTTTTAAATAAAGATAACAAATTAACAAAGAAAAAAAAAACACTAATGCACGATATTGTCAAATATAAGTGCTTCGAGCCAAAATATGCCTTATGACAATAGTTCAATTCTCCAAACTATATCATTGCTAACGAGATAATTGGCTCCCTACTGACACTTGATCTAGCACCTGCAAACAAACAAAATAAATAAATCAAACACTGCATAATATATAAGTATACAACTAACATAAAAGAAAATTGTCATGTGATGTTAAAAAAAAAAACATGAAGTCACTAATACTTTTGTCTGCTTGTGCCTGCATCTTGTGGGTCTAGTCATGCAGAAGGCAAATTAGAATCATTCATGCACTTTTTTTTTTTAAGATTGTAAATTGCATTATAATAAAGACTAATACAAACTAACAGGAATAAAGATAACTACCACATTCCTTCTTTAACAAGTAAAACAAAGAAGAATGAATGCTATAAAAAAACAAAGCTACTATATAAAGCTAATGATGAGGACATCCGACCTTGAAAAGTCTACCAGAGATAGGGCCGACGATCTACGGCCACGATCATACCGATCTTTTTTTAATTCATTATATGTATTTGTTTTATTTGTTTGCATATTTCATTTTTACCCTTACTTAAGGTTCTAGTCATATGTAAGCCCTAGGGGCAAAGTTATCTTTTATTTTTTCTTCATTGTATTGGCTATTTAAAGCCTCCCCTCCTCTTGGAGAGGTTAATGAATTATTATTATGAAAATTTTCGCGACCTTGAATTTTGTGAGAGCTAGAGAGCTTTGAAGAGATTGAAGTCCCGAGGTGAGGGCATCACAATACCCACCAACCGCAGGAAGAGTCTAGGTTCGCGGTCGACGACGTTGCTTCCCCATCCTCCCTTCTCCTTCCACCGTCGGCCAAAGTCCCTTCTCCCTCTCTCGGCCGAACCCCCACCTACCCCCGTTAGCTGCGGGCCAACCATAACCCACCCCATCTCTCTCAATCAAACCCCACCACCACCACAATCCAATTGGCCACCCCTCCCACCTTCACGCCACCAACCCAAACCTAACCTTAACCCTAGCCGTCGCCCGTCTTGCCCCTTACCTTGCTGCCACAATTTAAGTCCCTCATTATTACTTTCCTTTCTCCGCACAATCACATTTGGAAGGTTTTGATTTTAATTATTCAATCAAATTTGAAATTTGAAATACTTCATAAAATAGATAATCTATTTTAGGAAAGTTCCTCAAATCAAGGCCAAATCAATTTAAAATTGGGTTTGATTTAATCCTCCTCAATTAAAGGTTCTTGATTAGGCAAGTTTTCAATTCACCCTCCCTAACCCTACTCGCACTCACCATGCCGCCGCCCCCTCTCCTACTATTTCCCTATCTCCCCCATTAACTCCTCTCCTTCTAGGGACATCAATCTAGTCTCTCATTAAGGAATACTTTTCCCTCCATCCTTTATTTGAAATTCAAATTTCAAAATACAAAATCCTCCCTCACCCAAATCTGAAATTCAATTTCAGATTTTTCTTTGGGAAGAAGCTTTCTTCCCTAGCCTCGGCTGACCACACACCGGCCACCTCCCCCTCCCTTCCTCTCTCCCAAAATAATTCTTAAACCCTAACTCTAGGGTTGCGAAATTGCTGTCCAGATTTTCTGGACAGTGTTTGGTGGCTGTCCAGCCACCCGGGATATCGTTGTGTGATGTCTGGAAGACTCAGTTTGCTGTTCAAAGAATTCAACCCAAGTTAGCTTGTTGTCCACCATCCAGAGATCACCAAAATGTTGTCCTAAGGCAGCTATGAGTTGCGTGTTGCTGTCCACCCAAACGATCACACCGGAGCTTCGTGTCTCCTTTTCCTTTGGGTAAACTCTTCCTCCAACTCTTTTATCTTCCTAATTACTTTTAAATTGTGGTCTTATTTGATTCATGAAGATAGTGGTAATGTTCATCCGCTAAAGCCTAGTGATTTAGAGAGTTGGGTGAGGAATCTTTTCATAGTGACTAGTCTCATTGTTAATGTAGGGATTTGTCGTTGAAAAACTTCCATGTATGCAACGCTTGATTAATTAACTAATTAATTAATTTGTGATCTCAACTTCTAAGCATGTGGCTTGGCCAAACTAGTCTCATCCCTTTCATGTTTTATTTCGTTGTTTAAATCACTATAAGTTTTAATTAATATTGTTCTCTAAATTAAAGCATGCAAAATTCTTAATTAACCTCATCTAGGCAATCAAGTCCTGCATCAGCTAAAGTGACACAACAATCTGCCACTTTAGTACAATTTCTAGAAGTATAATGAAAAACAATATTATTGAAATCGTTTAAGAAAAAAAGCTCCTTATTCCAAAATCCATCTTGCTGCGATTTCTCCTTCTTCATTGAATCTCGAAGACACTTGATAACATTGGAGTTATTCCTTCAATAATTACCCCCTTGTATTGAAACATCTAACTTTGGATATGTTCTCTAATCAAGAGAACCTCTTCTAACTCTAGATGAGCAGCATCCCAATGTTTTACATGCTTGCCAAACGCCTGAAGAAACCATCCCTTATGATCTATGATAACAACACCAATTCCTGCATTATATGATTTCATAAGAGATGCATCCACATTGATTTTGATCCAATCTAACGGTGGGGGATGCCAAACATCAACAGACTCTAATAGGAGATTAGCATCCCAGTCTTCTAGCATCGGATATTTAGCTAGCTGCATTAATGATGTTAAAACATGTCACACCTCAGTTTGGCTCACCCTCTACCACAAACTGGAGTATAACAGAGAAAGATTTCAACATATCAAACTCCACACTTAACAACAGGAAGCATATAATATTACTTACTGAACATCAACATAATTAAAACAATTACAGAGCTTTATTAAAACTTTACTTACATATCAAAAGGTTTATATAGCTATTATTCAGATCTCCTCTAAGATCTCCTTGTACTCCAAAATATATTTACATCAAAAACAGATGATCACCTCTTTCTCGTCTAGTGCCCTATAGGCTCATTTCCCTTACCTGCAGTATAACCACTGCTAATGAGCTATTGCCCAATGAAATACACCAGCAATATACAAGAAATAATAATAAACAAATAAGAAATACTTAACAATGCTAATATAGTTAAACACATATTGAAATGTCATATTGAGCATGAAAGTGCCTAACAGTATTATTTATCTTATAAAAATTATTTCACATATTTAAATAAGTTATATAATGACTATAAGCTTTTGCACCATTTCAACTTTCCAATTCAAGGTTGGGTCTAACTTCCTAACTTTTTAGAATGGAAGCTGTTCTCTCATTCAGGGTTGAGTCAAATTTATCAAATTCTAGAATTAAGAGTGTAGGCTTACCTCATCAGGTCTTTCGCCTTTACTTGTGTGGGCTTATCCCCCCATATATAACTTATTTCACCTTTCATATAGTCATCCTTTTTAGCTCTAATGACATATGCTTTTGATGACATAGTTGCGCTTTGGCTGCCCTTTAGCTACGCTTTAGTTGCACTTTAGTTGCGCTTTGGTTGCACTTTAGTTGCGCTTTAGTTGCGCTTTGGTTGCGCTTTAGTTGCGCTTTGGTTGCGCTTTAGTTGCGCTTTGGTTGCGCTTTAGTTGCGCTTTGGTTGCACTTTAGTTGCGTTTTTTGCTCATTCACTAGTGTATGAATATTTACCCTTTTATGCTTACGAAATCATTAACATTGCTAAAGATTACCCTTTACATAAACAATTTCATACATATACAACCATATTCATACAAAATAACCAAAATAAACTAGAATACATGTGATCATAAACATAATCAAGAAGAAGTGCAATAATAAAATATTTACTAATTCTCATAATCTTGTTTGGGTATCTCACCTCATTTTCCAAAACATGCGGTTAATTTGGTTCACCTGAAGTATCCTAGCCTCTTTTACTTTTGTATATCACCTCAATTACATTATTCTTCATCCAACTCAAAGCACCTCAATTACATTATTCTTCATCCAACTTAAAATTCCCTTTACTTTCCTAAACTTCTTTCACTATTTTCTTTCCTTTCTTTTCTATTTTCCCCTCCTGAAATTTAACAATTTGATTCAGCATTCATACAACATTCAACAAATAACTACAATAGCACATAATTATTTGCTAAAGTGTGTTCTTACCTCTGTGTTTTTAGAAATTTCTTCCCCACGGCAGTTCTTACGTCATTCCTCTACTGTTACCCACCTTGCTTGCCCGTTGCTTCAATTCTAGGTGATGGGCAGTGAAAGGAATGAAGGGGTCTTATAAGGTCTACTAGTACTTTACCGTAATATATATTATTATAATAAGATAGTGCATTCTTCACTATAATTCCACTAACATTCTAGCCGTCTGATCTCCATCCAGCCCATGCATGTCAAGATTAGTGGAGACTACAGTAACAATTAATAACTATAGTCAATTAATTGTTATTCATTAACAATAATATTAAATAGTTATTTAAAAGATACCTATACATAGATATTTAAGATTTATTGATACCAAAAAAAATATCAAATTTGATGAAAATATTTTTTTGATACTATATATATATATATATATATATGAGAAAACAATGGAAATTTATATGTTTTCCTTTTTGGACAACATTTTAGGTATTATAAAACATTTGATACAATAACATTTATAGAAAATGAAGCCAATCCAAGCTTTATTTGATTCCGGCTTTTCCAAGAATAAAAAACAACTGTACAATATAATTTCATTATGTTTAAATTAAAATTGGAATTCCTTTTAAGCTCATACAAACATCCCATAAAAGATTTGAAGATAAGAACTTGCAAACCCCATTCACGAAGCTTGTTAAGAATCTCAACTAAGAATTTGCACTTAACAACAATATGCAATTGGTTTTCCACCTCATGACATCCTCTAGCGCAACAATTGGATTGGAATAGTGTCACGACCTGGCCCGGATGCTCGATCTAACGAGACTGGTACGAAAGTCGGATGATAAAATTCTTGAACAATACTACTTCATTTGTACTAAAGAGCCACTAAACACAAAAGAAAAATTACCTGTTATCATTTGCACGTCGCCTTCTGTAAACATGTTCTTCTCTTTCAGCCATTACTTATTTAGGAACTTACCTGAAACATTTAAACTCGTGGGTTGAGTTTACTAAGTAAACTCAGTGGGAATTATATAAATTAATCATTATAATTAGTTAATTAAGATGTCTTCTATCTTTTCTTAACCTTATTTCTTTTCTTTCATTTCATTAATTTATACTTCTTTGGATATTTTCATTTATATCTTTTTGAAATAATTGTTATCTTTAAATTTTCATCTACATTTCCTTTTCCCATTTGATTTGCACAGGAGTACCGTCTCAAAGTACCCGAAGGCACAACCTTTTCCATTTGATTTCCTTTTCTCATTTCCATAGAAATTTTCTTTTCCTTTTTCGTGCACGAGTACGGCATCCCCAGCCAGTACCATAAGGGGGTGACTCCTGTCGTTTTCAATACCCTTTTTCCTTTATTCTCTTTTCTTTTCTTTTCTCATTTTCATCATTATTGATACAATTGCATACAACATATCTTACTTGTATCTCTATAAATATTACTTATCATTTGCATATACGAATCATATACATGTGTATGTTTTCTTTCTAAACTTTACTTTCTATTTCTTTGATATACTCATTACATATCCTTTTTCTTTTCCATAATTGTACTCATACATGTCGTTGCTTATTTTAGTTAATCATTTCTCCAAAAGTAGAAGAAATCATAAATCTAAACAATTTCACATATACTTCTTTCTAAATGAAAATAGAATTGAAATAAAGAAATTTAAACTATTATAAATACCCACTTTGAACTTTTCAGGTCGTCGAAGCTTGATATAACCTTGTATCAATTTCCCTTCTTCCTGTTGAATTCTCGCGGGATCAATGCATACAACTTGATCTTTCACTTTCTAAAACATAAATTCATACAATGATTTTCATATAAATAAAATTGTGATTCGATAACAAGTATTAATAATTCACTTACAATTGAGAACTTCTCAAACTCCCAAAATCCCTTCTCTCCCAATTTCCTTTTTCTTCGCTACAATCTCTTCCCTATCCTTTAAGAAATATATCGCTCACTTTAAACGAAGTAGGAGAAGAAATTTATAGGAAAATCTGAAAGAAATTCAACAAAACTTTTTCCTTATTTTTTTTCTCGATCGTTTCTTCCCTCTCGATGCAAATTCTTCCAAAATAGTACTTCTTTAACTGTGAGAAAGAAAAGGAATGATCGATTCTTATCATCGAAGAAGATTATTCGCTAAAATTAGAAAACGAAACTTACCTCGCTCTCCCACGAAGCCCTTGGTCGTCCGTCCGTTCTCATTTCGCGAAACTGTCTCTGTTTCGCGAACGGCTCTGTCCGTCGCTTATAATAGGTTCGGCCGGTTCGACTGAACCGGCCGGACTGAACCGGTTATTACAATCTCCCCTCCTTATAAATTTCGTCCTAGAAATTAAAATCAAGCAAAAGAAAACGTACCTTAATTAAATAAATGAGGATATTGACTCCTCATTTCAGCTTCTCGCTCCCAGGTGGCATCTCTTTCTAATCCATGTTTCCACAAAACTTTTACAAAAGGAATTGCCCTATGCCTGAGTTGTTTTACATCATAATCCAGTATTCTTTCAGGCTCCTCAACATATCTCAAATCAGGTTGCAAGTCAATTGATTTAGACTGTATTCTTTTAGAATCATCTGAGACATACTTCCGAAGCACTGATATGTGAAACACATTATGAATTCCTTGCATGTGTACTGTTAGATCCAATCTGTGTGCCATATTCCCAATCTTTTCAATGATTTCATAGGGACCTATAAATCTTGGGCTCAATTTCCCTGTCTTTCCAAACCTTTGAACACCTTTCATCGAGCTAACTTTTAAGAAAACAAATTCTCCAACTTCAAATTCCACTGGTCGGTGCTTTGCATCATAGTATTTCCATTGCCTGTCTTGAACCGCCTTTAATCTGTCTCTGATCAATCTGATTTTGCTAGTAGCCTCATCTACCAGTTCAATTCCAATCACCTTTCTTTCACCAGTTTCTACCCAACACAAAGGTGTTCTGCACTTTCTTTCATAAAGGGCCTCATATGGTGCCATTCCAATACTAGCTTGAAAACTGTTGTTGTAAGCAAATTCAATCAACGGTATGTGAGTCTCCCAATTTCCTCCAAAATCTAGTACACATAATCGCATTAAATCCTCCAAAGTTTGAATTGTTCTTTCTGATTGCCCATCTGTCTGTGGATGAAATGCTGTACTGAAAGTCAATCGTGTGTCCAAAGCTTCCTGAATTTTCTTTCATAGTTTAGAAGTGAAACAGGCATCTCTATCTGAAACAATAGATTTTGGAATCCCAAGCAATCTCTCAATTTCGTCAACACATAATTTTGCCAACTTTTCCACTAAATATGTCTGCTTAATTGGTAAGAAATGAGCTGATTTGGTTAATCTGTCAATAATAACCCATATTGCATCTCGACTCTATCTTGACCTGGGTAATCCAATCACAAAATCCATTGCAATGTCCTCCCATTTCCACTCAGGTATAGGTAAGGGTTGTAGTTGTCCACTTGGCTTTTGATGTTCTGCTTTAATCATCTGACAGGGAATACATTTTCCTATAAATTCTGCAACACTTCTCTTTAATCCTGGCCACCAAAACAATCCTCTGAGTTCCTGATACATCTTTGTACTGCCCGGGTGAATTTCATATGTCGAGAGGTGAGCTTCCTGAAGTATCTCTTCTCTTAAGTTTTCAGCATTTGGAATACAGATTCTACATTTATATTTTAACAACCTTTCTCCATCAATAACAAAGTTCTCTAATTGCCCTTTTTGCACATTCTTTATGATGGTCTGAAAATTCTCATCCTGAGATAATGCATTAAGAACTTTATCTTTCAAAGTAGATTGGATCATCAACTGATTCAACATCATATCTTTTGTCTCTTTTTGATTGACCACTGAAATATCTAATTTTTCCATATCTCTGATGATCTGCTCCTGTTGGGTGATTAGCCAAGTTGCATTTCCAAGTGCTTTTTTGCTAAGTGCATCTGCAACCACATTTGCCTTTCCAGGATGGTATTGTATGTCCAAGTCATAATCTTTAATGAGCTCTAACCACCTTCTCTGTCTCAAATTTAGCTCTTTTTGATTGAAAATGTATTTGAGACTTTTATGATCTGTAAACACTTCACATCTGACCCCATACAGGTAATGTCTCCATATTTTGAGTGCAAAACTACAGCTGCCAATTCTAAATCATGAGTAGGATAATTCTTTTCATGAATTTTCAGTTGCCTTGAAGCATAGGCCACCACTCTACCATGTTGCATCAACACACAACCAAGTCCCCTTAACGAAGCATCGCAGAAAATTTGAAATCCTTCTGAACCTGATGGAATTGTCAAGATTGGGGCAGTCATTAAACAATTCTTTAATTTCTGAAAAGCTGCTTCACACTGATTACTCCACTCAAATTTTACTGTTTTCTGGGTTAATCTGGATAATGGCATTGCTATCTAAGAGAACCCCTCTACAAATCTCCTGTAATAACCAGCAAGTCCAAGAAAACTTCTCACCTCTGAAATTGTCATTGGCCTTGGCCAATCTGTTATGGCTTGAATTTTATTCTGATCAACTGAAATTCCTTCTCCACTAATCACATGCCCTAGAAAGTTCACACTGCTTAGCCAAAATTCACACTTTGAAAATTTGGCATATAACTTGTTCTCCTTTAATGTTTGCAACACTGCTTGCAGATGACTGGAGTGGCTTTCTTTATCACTTGAATAAATCAGAATGTCATCAATAAACACAATCACAAATATGTCCAGAAATGACTTAAAAATTCTGTTCATCAAATCCATAAATATAGCTGGTGCATTTGTCACCCCAAATGGCATTACCACAAATTCATAATGACCATATCTGGTTCTGAAAGCTGTCTTTGCTATATCTTCCTCCTTAATCCGTAGCTGATGATATCCAGATCTCAAATCAATTTTAGAGAAAACTGTAGCCCCTTCCAGTTGGTCAAAAAGATCATCAATCATGAGCAATGGATATTTATTCTTAACAGTAAGCTTATTCAGTTCTCTGTAATCTATGCACATTCTGAAGCTCCTATCTTTCTTCTTTACAAACAGTACTGGAGCTCCCCATGGTGAGAAACTTGGACTGATGAACCCCTTATCGAGCAATTCCTGTAACTAACCTTTCAGCTTCTGTAACTCTTTGACTGCCATTCTGTAAGGTGCTCTTGCCACTGGTTCTGAACCCGGTATCAATTCAATAGTGAAATCTATCTCTCTTTCTGGTGGTAATCCTGACAAATCATCTAAAAATACCTCTGGATACTCTCTGATTACAGGTATATCTTTCAACTCTTTAACTTCCTTATTTGTATCCTTTACTTGAGCAAGAAAACACTGACATCCCTTGGATACAAATTTGTATGCTTTCAAATAAGTGATTATCATTGAAGAAACTCCTCTTTCTCCATAGAATTTCAATTCTTTTTCTCCAGGAAAATTAAACTTTACAATTTTCTTGTTGCAGTCAATAATCACAAAATGCTTTGATAACCAATCCATTTCCAATATCATATCAAACTCTTGCAATGGTAAAACATTCAGTATGGCTTCAAACTCTCTTTCATTTATTTTGAAAGTAACTTTACATACACCATTTACATTCATAAATGATCCATCTAGCATTAAAACTTTCAAAATTACATTAATCTCACAAACATTCAATCCAACTGTTTTAACAAATTCTTTTGAAATGAAAGAGTGTGAAGCTCCTGTATAAAAAAGAATCCGTACAGGCTTTCCTTGCATCATAGTTATACCTATAAAATTACATAAGAAAGACATAAACATACATCATTCTTTTAATAATACTTTCATAATACATATTCATTCACTTCTAATTTTTATCACCTGTAATCACTTCAGGTGAATCCTTAGCATCCTTTCTGAGTCAATGCATATACTCTAGGCAGAGTATTCTGTCGGCTTTTACTTGATCCTGGAGTAGATGCAGCTGATTCCACTGTTCTTGGTCTTCCAACATTCCTCTGAGATCAAGTATTCATCTTTGACTCTCCTGCTGGTCTTTGCCCCAAAGTAGGACAATTCTTGGCTATATGACCTGGTTGATGGCACCAGAAGCAATTATTTGTACCAGATAAGCATTCTCCTTTATGTTGTCTTCCACACTTGTTGCAACTATTCACACTTGAACTGTCACTGCTGCTAGACTTTGTCTTTTTCCAATTAAATTTTCCACCTTATGAAAAAGACTTGCTATGTGAATCCTGAGGGGCTCCCATAACCTCACCACTTTTTCTCTTCTGAAAATCACGTCTCATTTGAGTATTTTGCAGGTCTGCTTTTATCTTTCTAGCTTTTTCCACTAGCACTACATAATCTTCAATTTCAAAAGGAACCAGGGGTTGCCTAATTACATCTTTCAGTCCAGATAAAAACTTGTGACATTTTTCCTCTGCCGTTTGTATTAACTGGGGAGCATATCTGGACAGAGTGGTGAATTCAGCCTCATACTGTATCACTGATCTTTCTCCTTGTACTAATCTTATAAATTTATCCTGCATCTGTCTTCTCACTGTAAGAGGCACGAACCAATCTCTAAATATCTGAGTGAAGTCATCCCACTTGATTTGTATATTTTGGATTCCTCCAAATTTGTCTTGATACAGTCCTCTCCACCACCTTTCAGCTTCTCCTTCGAGTGTAAAGGTTGCCAAGGCAACTTTTCTCTCTTCTGGACAGTTCATACCTTCTAATATCTTTTCAATTCTCAGCAACCAGTTTTCAGCCTCTATTGGTCCCTCTATTCCTTTGAATAATGGTGGTCTCATATCTTGAAATAATTTCAGATATTTATCCATAACCGTCCCACCACCACTACTACTCCCCGATGGTTGATTTCTTGAATCTTGAATTAGCTGAGTCACAGCTGTCATCATTTGAGCCAATGCATCGGGATTAACAGGAACATTTGGTGTTGTTCTTTCCACTTCTTCTTCTTTATATTCATTTTGGTTCCTGTTGACCATAACATAAACATTTAACCCTATAATCATTTGTAATCATCCTAATGGCTCTTTCAGTATGATTCAGATCTTAATTGGGCTCTGTACCACTTTTGTCACGACCTGGCCCGGATGCTCGATCTAACGAGGCTGGTACGAAAGTCGGACGATAAAATTCTTGAACAATACTACTTCATTTGTACTAAAGAGCCACTAAACACAAAAGAAAAATTACCTGTTATCATTTGCACGTCGCCTTCTGTAAACATGTTCTTCTCTTTCAGCCATTACTTATTTAGGAACTTACCTGAAACATTTAAACTCGTGGGTTGAGTTTACTAAGTAAACTCAGTGGGAATTATATAAATTAATCATTATAATTAGTTAATTAAGATGTCTTCTATCTTTTCTTAACCTTACTTCTTTTCTTTCATTTCATTAATTTATACTTCTTTAGATATTTTCATTTATATCATTTTGAAATAATTGTTATCTTTAAATTTTCATCTACATTTCCTTTTCCCATTTGATTTGCACAGGAGTACCATCTCAAAGTACCCGAAGGCACAACCTTTTCTATTTGATTTCCTTTCCCCATTTCCATAGAAATTTCCTTTTCCTTTTTCGTGCACGAGTACGGCGTCTCCAGCCAGTACCATAAGGGGGTGACTCCTGTCGTTTTCAATACCCTTTTTCCTTTATTCTCTTTTCTTTTCTTTTCTCATTTCATCATTATTGATACAATTGCATACAACATATCTTACTTGTATCTCTTTAAATATTACTTATCATTTGCATATATGAATCATATACATGTGTATGTTTTCTTTCTAAACTTTACTTTCTATTTCTTTGATATACTCATTACATATCCTTTTTCTTTTCCATAATTGTACTCATACATGTCGTTGCTTATTTTAGTTAATCATTTCTCCAAAAGTAGGAGAAATCATAAATCTAAACAATTTCACATATACTTCTTTCTAAATGAAAATAGAATTGAAATAAAGAAATTTAAACTATTATAAATACCCACTTTGAACTTTTCAGATCGTCGATGCTTGATATAACCTTGAATCAATTTCCCTTCTTCCTGTTGAATTCTCGCGGGATCAATGCATACAACTTGATCTTTCACTTTCTAAAACCTAAATTCTTACAATGATTTTCATATAAATAAAATTGTGATTCGATAACAAGTATTAATAATTCACTTACAATTGAGAACTTCTCAAACTCCCAAAATCCCAAAATCCCTTCTCTCCCAATTTCCTTTTTCTTCACTACAATCTCTTCCCTATCCTTCAAGAAATATATCGCTCACTTTAAACGAAGTAGGAGAAGAAATTTATAGGAAAATCCGAAAGAAATTCAATAAACCTTTTTCCTTATTTTTTTTCTCGATCGTTTCTTCCCTCTCGATGCAAATTCTCCCAAAATAGTACTTCTTTAACTGTGAGAAAGAAAAGGAATGATAGATTCTTATCATCGAAGAAGATTATTCGCTAAAATTGGAAAACGAAACTTACCTCGCTCTCCCACGAAGCCCTCGGTCGTCCGCCCGTTCTCAGTTCGCGAAACTGTCTCTGTTTCGCGAACGGCTCTGTCCGTCGCTTATAATAGGTTCGGCAGGTTCGACTGAACCGGCCGGGCTGAACCGGTTATTACAAATAGTTTCCTATATTTAAGAAAGGAATTAGTAGGAAGAGCATTGTTACATAGTCTCCACCAAAACATTTCAACCTTAGGAATAAGCTTAAATTTCCTAATCCAGTTTAGCATTTCAGAAAAATTCTACTGCTCTCCATACTTCATTGAGGCTTCAAAAGATAAGGCTGTGACAGATCTCCCCGAATGCTGATTAATTAGCTCAATACAGTCTTCCCCCATATCAGGAAATAAGGGAACTTGCATAATAATCGAAACAAGCTCTTCATCAGAAAATTTCTGGAGCTCAGAACGATTCCAGGTGCCGTCATCTGAAATAAACTGCTGAACCGATGCAAATTGTAACTCAGAACAGTTAACAAACATTGACCACTTATTAAGAGACTTATCAAAGATCCAAACATCATTCAAGACACTCACTTTGTTGCCATTTACCAATTTCCATCTTATAATGTTCTTTAAGTGCTTTGCTCCCTCCACCAAAATCTGCCAAGATGAGGAATATCCCCTTTTAAAATTAGCATTCCATACATCACTACCACATTTTGAAATGATAATTCGTTTGAATAAAGATAGAGGATTCTAAATAAATCTACAAGTAATTCTAGATCTCAATTGGCCCACTTTATTAACTAAAGAATGAAGACCCAATCCTCAAAGCATTTTGGGTTTGCATAGCTCTTCTCAAGACGCATAATATAAACCTTTCCTTCCTTTTATCTTTGTGCCATAAAAATTTTCTACATAACTTGTCCAACTCATTTAGTAAACCCTTAGTTACTAACGAATGAGTTGACAAAAAAATAGGAAGTGAAAGAAAAGTACTTTTAATAAGGAGAGTTCTACCGGCCAATGAAAGAAATTTGTTGCTCCATGCATTTAACCTTTCCAAAGCATGATATAAAATGTTTTGGAAATCAAAACTTACTAAGCTCCTCATAGCCATTTTCACACCCAAATATTGCATTTTTTTAACAATATTAAAACCCAAATTCTTAGCAATCTTCCTCTTTCTCTTTCCATTCACATATTTCCCAAATAAAATTTGAGATTTCATTTTGTTCACCTTCTGGCTTGTCCAGCCGCAAATTTCAGCCATAATTTTCTTTTAGTGGACGCAACCGAAAACAGTAACACATCATCTGCATATAGCAAGTGTGAAATCTTTTCAGATTTTGGAGCAATTTTTATACCCAATTCAGACCCTCTTTGATAGATGGAATTTGATAATAACTGAGAGCACATTATATACAGGGAGACAAAGGTAAGCCTTGTCTAAACCCACATCTAGCTTCAATCCAGTTTGAATTTCTACCATTAAGAAGAAGATAAAATCTAACATTTTGAACACACTCCATGATGAGGTTTGAGAACTTAGAAGGAAATCCAAACCAACTTAAAAACCTTAGCTAAGGTTGACCAACCCATACCATAATAAGCATGCTCCATATCAATTTTAAATGACATAATTCCTTTCTTGGAGTTAGAAAATCTAAGCTTATTGAAGATTTCTTGGGCCAAGAGACAATTGTAAGGTTCTATTAGGTATGTTGTTTAAACTAATGAAATTAAGTGTAAAATTTATTTTAAGCTTAATTATAATATTCTGTTAAATTAAGATTATTAGATAAAATAGTTAAGTAATTTTAAATAGATTAATAATTAATTATTTTTAATTAATAGGTGTTTCGAAAGGGTTTAGAAGATTAGAATGATGTGGAGTAGTGTTAAGTGGGCCCTCTATATTGCATCGTGGAATGAGAAGAGATAATCACACATATCAGCTTCACGCAAGCCATCAGAGTGTAGGATTTAGATATCTTCCTGTAGCAAGAATCATTGCAGAATAGTTTGAAAGTTCTTATGTGTTGTCTTTTAATATTCAAAGTGTTTGTGAGTCTGCATTGAGGTGTGTAGACAGTTCAGTAATGTATTAGTTTGAATTTCTTTAGTGGCTCCGTAAGTTTCTTTGATGAAACCTTAAAGTTATTAAGTGCTTCCGTTGATGTGAAGAATGAAAAACTGTTGGATCTTATATAAATAATTTCAAATGATCGAAAGTATCATTTGATTGATTGATTGATTGATGAAATTGTAATCTTCATGTTTGTAATACTCCCGGTAGTGTTAAAGCCTTTAGGGGTATTGTGGGGTGTTGTAATAATGATCTGACATAGACCTTCCTAGTACAAAAGCAATTTGATCTTTAGTAATGATCTTAGGTAGGCACCATTTTAATCGGTTCATAATCATTCTAGCCACCACTTTATAAATAGATTGACAAAGGTTAATAGGTCTAAAGTGAGAAGGTTCCATCGGATTCTTATTCTTTGGAATTAACACAATTAAAGTGTCCTTCCATTCAGGATGCATCTTGCCACTAGGAAAGAAACATTCCACTGCTCTCCACATATCATGTTTTACAATGCTCCAAAAGAACTTAATGAACAAGGAGGTGATACCATCCAAGCCCGATGACTTATTATTTCCCATGCTATTCACAGCTTCCACCAACTCTTCTTTTGTAAACTTGACATGCAACAATTCCCAATCTGAAGCTTCAATTTTCTGATGATTAAATACTTCTGGCCAATCTGAAAGCTTACAGTTTCTACTCTTCCATTTTTGGCTGAAAAAATTTAAAAACACGTCTTCTATCCTTTCTTGATCTTCCACCAACCCGTCAATATCATCCTTAATCTGATTTATCCACTTCCCATTTCATTTAGCTGAAGCATAGTCATGAAATAACTTAGAATTAGTATCTCCCTCTTCAATCCATCTTGCTTTTGCTCTCTGATTCCACCAAGTGGCTAACCGAGCCAAAGTAACATTCAATTCCTGTACCTTACTTCTTAGAAGCTGAAGGTCTTGCTGATTCAGACCCCCTTCCGAGCTTTCTTTCAGTTGCAACTCCATAATTACCTTCTTCAAAGCCTCTTTCAAAGATGAAGATCCTTCAATTTGTTTTTGTTCCAATAATACAGAGATTTCAACGCTCTTTTAATCTTCCTTTGCAGAATTTCTGCTTCACTTTCGAAATCAGCTTTCCTCCAAGCTTTAAGAACTAAGTTCCAAGCTGCTGGATAAGACTTCCAAACATCTTTAAATCTCATAAATTTTTGATGAGATTTCGACGTATCATCAATCTTGAAGATAATGGGAGAATGATCCGATGCTACTTTGGCAAGATGCCTCACCATAGCATAAGGAACCTTCTGAAGAGCTGCTGAATTTAATAAACATCTATTCAGCCTTTCCAAAATCCTTGAATTACCTTCTGTATTATTACAATAAGTATACCTTGGACCAATAACACTTGCATCATGAAAATTGTTGTTAGCCATAAAAGGTCTCATTTCTTGAGTATCCTGGGAGAAAATAAACCTCTTCCCCCCTCTTTTGTCTTCCTTAGATAAAATATAATTAAAGTCCCCTCTCACAACATAAGGAAATATCACTAGCTGTTTCCTTCTCAAGACATTCCCATATACTTCTTCTAACATACAAATCCTTACTCCCATACATTGTAACAACATTCCAATTATCCTTATTAGGAATTTGGAGGCATCCTAAAACCAACTGGGATGACTCATGAATAACAACAAAGCTACCCTCTGACCTCTTCCATAACACAAGGATGCCCCAGCAATACCATTAGCTGGATGATGAAAAAAATTCCACTGCCCAATAATCCTATTCACTTCCCTTCTATCAAATCAAGATAACTTAGTTTCAACCAACCCAATGAAAAAAAACATCATTGTCCTTCACAATCTCTCTAAAGATAAAGAGAAACCTCTCTTTTTTTGGCTCCCCTACAGTTCCAAAATAAAAAAGGAAGACATTAAGACTCCAATAGGGAAAGTTTCCCAACACCATGCCTACTACCCATTTCCCCTTTCCTCCTCCGAGGAATATCTTCAATAGGTCCTAATGATTTAAGTTCTTTAACTAGTTTATGTTTGCTACTTAAAGAACTTACACCATTATCAACACAAGGAGATCTTTTATTATCTTTTAAAACCAAAGAGTTCTTAGCCTTAGGAACTTCATCATTTCCATCACAGTTATCTGATGCTACACCACCACCACACCTTGCATCATAGATATCATCAAGACGAGAAAATTTAACATCATCAGTATTATAAGAAATGACATGATTCCTTTAAGAAATTGTGTTAATACTAGAGTGTCCTCTGGAAGCGACACGTTGTATGGCCTGAATACAGTGACAAGTGTGCAAGGGCCGTTGCACCGGTGCCCGGGTGCAGTGTTAAATAGGTAAGGGTTCCCACATCAAGGACGAATGTGGACAAAGAAGCTAGTCCATGAAATTAAAATTAGGATAAGAAATTAAAATATAGGTTCCCTTACAGGAAAATTAATGAAATTAATAGATATTATAATTCATAGGAAGATAAATATTTTGTGCATTCAGGAAACTAAATGGGTTGGAGAGAAAGCTAAGGAAATTGATAGTTTAGGATTTAAACTTTGGTATTCGGGTAGGAGTCGTACTAGAAATGGTATAGGTGTTATTATAGATAAGAGTTTGAAGGATAATGTTATAAAAATTAATAGGATTGGAGATAAAATTATAGCTTTAAAGATTGTTGTTGATGATAAGATTGTTAATATTATAAGTGCTTATGCTCCTCAAGTAGGTTTGGATATGAGTTCTAAATTAAATTTTTGGAATGGCTTAGAAGAATTATTACAAAAAATATCTCTAAAAGAAAGCGTTTTTATTGGAGGAGATTTAAATGGACATGTTAGTAAAGAGGTAGATGATTTTAAAAGCATTCATGGTGGCTATGGTTTTGGAACAACAAATGAAGGTGGCAAAACCATATTAGATTTTTGTTTAGCTTATGATTTTTCAATTGCTAATACCTTATTTAAGAAAAGGAATGAGCATCTCATCACTTATAAACATGGATATAATACAACCCAGATTGACTATTTTCTTATAAGAAAATTAGATCGGTTAGATTGCAAAGATTGTAAAGTTATTCCGAGTGAAAATTTATGTACCAAACATTGATTATTAATTTTGGACTTTAAGATAAAGTGACAGATATGTGGGCTCCAAAAATTCGGCCCCGGCCTCCCCGCCGCGCGATTTTTTTTTTTATATTCCGCGAGGGAGTTTTAATGAACTAAGTTCCGGGGTAAATTTTGGAAGGCAGATGGGTTTGTAGATAAGACACTACCCAGAGATTTCGCCCTCATTTTGTGAGGACTTTATGATCTGAGTTCTGGTTTCCTATAGGCGCAAGCCCCTATAGTTAATTACCCCTCCCGATCACGAGAGAGAACTTTCGATTAAGGCTAGTCGTCAATCAGATACGTAGAATATACGTGTTATCTGGCATATAGTAGCAGCAATGGATTTTGATAACTGGATTTGGATTTGTGAAGTTGGGAAGTTTGGATATTTGGAAAGATTTAATATTTAAAATAGAGATTTCACCATCTTTCACTTAAAGCGGATGGTGGGGAAATGGATGATAGGCTCGATCAAGATCCCATGGTTCTGTCGTCCCGGGCCATCGTGGTCCCTGGTCTACTTAGTCAGAGGAGGTAGTCGACCCAACCTGACAGAAGGATCCTTGTCGGCAGCCATGGGTTGCTTCGTCCAAGGGGACCTTGTAGACCTGGGGTGAATGTTTGTCTAAGGGGACAAATTTGAATCCACCTTAGCTAACAGAGGGCTTTATGCCCTATCGATCATATCCTATTGATTCATATCTCAAGGATTTAACGCCATTAAGGAGCGTATTAGCTCTGGCCATAACCGCTATCTGTGGTGCCATTTGGCGGCAAAACCACTCGGTTCAGAGGGCCCCGGGTCATAACCGTTTACCTGCAGTGCCATTTGGCGGCGAAACTGCCGGTTAGAGGACACGTACCACGTCCTTACTGGCAAAAGATTGTTTGAGAATGAATCCTAGTGATATTTTCGACTAGGCATTTGGCTCTTTTGTGAGCTAGAGTGAATTTCAATTTGTCCGCCTCGGCAAACTATTGCGGAGGGCGGATGGATTTTGCTTCAAGTGCATTGATGGATTTATTTCATTTTTAAATGTTTTTGGGATTTTGGAATTTTCTTGGAATTTTGGGATTTTTTGGAGTTTTTGGGTTTTTGAGATTTTTTTGTGGAGTTTTAGGTATTTGGGTGGAATTTGAAAGTGTTTGGAATGGACCCCTCCGGTTGAGATCTTCAATCAACTCGGCCATCATCGGGGTGTTTGGGGTCATTTCTCTTTATGGATTGAATCTTGTAAACTCTATTGGGCTGTCGACAGAGGATCGGGTTTCGTAGGCTTTATGCCCTTTGATAGTGAATTCTCATTGTTATAGACCTTGAAGGCCTAATATGGATGTTTTGAGACAAATATAACGGTCGCCACAACCGTATATTTGTTTGTTGGTTCGAATCCTGTCGACTTCTATTGACCCGTATAGAAGGATCAGTTTCGAACCTGAATTCACTTATCAACCCGTGCAGCATCCCTAGACGTCACGTGTGTACCACTAATACGCTCGCCGGGGCCTATGCTGGTTTTATAATTGTTTTTACCCCTTTTAGTGTACCTATGTGTATACAATTTATAGTGCACGTGCAGGGGTACTCTTGAAATAGACGTCTTCTATCTGCTTGTACGAATGTTGCAGATCCGGTGGCGTGACGTTGTAGTTGTGGACGCCTTCTGTCTGCTTGTACGAATGTTGTAGATCCGGTGGCGTGACGTTGTAGTTGTGGACGCCTTCTGTCTGCTTGTAAGAATGTTGCAGATCCGGTGGCGTGACGTAGTAGCTTCTGAATTTAGTGATTCGCTGCTTTATACAGGTAGACTATCGTGCATTATTTGTTACTTTCAGTAGGCGAATTGATATGCACTAACGAATCTCCTGCTTTTGGTTGTAGAAGCTCGTAGGAACTTGTAGTCTTTATGCATTCTGCTGTGATTTTGGTCTTTATAATACAGTCATTACTGTTGGAGGTAGATGTATTCATCCTTAGACTGAAGTTAACTACAGGATACTACATTTACTGTAGTCTTTATGCATCTACCCATGGACGGATGTTATACATACATCTATATTCGTAAATAGATTGTATGTATTGCAGATCATTTGGTTCTTAATTGCTTACTGATCAGTGTGCTTATTTATATCTTGATGTTGACTACGAGGATGCTAGAGTACCCTTGCTATATCTCCCTTGTTTTGCTTGTGAACAACTCCTTCACTATTGTATTTCTTCATGCTCATCTACTTTGCAAATATGGCGCTTGTGTGAGAATTATGTTGAATATCATAAGCTTCTCGTTGCCCTTGGAAGTAGTTATTAGCTTGATTTTGATTGGTACAAGAGCTTTTCAACATGTATTTGGGAACTCCTTTTTTATTAGCACCTTGATTGGAATGCTACCACATTTGTCACACATCTTCTACTAGTATGTCAAATGTGTTCGTAGAGAACTGCTCTGTATAACATAAGAGGCACTTATTATCACTTGCAATTTGATGGATTGAAAATCATAAGATAATCTTATGTTTATTTCATTTGGTTGTATCCTCTTGGAGTTTGATTGTTGTATTCAAGTTATACCCATTACAACTCCTCCAAGCATATTTTGTTAGCAAATCAACCTCCCATTTGCATGTTTATTAGTGTCTTCTTTGTACTTAAATTAAGCTCAAGTTTGAGCTCAAGTATTGCATGATTGTTCAAATCAAGTCCGCTGTAGTTGTCCAAATTTTGTACAAGCTTGAGTTCAGTTTGTTCTTTCTGAGTTCATGTATGAGTTCAAAACACAAGTTCAAGCTTGCAAGTTTTCACCATTTGATTCAACTTTGAGTTCATTTGGCTTAAGTTTGGATTTAAAGAATTCATTGCATATTCAGGTTCAAGTTTGATGCCAAAGTCCTCTGTTGTTCAATGTGCTCAAGTGATCCTTGTAGTTGTTCCAAACTACAATCTCAAGTACAAGTTCTTTGCATTTGTTCTTTTGAGTTCAATCAAATCCTCTTATATCTTTTTCAAGTCCAAGCCCTGTCGGCTTAATGTTCCAATCAAGTTCTTGTAGTCTTGTTCAAGTTTGATGTCCACAAGTACAAGTTTCAAGTTCTTTGTCATTTGCACATTTCTTTTATTGGATTCAAATTTATTTAAGTCACTTAGATATTGTTCAAAGGTCCAAGTATAAGTCCTTCGTCATTCTTGCATGTATTAGAGTGCAATCAAGTCCAAGTCCCAAACTGTTCTCTTCAGTTCAAATGAGATCCAAATGTAGCATTGCGTTCACCCGAAATTTCGGCAGCCTTCCGGCGTTTCCCCTGTTTAGGGGAAAACTACGGAAAACTGGGCCTTTCCCACCACGCTAAGAACAACGTGTATGATAGGTGCCCTCTTTCGAGGACACCGCGGCCGTGTATTTTTTGATCCCCCACCACACTAAGAAAAGCGTGTATGGGTATTTTTAAAAATATTTTGCAAGAAAATCATTTTTTGATAGTATTTTGCAAGAACAGCAGTTATTTCCCCGCAAGCGGGTACTTATGGGTATCCCCGCTTCGTCGTGCGCATCGCACCGGGATCCCTTCCCATCACGCTAAGAAAAGCGTGTATAGGCGGGGCTTCCAAGGCGATACGAACTTCGAAGAAGGAATTTAGGTGATTACCCGCTTCGTCGCAAGCGTCGTGACGCACTCCCTTCCACCACGCTAAGAAAAGTTTGTATAGGTGGTTGTTTTGTCTCGACAAATGCGTTGAAACGGGTTCTCGGAGTTTTAGGGTTTAGAAGTTATACCTGCGCGGGATTGTATATGTCGACACGAGAAAAGGGAGAGAAGTGTTTCCTTCTCTTTTTTTTGTAATTAATTATAATTAAAAAAGAAATTAATTATAATTAATAATGATTAAAAAAAAATAATAATTAACTATAATTGAATTTAATTAATTATAATTAATATGATTAATTAGTAATTAATTATAATTAAAAAATTAAGCATAATTAAACTTAATTAAATTTTGCTTAATAAATTAATGATAATTAATTAATTCTAATTAAAAAATAATAATTATAATGAAATTAAATTAAATTATAACTAATTTATAATTAACAATAATTAATCAAAATTAAAATAATTAATTATAATTAAACTTATTTAATTATAATTAAGCTTAAGTAGGATTAACAGAGGATTAAACTCTTTGTTAATAGAGAGTTTAATTCTCTGTTTTAAGGGATTTGGCCGAAGAAGCATGCCAACCGGAGATAGTTACCTCCATAGCAAGAGAATTGTTGTGGCTTCTGATCGGATAAAGCAAGAGCAGGAATGGAGAGCTGGAGAGGCTCGGTCTAAAAGGAAGGCAACAACTGGATGGAGACCTCGGGCACGGTAGTGGAGTTCGGCTAGGGGCTCGGGAAGGAGACCTTAGGGATTCGGCTAGGAGAAGAGGTAAGGAGCTCTCTTCTCTCTCTCTCTCTCTCTCTCTCTCTCTCTCTCTCTCTTTCTTTCTCTCTGGTTGTGTGGGGAGTCGGCAGAGGCAGACGTCGTCGAAGGAGGGAAGGTGAGTGGAGTTCCGGTGTGAGAAGTGGAAGAGGAGCTCGGTCGGGGAAGGAGAGGAGAGGTATCGGGAGGTTAGGGCTTCCGATCGGCTTCGGGTAGGGAAGAAGGGAGGAGTTCGGTTGTGTGGAAGCCGAAGGGAGAAGCAGAGGATGCTTACGGGAGTCGAGAGTGGAAGAGCAGCGATCGACTTCGTTTGGGTCGGTATTTAACAACGCGAATAAGTCTTCTCGAGCGGAGTTTGTGCAGAAATCACGGAGAACCGACTGGAGCGGCGCCGTTTGCAGCGGGATTTCGGCACGACTTCGTGGATCCATCGGGTACGAGGTTTGTAAGCTGTTCATTTTTGCTTCTTCTACCTTTTTGTTCCTTTGGGTATAGCATGATGGTCAACAAGATAATAAAAAATAAAGTAAAACGATATTCTAGGATTAGATGGGAGCATTTAAAGAATATTAACAAAAATATTTTTGAGATTAAGATTTTAGATCTTAATATTTTATCTGTGCATGAGGATGCTAATTTTATGTAGGAAAAAGTGGCTAGTGATATTAAGAATATTGTAAAAGATGTGCTTGGAGTATCAAAGGGAAAAGCTCCTAATAGTAAAAATAGTTTGTGGTGGAATCTAAATGTGCAAGAAAAGATTAAGAATAAGAAAATTTGTTATAAAAATTGGTTTAATTATTTAAAATTCTGATAATTGGAAAAGATATAAAGAGGCTCGTAAGGAATCTAAGAAAGCAATATGCAATGCAAAGACCTTAGCTTTTAGTGATTTATATAATAGATTAGATACTAAAGAGAGAGAAAGATATATATATATATATAAGTTAACCAAACAAAGAGACAGGAGTAGTAAGGATTTTGTTTAAGTGAAGTGTATTAAGGAGGAAGATCAAAAAATACTTTTTTTAGAAGATGATATTCAACAAAGGTGGATGAGATATTTTGCTAAACTTTTTAATGAAATTTGTGAAAATAAGATTGACTATAGTGACCTTAACACCCTAAATGAAAATAAAGATTTCTATTTTTATCGGCGTATTAGTAAAACCGAAGTTAGAGAGGCTTTAAAGAAAATGAAGGGTGGAAAAGCTGTTGGACCTGATGATATTCCAATAGAGGTGTGGAAGTGCTTAGGAGATGAAACAATTTTTTGGCTTACTAAACTTTTTAATACTATTTTAAAGACTAAAAAGATGCCAGATGAGTGGAGAATGAGTGTGTTAATTCTTATTTTTAAGAATAAAGGCGATGCACAAGATTGTGCGAATTATAAAGGAATTAAGTTAATGTGTCATACTTTAAAACTATGGGAGCGAGTTATGGAGCATAGATTGCGGCGTGATACTAATATTTCTCAAAATCAATTTGGATTCATGCCAGGTAGGTCGACTATGGAAGCCATACATTTATTAAGAGGTTTGATGGAGAAATATATAGAAAATAAGGAGGATCTACATATGATATTTATTGATTTAGAAAAAACATATGATAAAGTTCCAACAGAAGTGCTATGGGGAGTTCTTGAAAAGAAAGGAGTTAATAATGCTTATATTCAAATTATTAAAGATATGTATGTAGGAGCTATTACTTGTGTTCAAACACAAGGTGGTTTGACCAAGTATTTCCTTATTTCGATTCGGTTACATCAAGGATCAGCCTTAAGCCCATATCTTTTTGCTTTAGTCATGGATGTTCTCACTAGATATTTGCAAGAGGATGTACCTTGGTGCATGCTTTTTGCTGATGATATTCTTCTTGTTGATAAGACTAGAGAGGGAGTTGAAAGTAAACTTGAATTATGGAGGTCAACATTAGAGACTAAAGGTTTTCACTTGAGTAGATCTGAAACGGAATATATGGAGTGTAATTTTAGTAGTAATAGACATAGTGAGGGGATTGTTACTTTGGGCAATCAAGTCATTATTAAGAGTACATGTTTTAGATATCTTGGATCTATTGTTCAGAGTGATGGTGAAATAGATGGGGATATTATCAGCAGAATTCAAGTTGGATGGTTGAAGTGGTGGAATGCATCGGGCTTGTTGTGTGATAGAAAATTACCCCTCAAACTTAAGGGAAAATTCTATAAGATGGTAGTGAGGCCTGCAATGTTGTATGGTGCTGAATGTTTGCCACTAAAAGAGAAGCATAATACTATGTTAAGTGTGGCAGAGATGAGGATGCTCAGGTGGATGAGTGGCTTTACCCTTAGAGATAGGATACGAAATGAGCATATATGTGAAAAGGTTGGAGTAGCTCCAGTAGAAGATAAGATTAGAGAGAGTCGCCTTAGATGGTTTGGTCACATAAAACGGCGGCCTTCTAATGACCTGGGTAGTAGAGTAGAGGTATTATATTTGACTTATTTTAAGAAAGGTAGAGGCAGACCTAAAAAGGTTTGGTTAGAAAATATTAGGAATGACCTTTCTTTATTAGATTTAAATGAGAATTTGACCTTTAATAGGACACAATGGAGAAAAATGATTCATGTAGCTGACCCCACGTAGTGGGATAAAGGCTTGATGTTGTTGTTGTTGTATCAGTATTATAAGAAATGAAGTCAGAAGCCTCCTGAACATTCATAATTCCAGCACAATTTGGCAGATCTATCTCCACCCTTTTAATGGATTCATCCATAACACCATCCACTTGTTTGACTTTGTCATGCAAAATAGACTGATCACCTCCAGAACCAGTATTAACAGAGGAACAATTAACATCTGGGGAAACATTAGAATAGACTTCCTTTGGAATATTAGGACTTGGAACATCATCAGCCATACAATCATTATCATCATTTGAATCAGTCAAAACATTGAATTTGTTTGTTTTCAAAATCAACAAACGAGCATCCATATCCTTCTTACCATGAATAACCTCTCTTACACCATTTTTACAAGCTCACTCCGATTGAGTTGAGTTTGCTATGGCAGCAGAACATTCCACAGGCTTTTCTTTGTACTCAACCCGAGATGTATCATTCAAACCAAATTTATTCATCACCTTCTTACTAAGATCCTTATTTCTAAAGTATCTCCCTCTATTATTTTGAAATTTGACATGGATCCAAGACCCATATTCACCCTCATCATGTGGCATTTTGTTCAAAATATTCCTATTACATTCATCCTGAATTGGGATGAAACCTTCCTCACTATTGATTTACTCTTATCAGTAGGATTTAAATCTTCAGAGCATGAATTAACCTTATGACCAATCTTGCCGCATTTGAAGCAAAATGAAGCAATTTTCTCATACTCAATCTTTTGGTAAAACCAACCACACAATCCATCCACCCAAATACCTCCCAAAAATTTTTAATCCAGGTTAATTCGCACACAGATTCTTGCAAATTCCCTCCTTCCTCATTTGAACATATTTCCATCTAGTAACATAGGCGTGCCAAACTTTGAAGAAATTTTTGTTATATTAACATCATCCCATCATTGCAAAGGGAGATGAGGAAGTCGTATCCAAACTAGTGATGATAAACCTTTTAAGGATAACAGTGAAAACTTTTGTGTCCATTTATCAATTCCAACTATATGGCCACCCACATACCATGACCATCTACTCATCGCTCCCTCCAAAGCTTCATTAGACTGGAAAGAACACAAAATTCAATCTAACCCCAATGAACCTAATTCTTCGTAGACACTTGAGGAAGACTGGAAGAGATGACAGTCGGCAAATGCCGGTGGTTATCTTCCACCATACCGAAAGGCCCGCGAAAAAATAGGACAAAGAAAAATTGAATTCACCTTTCTCACTCAAGAAACACTAAGACTTTCTCACTCTCACTTAAGTATGTGAAGAAGTGATGTTTTTATTTTTATGCGTTTGTAGTTAGGTGAGGTGGGCCCATTGAGGATTCATTTTCCTTATTTAAGAGCGATTGGCTTGTTCATTTTCACATTTAAGTTTGTTGTGCCGGTTCCTCAATTCTGTGCTATTTATTAGGGCTCTATGAGATTATGGAGGTTTTGTTCGTGGTTGTAGGCGAGCTGTTGTCGTCTACAAGTCTCCTATAAGTTCATTTTATATTCATTTTTGTGTTCAACTTCATTTCCATTTTTGCAATGTAATTTTTTTGTTGGTTTTGCCCAAATCTTGGCAGCTGTCCATTGTCTCCCCTACATAGGGGTATCTACGGGGAGTTTGAGATTGCCCACCACATCAAGAAAAGTGCTTATGGTCAATCGCTAAAGACATCATATCTCAGATTTTCATATCCCATCGGACTAAAAAAGACGTGCATGGGATACCTGCATGATAGATTTGCAACATAATATATTTTTTCCTACTGTACTAAGAGTAGTGAGTGTCACCTACGAGTTCCACTTGCCATGTTTGATGGGTGGACAAGATATTTATGTTAATACTTACTAAACTACCAAAGAAAAGTTTAATTTTTCTATAGTGTAAATCCCATTAGAACGCAAGCGCACGTATCATATCAATAATAAAATAATGAATAGAGTGTTGATCCTATGAGAAAACAACTAAAAATATCCTAAGTTCACTTTACTACTGCTTATTAGACTGTTATGTTTATCTAGCGAGCTAATAGAAAATGTTTGCAGTTTAAAAGTAAAACTTCAAATCGTAGAAATAAAGTTCTTTAATTTTGATAAAGTCTGAACCAGTGATTCATCGAAAGGATATAATTTCCTAGAGGACTTCATTTCCTATGATTGATGTGGATTTAAGCAATTATGCTTGTCATCTCTGTCTATCTCATCGGAGCATAAGCTAGGATTGACTAACTACAATTAAATAATCTAATTAAGACCCCATAATTCTAACCACCATATGTCTACGTAATGTCCGGACTAAGGGTGCAAACTAGTCTAGTCGACCTCAATTCAGGCCAAACTTGAGCTCAACTCGCGAGCCAAATTCGAGCTCAAACTCGAGTCGTGCTAAAAAGTCGAGCTCGAGCTTGAGTTGTTACAAAAATCAAGTTCGTCGAGTGGCTCTCTTCCGCCGCGAACAAGGTTCGCAAACACCTGCTTTTGGATTACGTGTCTTGCCGTGACACAAGCTCCGATTCACCCCCCACCGTGGTTCCCACTCGACATGAGCTCCGTTTCACCCCCGCCGTTCCGCTTTTTGTGAGTCACTCGATGAGTAATGAGTTGAGCGGACCGCTGCTTGAACTCGCGCTCGATAAGCCCAACGAGCTCAAAATCTTGTTCGAGTTTGACTCGCGAGCTTGTTAACGAGTCGAGCCCGAGCTGGCTTGACTTGGTTGCACCCATAGGCAGGACTATGTTCAAATTCCGTGTTTGTTCTTCTATTGCTCCATCAAGGTTCTAGATCACATTAAAATTTGAATTTATGCATGAGCTATACATAAATCAATTGAAGTGCTGAGAAGTTAAAAACGTTGTGGATATGATAAACCCTACTCTAAGCAATATTTTTGATGAGGACATCAGAAGATCAATGATCTACGGTCACGATCTACTTTTGATTATTATTGTATTTGATGTGTTTTATTTTATGTTTTATGAGTCTATTGTATTTCTTTCCGTTTATGCCCTTGCTTAAGGGCCTCGTCATGTGTTTGCCTTAGGGGCAATTGTGTCTTTGTATTTTCTTTATTCCGTTGGCTATTTAAGGCCTTCCCCCTCTTCATGTAAGGATGATGAATTATTGATAATGAAAATTTTATGTTCTTGTTGATCTCTTAGTGAGTTCATGTTGATCTCTTAGTGAGTTCATGAGAGGAGAAGCCCGAGGAGGGTGATTCGCAATACCCGTCAATCTTTGGAGGAGTTCAAGATTCGCGGTTCTTACGATCTCTTTGTGAGTTCGTTATTTTACATTTATCTTATTTGTTTTTCTTTCATCTCCTTTCTTCCCCTCTCCACCCGCAACCAAGTGCTTAGCCTCCACCATCCAATCCCACCACCACCCAAGCCCACATCAACTTGGCGGCAACTCCTTCTTCCCTTTGACTGCCGGCCACCTCTTCCGCCGATCGTTATGATGATTTCAATCCTCATAATGATTTCCAAATTTGGATCAAGCATTCAAGAGGGAATTTGTGAGTTTTGAAATTCAAATTTGAAAATTCAAAAACTTTCCTTATTTGCAAAATCTAAGGAAAGTTTCTAATCTATTTGAAATTCAAATTTGGAGGAGTCTTTAGTTCCCCGCCTCGTTGTCTATTCTTAATTGGAAAGAGAATAAATCCTCATAATCCCTCTTCCCCCTCTCTCCTTGCCGCCGGCCTCATGCATGCCCCCTTCCCATCAATTCTCCAATCAAAACATTAATGACTACTTAATTTGAAATTAAATTTCAAATTAATTCCCCCCATCTTCATTCAAATCTTGAAATTAATTTCAGGATTGGAAATAACTCCCATCCCCCTCTCTCTAGAACCCGCCGGCCCCCCTTCTTGATGGGCCCCTTAAATGCTCATTAATTTTCCTCTCATTTCAAAATTCAAACATTAGCCTCTCATGGTCGACTTGAAATTTAATTTCAGGTTTAATAAAATCACTTCACCCTACCCGTGCCTTCCAAAAGGCCCCTTCCACTAAATTCCTTCTGTTTGGGAGTTTTATAACTGCTGTCTAAGAAATTACAGCAACTCTGTATTGCTGTCCTGCATCCCCGAGACCTTTCTGCTGTCCAAAAGACCTCTCCAACGTGGCCAAGCTGCTGCTATCCAAGGAGTAAATTTGCTGTCCAGGATTTTCCAAGTACCAAAGCTGCTGTCCAGCAATCATGGCAACCTCCTATTGTTGTCCCGTTGCCTCTAAAGTCCAGATTGATGTCCCGCTGCATCTCAAAGGCTCGTGGTAGCTGTCTACCTCCTCTCAAGCACCCAAGCAACCACCGGAGTTGTCTTTCCTATTTCTTTGGGGTTACTCATCCTCCCAACTCTTTATCCTCTTAGTTGCCTCCCCACTTATGGTTTTAATAGATTCATAAGAAGCTTGTCAATTACTCTCCTCTAAAGCCTTAGAATTAGAGAGTTGATTGAGCAGACTCTAACATAGTGACTAGTCTTGTTTTTAAGAAAGGGATTTTTGTTGGAACAAATCATGTTTGCAACGTCATGGTAATTGACTAGTTTACAATCCTAACTTCCACGCATGTGATTTAGCCTAAGCTTATTTTATCACCTTATCATTTTTATTTTGTCGTTTATCATCAAGAGAAAGCTTATAATTATTGTGCTCTAAAATTTAAGCGTGCAAACTTCCTTAATCTAATCATCCATGCTTGTACGTTTTACATCATCTTGGTATCAGAGCATGGCTAGCATGCATTACATGTGCTAGAGGCATCCTAGGAGTCTACTTAACTTCCCCTTAGCTTGTTTGCATGCATACCATCGCATAGTGATTTTTATTCACTGTTTTTGCTTGCTGCTATCTATATTTCTGCATCATTTTCATCACTTCGAGCAAGTCTACCTCATTGTCTAAGTGTTGTCCGTGTCACAACAACATCCCTAATTGCTTAGGTTGCTTGGACAAACATGTTAGCTTGCTGTCCCAGTTTTTCCAGCACCAATTAGTGGCCTTTAGGTTAGTCTACGCTAGTGTTTAGGTGCTGTCCACACTCTAGAAACCTTCCTAAAAACTTAGATAACTTTATGCCTTGTTGTAGTTTGCTGTCCACATCATTCCTGCACACATCTAGTGAAATGTAGGCTAGTTTCTTAAGCGTTTAGGTGCTGTCCTCAACCTAACAACTTCCCTAAGTGCCTAGGCTACTTAACCCACTAGTGTAGCTTGCTGTCCAAACAATTTTTTTGCACCCTTTAGTGAGTTTAAGTGAGCCTAACTTAGTGTCTAAATGATGTCCCTTACACCCAATCATCTTTGAGTGTCACTTGACGCTTCCCTATGGACTCGATAGAACTTCAAAAGAAGTTAGATGATCTAGTTAGTCTTGTAGGCTCTCTAACTAAAACCACGAAGGAGGAATATGTTCTCTCCCCACTCTAGGTACGTGCCCCATTCGGTCAATCATGCTAGGCGGAAGATGCCCCACTTTGCTTATCAACCTAGACCTGAGCCTAAGCCTCAACGACCTCACTTAGAGTCACATTACAGTCTACCCGCCTTTGATGGTTCCTCGGAACCTTACTATTTTAGGGAATGAGCTAGAGAACTAGAGGAATATTTTGAATCATGTCATATCCCTGAGTCCCACCAGGTTAGCATCGCTAAGTCTCACCTAAAAGGTCGGGCTCTTCAATTTTGGATGAAATTGGAAGATCATAAAGAGTCTCGCGGTGAGTACCCTACTTGGAAAGACATGAGACGAGAACTTAATTTAAAATACCGACCCACCCCTAGTGATCGTCATCTAGAGCATCACCCTATCTCTTTTGTTGGGACAACCTATGGACATTACTGTGGTCAAGACCACCCACCCATTAGTAACATCAGGGTTGCTGCCCCACCCTGTAGGTCTTCACCTAACCTTGATGGTCGACCCTCTAATGGGTCTTTTGGTGGATCGATCCCACGTGACTCCACACTTGGACCGACTTCTAGCCATCCCAGTCAACCTTTAGTCTCCCCAGTCTATAATACCCAAAGTTTGTTAAAAGTAAGTAGGAATATTTCTCAATAAAATCATCCATTATTTTTTTTCATATATGGAAAATGTCAAATTATTTTATTAGCTTTTAATTTTAATTTTGATCCTTATAGTATAATTATCTGTATTCATGTAAAAGACATGTTATCATTTAAATGAGTTTGTTCTAAACACTTAATTAAAAGTATTAGCTGTAATAATACTTAGCATTAATTTAAATAAAATTCCAATTACATATCCTCATATTTTCTGGACACCATGTGTTGTGCATACGCTTAATCTTGCTTTGAAGAATATTTGTGCAGCTAAGAATACCGAGGCAAATGAAATCACCTATAATGAATGTCATTGGATCACAGTGATTGCTGGAGATGCAATTGTAATTAGAAATTTTATTATGAATCACTCCATGAGACTCTCTATGTTCAATGATTTCTCTAATTTAAAGATGCTTGCAGTTGCTGAAACTTGGTTTGCCTCAGTAATAGTGATGTTGAGAAGATTCAAAAAAATAAAAAATGCTCTTCAAGCTATGGTGATCAGTGACAAATGGACATGTTATAGGGAAGATGATGTTGGAAAGGCTAGGTATGTAAAAGAGAAGCTTTTAGATGATTTATGGTGGGATGAGATTGAATACATCATAAATTTCACAGACCCAATTTATGAGATGTTGAGAGTAGCTGATACGGATAAGTCTTGTTTACATCTTATTTATGAGATGTGGAATTCAATGCTAGCCAAAGTAAAAGAAATTATATATAGACATGAGAGGAAGACACTTCATGAAGACTCAAGCTTTTGGGATGTAATCTATGTTATTTTAGAAGATAGGTGGAGCAAAAGTAATACACCTTTACATTGCTTGGCTCACTCACTAAATCCAAGGTAAATTTCAACATTTTTTTATTATGAATTCACAATTTGTTGTTTTGTAATTTCAACATTTTTTCATTATTTCATTTTAATGTTATTTGAAGATATTCAACTAAAGAATGGCTTCAAGAGGATCCTCAAAGAGTTTCTCCACAGAAAGATTTAGAAATTTCAAATATGAGGAAGACATGTTTGAAGCGTTATTTTCCAAATGAGGAGGAGAGAAGAAGTGTCAATATTGAGCTTGCTAAATTTTTTGGTTATTTGGAGGACTTTGGTGACCAAGAGTCATTGCGTGATAGGTGGAGAATTGATCCGAAAATGTGGTGGATTATACATGGAGCTTCAGCACCTCTACTTCAAACAATCGCCATAAAATTGCTTGGCCAAGTTTCATCCTCATCCTGTTGTGAAAGAAATTGGAGCACATACTCATTCATCCAATCAATGAAGAGAAATAAAATTACTCCACAACGGGCTGAAGATTTAGTTTACGTGCATACAAACCTTCGACTTCTCTCAAGGAAAACTCCAACTTATATGGAAGGAGAAAACAGGATGTGGGATGTTGCTGGAGATGGATTTGAATCTCTTAAGGATATGGGAATATTAGAAATTGCTAATCTTTCACTTGATGAGCCTGAATTAGAAGCTATGATATTTATTGAAGATGATATAGAAACTCAAAGACAAACCACTGAAGAAGCTAATCCTATCATTCCTTCTATTGAATAGTTGAAATTTCATGTGCTGGGCAAATGGGCAATTTATCTTCTTGTTTTTGTTGTTGTACTAGACATTTCAATACTTAATACTTACTTTTATTTCAATTTTTTTGTCATTTCAAATATTACACTTTGATTACTTTATTAATTTTTATGTATTATTTATATATTATAATGCCGTATCTGCGCCGTATCCGTATCCTGTATTTTTAAGAATTGGCGTGTCCCGTATCCGTATCGTGTCGTATCCGTATCGCCGTATCCGTATCGGTGCAACATTTATATACCTTATTGAACCTCAACATAATTAAAACAAATACAGAGCTCTACTAAAACTTTTAAAATTCAATCACATACCCAAAAGTCTTTACATCTAGCATTCAGATATCTCTTTAGATCTCTTGCACCCCAAAACATACTTACATCAAAAGAACGGTCACCTCTTTTTATTTTCCCAATGGCTCCTTCCCCTTTCCTGCAGTACAACCACTACTAATGAGCTTGGCTCAATGAAATACGCAAGCAAGTTATAAGAAATAATAATGAACTATTAAGAAATACCATAACTATGCTAACATAATTAAAACACATATTGAAATGTCATATTGAGCCTGAAAGTGCCTAGCAGTATTATTTATCTTACCAAAATTATTTTACATCTTTAAATAAGTTATAGAATGGCTATAAGCTTTTGCACCATTCAACTTTCCAATTCAAAGTTGGGTCTAATTTCCCAACTTTAAGAATGGAAGTTGTTCTCTCATTCAGGGTTGAGTCAAATTTCTCAACTTCTAGAATTAAGAGTGTAGGCTTACCTCATCAGGTCTTTCGCCTTTACTTGTACGGGCCTATCCCCTATATATAACTTATTTCACTTTTCATATAGTCATCCTTTAACTGCCCTTTAGGTGCGCTTTAGGTGCCCTTTAGGTGCGCTTTAGGTGCCCTTTAGGTGCGCTTTAGGTGCCCTTTGTGTGCGCTTTTAGTGCACTTTAGGTGCGCTTTGTGCCCTTTAGGGTTGCTTTTAGTGCACTTCATTAGTTTATGAATATGTACCCTTTTATGCTTACGAAATTATTAACATTGCTAAAGATTACCCTTTACATAAACATATTCATACATATACAACCATATTCATACAAAATAACCAAAATAAACTAGAATACATGTGATCATAAACATAATGAAGATGGAGTGCGATAATAAAATATTTATTAATTCTTATAACTTTGTTTGGGTATCTCACCTCATGAGGAATTGGTTCTCCTAGACTCAACCTTCTTTTCCTTTTGTAAATAACCTTCACTAAACTTCCTCATTCAACAGCACACCTTTTTCAAATTTTGGTCACCACTGTACCAGTTCATTTCTTCATATTCTTGAATTAAGTAACCACCACCTTCAGCTATATTTTAGAAATTCCAAAATTGTAACTCAACACTATTGTTAAAAGCTAATAAAATAATTTGACATTTTCCATATATGAAAAAAAAAAAATAATGGATGATTTTTTTGAGAAATATTACTACTTACTTTTAACAAACTTTGGGTATTATAATACACCCATCCTTATTGAAATTTCGTCCCCCGCTGCCCCTTGACAACCGCGGGGTCAAGGGGCAGCGCCCCTGTGGGGGTTTTAGGGGGCAGCGCCCCCGAAACAAAATTTTTTTGTAAGAGTAATTTTGAAGTGCTGTTTATTTTTAAAGTTGTTTTTATGGAAAGATACCGAGCGATACTGAGCATATTTTAGCTTCTCGGTGCCGCTTGGTACTGAGTTCCAATACCGCTCGGTACCGAGTAGTACCGAGCAATACCGAGTTCCAATACCGAGCAGTACCGAGTTCCAATACCGAGCAGTACCGAGTTCCAATACCGAGCAGTACCGAGTTCCAATACCGAGCAATACCGAGTAGTATCGAGCAATACCGAGTTCCAATACCGAGCAGTACCAAGTTCCAATACCGAGCAGTACCGAGTAGTACCGATCAATACCGAGTTCCAATACCGAGCGGTACCGAGTTCCAATACCGAGCAGTACCGAGTTCCAATACTGCTCGGTACCGAGTACCGAGCAACACCGAGTTCCAATAAAGTTTGGTACCAAGTTTCGATACCGAGCCTATGATTAAGAAAACGAAGAACGATGAAGAAAACGAACCTACACTGCTCACGTCGCCTTCACTGTTCGCGTTGTCGAGCCGCTTCGTCGACGAAGGATGATCCTATCGACTTTAATGCTCGCGTCGTTAAGCCTCTTTGTCGACAAATGATGATCTTCTTTGCTTCTATGCTCGCGTCATTGAGCCGCTCCTTCAACTATAACGAAGAAGATGAACACGTGGGTGACTGGGTGGAAACGAAAAACCTAGCTCTTTGAAATGTTGCTCCGTGTTTTGAGCGGAAACGGTGGAAAGTCGAAAAGAAAAGGGTAAATCGTGGCTCCGTGTTTTTTTTAATAGGACACGCGTATCCGATACGCGTGTCCAGTCAAATTTAAATAATATTTTAATCGGACACGGCAAGGCCGTATCCGACACGTATCCGTGCCGTATCGGAGGCGTATCCGTATCTGACACGTATCCGATACAGCACGCCTCGTAAATAGGAGTATCCGTGCAACATAGGGTATATTACTTGCTTCCTGTTATTAAGTGTGGAGTTTGATAAGTTGAAATCTTTCTCTGTTATACTCCAGTTCGTGGTAGAGGGTGTGTCAAACTGGGGTGTGACAAAAATTGGTATCAGAGCCAAATCAAGATAAAATGGAAGCATAATTGGATTTAGAAGTAGGATGAGATATAATGAATATGATATATACAGAGCTATAGGTTGAACCAAGTTTTATTGGAATTGTGCATTCATTTTAGTACAATAGCATACTTGCTTATTTAATGCTTGAATGATCCTGTTTATTACCATGAGTATCTATATTATATGAATTATCTATATATGTATTCAGATAGATATGTCTGTGGAGTTGTTAGAAAGAATGACTGGTCAGTCATCCCTGCCAGATATAGAAACAAAAATGAATGAGGGAAACAAGTCTAAGGAGTTTTAAGATATTGTGCAGTTGATTTCACAATTGGTTGATAAAATGACATCTATAGATAAATCTTCTACTAGCGGTGGATCCAGATCTGAAAGTGATAGTGAAGTTGAGCGACATTTAAAATTATTTCAGACTTTTAAATTACCAGAATTTAAGGGTGCAAGTGATCCAACAGTAGCTGAAGACCGGTTGTTAAAGATTGGAAAGATTTTAAATGGTTAGAACTCATCAAAGATTATGATTTGGATATACAGTATTATTTCGGAGAAGCCAATATTGTGGCTGATGCTTTGAGTTGCAAATCTCGTAGAATGATAAACTGGATGATTACTCAAGAGATTCAGTTTATCAAAGAAATGTAAAATCTGTAATTGGAATTTAGATATTTTAAAATATGGAATATTTGCACCAGAGGATAATAAAGCCCACTTTAATAACGTATTAAGGAAGCTCAACAAATCAGTATTGAATATTCTAAATTGTTAGAGCAAGCCCAATCAGGAAAAAGACCAGATCTCTCTATTGATGTTGATGGAATGATTAGACACAAATCCTAGTTGTGATTATCTATTGATCCAGATCTAAGAAGGAAAATTTTGAAAGAAACTCATTATTCTGGCTACACAATTCATCCAAGCAGTGCCAACATGTATAAAGACTTAAAATTAATATTATGGTGGGCAACTATGAAGAAAGATGTTGCTAAAAATATAGCTTAGTGTGAAGCATGTCAAATTGTGAAAGCTGAACATCAACGAACTAGTGGATTATTGCAATCACTATTTATTTCTGAGTGGAAGTAGGAAGAAGTTGCAATGGCTTTTGTTATGGTATTTCCCAAATCTAGACAAGGACATGAAAACATTTGAGTGATTATTGATAGATTAACAAAATCAACTCACTTTTTACCTAGCAAGCAAATTGATTCAGTAGAAGAATTGGCACGCTTGTATGTGAAAGAGAATGTCAGATTGTATGGTATCCCAAAAGTGAGTGTTTTAGGGATTGTTGATTCACTTCTAGGCAATGGAAAAACATTCATCCTCAAACGATGGTCAATTTAAAAGGACAAGTCAAGTATTGAAAAAAAAACTTATTGAGATTATGTGTTTTAGAACTTGGAGGTAATTGAGAGGACCACATATCATTTGTAGAGTTTTCCTACAACAATAGTTATCAATCAAGTATAAAAATGAGACCATATAAAACACTATATGGGAGAAAGTGCATAATTCCCTTAACTTGGATTGAAGTAGGAGAAAGACAGATAATGGGCCCAGAACTGGTGGAGGAAGCAACAGAGAAAATCAGATTAATTAGAGACAGATTAAAAGCTGCTCAGGATCGCCAACAAAAGTATTATGACCCCAAGCACAGAGCAGTAGAGTTTGAAGTGGGTGACTTTGTATGTTTTGAAAGTTAAGCCTATGAAAGGTATAGCTAGATTTGGACAAGGAGGTAAATTGAAGCCTAGGTACATCGGACCGTTTGAAATTATTGAAAGGATTGGACAAGTTGCTTATAAACTTGCTCTTCCAGCTGACATATTAGATATACATAATTTTTTTTCATGTGTCGCTACTAAGAAAATGGGTCACAGATGCCAATCAGAGAATTTCACATGATGATATTGAGCTACAGAAGAATTTGACTTATAGGAAAGAACCAAAAAGAATACTCGATTTTGATATGAAACAGCTTAGAAATCGTCAAATTCGTTATGTTAAAGTGAAATGGAAATATAGGCTAGAAAAGGAGGCAACTTGGAAAAGGGAAAAAGACATTAAAATGAAATTCCCTCATTTGTTTCATGATCGTTAAGCTATGGAATTTCGAGGACGAAATTTCAATAAGGATGGGTGTATTATAATACCCAAAGTTTGTTAAAAGTAAGTAGTAATATTTCTCAAAAAAATCATCCATTATTTTTTTTTTCATATATGGAAAATGTCAAATTATTTTATTAGCTTTTAATTTTAATTTTGATCCTTATAGTATAATTATCTGTATTCATGTAAAAGACATGTTATCATTTAAATGAGTTTGTTCTAAACACTTAATTAAAAGTATTAGCTGTAATAATACTTAGCATTAATTTAAATAAATGATTTAATTGCTAAAGCAAATAATCCATTTTCCTATTTATGGTTACTGTAGCATATCCACTTAGCTTGACATGCAATGGCTGATCTCTCTCATACTTCATCCAACGGATAACATTAATGTATAGTGGCTTAGTGGAATTAATTATATAGTATTATAATAAAGAATGTATTTTTAGTGGAATGGTTATATTATTATATTAGCAACACCTGTGCCCATTCTTTCATTTTATTTTTCCTTCCCATTTAAGAGACAGCTCTGCAAGCCGTGGGAGAACTGGAGTTGAAAGAGGCGGGTTGTGTGTGGGAATTTCAAACTTGGTAGCTGATTTATCATGTAATGAAATTGAGGTAGGAGTTTTAAGCTTTCAAAAATCTGAGATAACAATTTCTGTAATCTTTGTGTTGAGTTACAATTTTGGAATTTCTAAAATATAGCTGAAGGTGGTGGTTACTTAATTCAAGAATATGGAGAAATGAACTGGTACAGTGGTGACCAAAATTTGAAAAAGGTGTGCTGTTGAATGAGGAAGTTTAGTGAAGGTTATTTACAAAAGGAAAAGAAGGTTGAGTCTAGGAGAACCAATTCCTCATGAGGTGAGATACCCAAACAAAGTTATAAGAATTAATAAATATTTTATTATCGCACTCCATCTTCATGATGTTTATGATCACATGTATTCTAGTTTATTTTGGTTATTTTGTATGAATATGGTTGTATATGTATGAAATTGTTTATGTAAAGGGTAATCTTTAGCAATGTTAATAATTTCGTAAGCATAAAAGGGTACATATTCATAAACTAGTGAAGTGCACCAAAAGCAACCCTAAAGGGCACAATGCGCACCTAAAGTGCACTAAAAGCGCACACAAAGGGCACCTAAAGCGCACCTAAAGGGCACCTAAAGGGCACCTAAAGCGCACCTAAAGGGCAACTAAAGGGAAGTTAAAGTGCACCTAAAGGGAAGCTAAAGGGTAACTGAAGGGTAGCTAAAGCACAACTCTATCATCAAAAGCATATGTCATTTGCTTTAAAAGGATGACTATATGAAAAGTGAAATAAGTTATATATGGGGGATAGGCCCGCACAAGTAAAGGCGAAAGACCTGATGAGGTAAGCCTACACTCTTAATTCTAGATGTTGAGAAATTTGACTCAACCCTGAATGAGAGAACAACTTCCACTCTAAAAGTTGGGAAATTAGACCTAACCTTGAATTGGAAAGTTGAATGGTGCAAAAGCTTATAGCCATTCTATAACTTATTTAAAGATATGGAATAGTTTTGGTAAGATAAATAATACTGCTAGGCACTTTCAGGCTCAATATGACATTTCAATATGTGTTTTAATTATGTTAGCATAGTTATGGTATTTCTTAATGGTTCATTATTATTTCTTATAACTTGCTTGCGTATTTCATTGAGCCAAACTCATTAGCAGTGGTTGTACTGCAGGAAAGGGGAAGGAGCCATTGGGACAATAAAAAGAGGTGATCATTCTTTTGATATAAATACGTTTTGGGGTGCAAGAGATCTAAAGCAAGATCTGAATGCTAGATGTAAAGACTTTTGAGTATGTGAATGAATTTTAAAAGTTTTAGTAGAGCTCTGTATTTATTTTAATAATGTTGAGGTTCAATAAGGTATATTACATGCTTCCTGTTGCTAAGTGTGGAGTTTGATATGTTGAAATCTTTCTCTGTTATACTCCAGTTCGTGGTAGAGGGTGTGTCAAACTGGGGTGTGACACAGTCCTTGACCCTGCAAGTGTGATTTTAATAGAGAAATGCGTTAAAATGAAAAGGTCCCCTGAACCTGAGGTTGAGTGCATCCATTTCGTGGATGCTAATAATATCACTAATAACGAAAAATTCTTTGAGGATGAAACTGAAGTGATTGAATTAGACTCTCTGCCTGACTTAAACCCTGATTTAGGAGATCTAGGACCTTTAAACCTAGATATCTTAGCCCATCCAAATCCTCATCTCATCAAGGATATCTCTTTGGATATGGTCTGTCTGGACGATATTAATTTTATCTCAGAAGAAGCTGAGCTGACCTTGAACACATTGAAATCAAAGTCGGAAGAATCTGATTTAATTGTATCTCCTACTAAGATGACTCTGAGTAATTCTGATTTAATTTCGGACTCTAATAGCGATGTGGATAGTCTCGATTTGGAATTGAGTGAGTTGAATTTGCTACCTGAATTAGACCCCGACTTAGTTCACCCCAAATCCATTGATCTTAGGGTTATAACCAAACCTGATTCTAGTAAAGATAGCCGTAAGAGCCTAAAAGTTGATGAGCCTGATTTGAACAATAAGTCTCCTCTTGTTTTATTGGAGTCTATTTTTGGAGTTGTTCATTTAGATTTATATTTAGCAGAAGGTGTATTTCTTGATTTGACTTACTTCACCACCACTGTTGCCACTAGGAGACTACCTACGATCCTAACTGAAACTACCTATAAAAATTCCCTGGTAGCCAAAGATGTCTTTATTGCTCCTCCTACTCCTGTTCCCTTAGACATGGAAACTTTTTGTCCACTCATTTTGTGACTGATCTGTCTTTATTCCTATCTATGTGTGCTTGTGAGTTAGTATGTTTGTGTGTGTCTTTGTAGTCTGTTTTTGTCCAAAATTTCCTCTATTTACAACTTTGTGTGATCCCACAATTCATGCCCATCTTCATTGCACCAAGTCTCTTGCATCCACATTTGCATTACATCTGCATGGCCTACATAAGGAAATTGCACGCCCAAACTGAATAGAGTAATAATAAGTATAAACTTCATGTTGATTTTAAAACGACATTTTAAAACTATTAAGGTTGGTAACACAGTGATGGTGCAGATTCGTCCAAAAATTTACATGTTAGAAGTGCGGGATCATTTAAAATAGTCACCACAATCCATGAAAATGCTTACATGATTGGATATGCCTACAGAATTCAACGTTCATTCCTCTTTTAACATAAAGATTTTGTAGCCTATGAAGGTCCAGAGTTTAAACCCCAAAGCCACCTCAAATTAAGCCTTGTGTGACCCCACCTTGTGAGAAACCCAAAGGCTAACTCCACTCCCAAAATTATTCCCAAAATTCCTATAGCGGAGAAGGTTGACATTATTCCTAGTGATGATATTATTTTCACAAGAGAGGGTGGACGAAGAAGATATTTGACGAGGTGAAGAGGTGAACCAAAGTCAGAGGATACGTGGTCAGAGCGCGAGGAGCTACAACAGATAAACCCAGATGCACGAGGAGTTTTCGAGACACCAACTCGATGGAGTCGAGTTCTTCTCCCACCTGGGGAGAATGATGAGGACATCAGAAGATCAATGATCTACGATCACGTTCTACTTTGGATTATTATTGTATTTGATGTATTTTATTTTATGTTTTATGAGTCTATTGTATTTCTTTCCGTTTATGCCCTTGCTTAAGGGCCTTGTCATGTGTTTGCCTTAGGGGCAATTGTGTCTTTGTATTTTCTTTTTTCCGTTGGCTATTTAAAGCCTTCCCCTCTTCATTTAAGGATGATGAATTATTGATAATGAAAATTTTATATTCTTGTTGATCTCTTAGTGAGTTCATGTTGATCTCTTAGTGAGTTCATGTTGATCTCTTAGTGAGTTCATGAGAGGAGAAGCTCGAGGAGGGTGATTCGCAACACCCGTCAATCTTTGGAGGAGTTCAAGATTCACGGTTCTTACGATCTCTTCGTGAGTTCGTTATTTTACATTTATCTTATTTGTTTTACATTTAAGGATGATGAATTATTTACATGTTCGCTATTTAAAGATCATTTGATCAATAGTTAGATGTATCAAAATTTTTGCAATGGTTGATTTTAATTGTTTGAGAAGGTTATTGCTGTTTTAAAATGTAAAGACATTCAAACGGGTGGAGATTAATTATATGAGTTCATGATGGGACTAGATATATATTGAATGATTTTGATTGGTGAAACATATGGGTAAAACTTGGCTTTTAAGAGGGATTCTATGTGTAGTCCAATCATCCTACTTTTTTCAAATGTTAGATGAATGCTTAAATTATTATGAAAATTGATGAAAGTTGATTCATAAGTAATTTTGATATTGTAGATAATAATTAACAATATTTACTTTAGTTTCAAGATTATTTATACCGGTAGATGCAAAATATTATTAGGACTAGGTAAATGGTGAAATTTGCTAATACTGATTAAAATAAAATTTCTCAGTTAGGGCTTTTGCCGAAATTGTTTTGAAACCACCAATATGATCCGTTTTGGATGAAACTAAAAGTCATGTTTGGTAACTTCTTTAAGTTCAAATGCTTAGCATATTACTTGTATTTCTGTTTTACGTTATAGTTATTAGCTTGCTTTTGAAGGCGGAGTATTGCATATTTGAAAACTTATTACCTAAATATATTCCTTTGATTTATTGGCCTTTAAGCTGCCAAATCACCATTATAGATATGGTTTTGAACGTCATGTAGTTTGTTGTTTAAACTATCCGTAATGATTTAAAGGTTGCTTATGTGGAACCTCCACAGTTTTGTTGTGCTTTTCTTTGAAATGCTTAGACTTGATAATTTTATCCCAGGATCCTTGTTTAGATAAATATTTTCCTTGTTTTGTATCAATCTGTTTATAATTTTGCTTTTTTTTTTCTAACTTGACAAATCTTCCTTACTAGTAACATGCACCCGTTTATGTTTTGATTTATGACGCTCAAGTATTCCCTATACGATTACAGTATGAAAAGGCTAATTTTTCTTATGCCAATGCTAGATTTGTAGGTTACATGAATGGAAAATTGTTTCAATGCTATATTATCAGAGCTTGCCTATGTTCAGAAAGGTAGAGGTAGACCTAAAAAGACTTGATTAGAAAGTATTAGAAAGAGAAAATGATCAAAATTATCCATTGACTCTTTATGAAAGACAAAAGTACTTTCCAACTATATTAAATGATCATTTTGGTCCCTCACTCCTTAAAGAGAAACTAAAATAGTCCTAACATGAGACTATTTTCACTCATTTTTAAATACTTGAGAGACCAAAATGATCATTTAATATAGTTGGAGACCATTTTGCTCCTTCATAAAAGTCAAAAGATCATTTTGGTCCTTTTCTCGTATTAGAAATGACAATTTTTTATTAAATGTAAATGAGAATATATCTCCTAACAAAACAAAATGGAGAAAAATGATTCATGTAGCCAACCCTATGTAGTTAGGCTTGATTTTGTTGTTGCTATATTGTCAGAGCTTTTCACTTTCTTTTCTCATTTAAAAAAAAAAAAACAGTTTACTGGGTTTCACCTCCACTATTCTCGTTTGTGCTAGATGTTGTTAGTTACCAATGTAATCCCTTGATAGTTAGTGCAGCCAGTCAACTTTTAGCCACCAGGTTCAACATTTTGAGCTTACCAGTCTTTTTCAAAGTGATTTAGCCTTTTTCTTATGCGCTTCTATATATTCAAACATAACGCCCGTTTTTCTTGTTTCAGTACTTGCACGTTGTGGAATGACCTTTGTTTGAAAGATCTTTTAGAATTCATTCATTGATTCAGTATCGTATTGTGGTTCATTCAGGGGAAATTCTTGCGCTCCTTGGAGAATGCAATGGTGAATAAGTGTATATTTATTTTTGTTTCTTATGTTTCATTATATAGACCAAAGTGGGAGGGAGGTGAATACGAAGGAGATGATGGCAGACGTTTTGAGGCACTCCTTTTAGCCATGGAGTTTGGAGCAGATTACGTTGATATTGAGCTTAAGGTTACTGGAATTTCTAGCATTATTATATTAATGGATACTGGTTGGCTTTGGTTTATTTATATATGCAACACTGATAAGTTTTTTTTTTTTTCAAACTTGTATTGAAATATACATTCTATCTGTTCTTGCACTGTATCGTGCCTTCAATTCAGCATTTTGTCAAATATCACGTGTATGCAAAACATAATAAATATGGTATTTTTTATATTTATTTACTTATTTTCTCAACACTTGTACATGCTATTGAGAAAATGCATTTTTCATTCCTATTAATGTTTTTTAGATTCATGCCCGAAATGTTCTCAGCACTTGCATGTTTGATGAAGGAAACATAGAGCGTGCAGTATAGTTGATATTTATGAATCGTGATCGTTTAACCTTGCAAGAATTGTAAAATATAAATTAATTCAACATGTGTTAAATTCAGAGAATTGGAGAAGAAAAAACTTAAGTTTATTGTATAAAGCTCTCCCTATTTATAGATCTATATAAGATATCTTAATAAGGAAACAAATAATTACAGAATAATACATAATTGTACTAAATTAATCCTTCCTATTCCACCCAAATATGGAAGGAGATTGGTGTGATCTAGGTTAGCTTCCCATAGATCCCCACGTTGGCCATGCGATCAAGAGAGAAGGGATGGTTGGACGATATTTGTCAGTATGCAATGTTGCAAAAAACATAAAACGTTGAAGTGTGCTATACATACTACACAAAAATTAGCAGTACCTCTTTATTTTGGGAAGAGGATTAGAAAGTAGAGCAAACAAGCTTTAGTTTAATGCTTCATACACTAAAATAATCTTCAATCATGATAGTCAATCCATATATTTTGGGTGCAGTTTGGTGAAATTGCTTGTGTTTCACTTTTACAATATTTGCTAACCAGCTGATGTAGAACTACGAATGGATGCAATGATTTGTAAGATTTTGCACACCTTTCGATTAGAACGAAAATGAAGAAAACTAGTAGAAATGTAAACAACGGAATAAAGCGTAGAAGGGGTCACACCCGCTTAGGCTAAACCACAAAACCAGAGATTTGAAACTTCAAAACAAATTAGAAAAGTAACATCATGCCAGAATAATAGTTTCAACAAAATCCCTAGTATAACAATAAGAGCTAGAAACAAAGAGGTACACTCAAATCCCTAAGTTTACTAAGCTTAGCAGAAGCAGGTGGATCGAGTGTGCCATCAAAGGTAGGAGTTGAGAATGCTTACGAAACCATGCTCGTCATAGGCAAGTCCATAATCAGTTTCATGATCGGCCATGCATGAATGCGAGATGTGGATTTCTTCCCAAAGGTGCCTAGTATTCTTGAGCGTCGTTGAAGAGAAAGAAGTTTCTCTTCAACTTGAGATAGGGTTTGGGTGAAGGGGGTCGGCCAAGGGAGAAGAACAATGTATATGAGTTTTTATTTCAGATTTTTATTGAGTAGGTGGAGGGAAAATGACTTGGAAATAAATCCTCAATCAATATCTTGCGTTTGAAATTAATTGGGGAAGAGAAAGGGGAAGGAAGGGCAGTGGGATTGAGAAGGAAAGGGGCTAGATTTCTTACCACAAAGAGAAGCTCACTTTTGGAAAGAAATCAATAGGAGAAGGTTTGGAAATTTTGGCCAAAGGAGGTGAGAGGGGATTTAAAATTGTTTCCAAGTGAGATTAAGAGGTTTTAGGAAATAAATCCTAAATTTCCCATACAGGGGGCTGGCGACATCATGGCTAGGGAGGGAATTTAATAGGGAGAATTATGGCTCTTTAATTTGGGTTTTAGGATTAGGAAAGTATCTAATCAAATCCAATTTTAATTTGAAATTCAAAGAGGGATAAATTAGGAACTTTCCTAAAATAGCTTAAATTAAATTAGGAAAGAATTTGATTTTCAAATTCAAGTTAATTTGAATTTCAAATTGATTCCTAATTAACTCCAACCCAAATTAGGAAACCCAATGGCAGAGAGAGAGGAGATGGGGCGGCGGCTAAGGGGCTAGGGTCGACGGTTTTGGGTGGAATTCATGGGTGGGGTGTGGGGGAAAAGGGGGTCGGGCGAGCAAGGGAGGATGGGTTTTGGGTGGAGCTACAACAACAACAACAACATCAAGCCTTTAAAGAAGAAGAAATTATTGGGAGGTGATGGAGAGGTGTAGGTGACCGGCGGCGAGGTTTGAGAGAACTTGGCCCGCGGCTTGGATAAGAAAGGGAGAGGAAAAGAAATAGTGACAAAGAACCACGAACCACGAACCTGGTCGTCTCCAAGGTTGGCGGGTAATCCGATTTCCCTCCCCTAGGGACTCACCACTCAAACAATTCTCAAGATCCCACAAGAACTTAAGCAAGAGAGAAAATTACCATTCATTCATTCATTAACTTCAAAAGAAAATTAGGAGGGCTATATAAAGCCTCATACAAAGGACTCAAAGACAAAAGACACTAATGCCCCTTGGGCTTACATACGACATCCCTTTATAAGAGGGTACAACGGGAAACTAAAGAAAGCAAATAAAATGCGACAACATAATTAAGGAAATACATAGAATAAATAAAAAATACAATGACTCAATCGTGGTCGTAGATCGATGGCCACACGTCTGATAAACCTTCCATGATCTGATGTCCCCATCACTAGCCTTAGGTTGCTGTAAGTACTGTGTTTTGCGAGGTGGGGGGGGGTATATGGTGGTTAGAAAGCACAATTAATATCCACTAAATACTTTTTCATTCTTTCTTTCATGGAAGAAACTCGCTTGTGTTTGGTATTTGACGAAGCATATATTATGTAACACCCCATTTTAACCTTCCCCTACAGTTAAACTAGAGTGTAACAGAGAAGGAGAATTTGAACAAACATTCTTCTTACTTACCCCCAATATGAAATGCTGATATCAGAATTATATAAGTAAAAAAATAGTCTATTCAAACTTTCTTAACACAACTAATCATAACGCATCAAGATTTTCATAATAGGAAGCATATATAATATACCTCAAACACATCTTAATTGAAACAGAGTTTTACTAAGACCTTTAAAATTTACTTGCATGCTCAAAAGTCTTTGTACAACTTCCACTTTAACCTCTATGCACACCTAAAAAGTGTATACACCAAAAAGAACAGTCACCCCTTTTCCGCCTATTACTCTACTGGTTCATCCTTTCATGCAGTGCAACCACTACTAATGTGCTAGGGCTCAATGAAATACACAAACAATGCATAAGAAATAATAACTTTTTATCAATAAATTTAAACACATGAAAATTCCAGACTACTTATAAGAAATGCATAATATCAATTTTCCGCTTGCTGACTGTTCAATACATTTAGACAAGTCATATGATGATTATAAGCTTTTGCACCATTCCAACTTTCAAATTCAAGGTTGGGTCTGAATTCCCAACATTTAGAATTAGAGTTGTTCTCTCATACAAGATTGGGTCTGAATTCTCAATTTTTAAAAATTTAAGAGTGCATGCTTACCCTGTCAGGTTTTTCATTTTTAATTGTGCGTGCCTATTCCTCATATATGACTTATTTTATTTTTTTATTATCATTAATTTCTAATATACTCACTGGTACTTGGTGAATCAACAATCTATATAATTAGAATCAACTACAAACGAATCAATTGAAATAAGTGGAAATACTTGTTATCATATGAGAGACATGCTATCATAAATATGACAAATATCAATTTACAGATATATGAAATTTGAACTAATTCTTATGAATCTGTTGGGTATCTCACTTTGCTAGGAATTGCTTCTCCTAGAGCTGGCTTTCTTTTCCTTTTGTATGCCTCAACCAAACCTCTCTTCATTCAAACTACTCCCTCCCTTAGCTCTCTCTTCCTTCTTTCCTTAACTGAATTCAATCACCAATTGAATTTGTCTTCTTATTGTGTTCAGCGGTTGTTTTCAGCAACTGTGGTAACATTTTAGCAAAATCCAGCAACCATCATTACTTAATATCAACACATAACAATGCCCTTACCTGTTGTTAGCTTTTCCTCTTCCCTTTCCTAACTGATTTCAGCAATTCTAGCTGATTTCAGCAATTTACAGCAGCCTTGATCACTCCTCTTACTTATTTCAGCGCACAAATATAGATTTCAGCAATAGCAAACACTGATTTCAGCCCTTACCTTAATGTTTTCTTTTATGGTTTCTGAATTACAGCAATTTAAAATAAATTACCATACTAATTTCAGTAAATTACAGCCCTTACCTAACCTTCCCAGCAAGCAACCGACAGCCTACTCATCTCCAGCTCACGGCCTGCTTGCAGGAACCTATTGTTCGAACTTCAGAGAGCCACGAGAGGGATTGGTATGAAGGAAAGGGCTAGCGAAATGCTATTGCTCCAAGTACTTAATATTATAACATTAATACTCCACCACAACACTCCACTGCCCTTCCCCAATAGCTCCCAGCTGCTGATCTCAATCAGAATATTATAACATTAATACTCCACAACAGCTCTCCCCTGACCCTCCCCAATAGCTCCCAGATGCTGATCTCAATCATACCAATGCATGCCTAGATAAGCGGAGGAGCTATACGAATTATAATAAAATAAGTGAATAAAGTGACTCATTAGCTTTAAATTAATAATTAACAATTAATTAACATATACAATTACTGCTATTCAAGTATTACATTATTATTCATTTAATAGTTATACCAATACAATTAGATTAATATTTAATACTTCTATATATCAAAATGCCTGGAATTGAAATTAAATTTTTAATGAAAAACATTTATAGGAAGTTTATACTTACATTTATTTTGAATATTTCGGGTATTATATCTCCCATCAGTCTATTGACACTTACCGAAATACTTGGCTCAAAACATGACAAAATTTGCTCTGATATTAATTTGATGTAGCACAAATAACAATGTAGAATTAAGAATAACTAAGAAAAAAATTTCATTGCTATGATAGAAAAATTATATGAAAAATACGTCGTAGAGATTCTCTTACCAAAACTATGGAGGCTCTCTTACCCATAACGACAAGCGAATTACTTATCTAATAGGGGTTTTCTAACCTATTTTATCAGAGAATCACTTACAAATGAGAGGAATATTCCATTATTTCATCCGTAAGATTTCTCTAAAATATTTCAATGTTTAAATCATTTATAGTATCAAATACGAACTTTTTGGCCGATTAAATGAGGTGGTTGATGGGATAAAGGGTATGTGGTGGTTAGAAAGCACAATTAATATCCACCAAATACTTCATCATTCTCCCTTTCATGGAAGAAACTTGATCTTGTGTTTTGTATTTGATGAAGCATATCCCCCTTTATTGTCGATTGTCATTTATTAGAATACTTGGGTCCAACCATGATAAAATCTGTTCTGATATTGATTTGATGTAGCACAAATAACAATGTAGAATTAAAAATAACTAAAGGGATTTCATTGCTATGATAGAAAAATTACATGAAACAAGGCTTGTAGATATTCGCTCACACAAAACTATGGGGACTCTCATACCCATAACGATAAGCGAATTACTTACCTAATAGGAATTTTCTGGCCTATTTTATTAGATACTCACTTACAAATGAGAGAAATATTTTATTATTTCATTCATAAGAATTCTCTAAAATCCTTCACTATCTAAACCTTTTGTAGTATCAAATACGTACTCTTTGACCAATTAACTTAGGTGGTTGATGGGGATAAGGGGTATGTAGTAGTTAGAAAGCACAATTAATATCCAACAAATACTTCATCATTCTCCCTTTCATGGAAGAAACTCGATCTTGAGTTTGATATTTGACGAAGCATATCTTCTATCATTGTTGATTGACACTTATCGAAATACTCGGGTGAAAACATAGCAAAATCGGTTTTGATATTGATTTGATGTAGCACAAATAAGAATGTATAATTAAAAATAACTAAGAAAGATTTCATTGCTATGAAAGAAAAATTACATGAAACAAGCATTGTAGAGATTCACTCACCCAAAGCTATGGGGACTCTCTTACCCATAATGACAAATGAATTACTTGCCTAATAGGAATTTTCTAACCTATTATATTAGAGAATCACTTACAAATGAGAGGAATATTCCATTCTTTTTTTTTTTGTAAGATTTCTCTAAAATCCTTCAGTGTATAAACTTTTTATAGTATCAAATACCAACTTTTTGGTCAATTAAATGAGGGAGTTGGTGGGGTTGGTGTGTGGGGGTACTTGTTAGCGGGTAAATGCAACTAAATGAGGTGTTTGATAAGGGTTTATTGGGAAGCACAATTAGCATTCACTATATATTTCATCATTAGTCCTATAGCAGTTTTAAATTTATGAAGTATCATGACTTTTAAAGGTTAGTAAGGTGAGTTTTATTCACAATGGCTTTGAAGCCATGGACTTAATTTGTTCATGGTAATGCGTCCTTGGAGTATCAAAAATTGTTATTTGCACAAATAGTGGTAAAGTGTGTAGGGGCTACATAGTTTTGTGCTTGACAAATTAACAACTAAACTTAGTATTCAGCATCATCATTTGCCTTATCCTAACTATTTGGGGTAAGTTTTATGAATTTTAGTTTTCATTTATTTATTTTGGGTGTTTTTTGAGATGCCAAATATATTATTTACAAATTATTTTAAACAACTTCTATCCATTTTACCTTTGATAAAACCCTTCCCTATCACTAATTTTATCTACAGTTTAATGAGTCATTTTCTGTCAATTATTGTACATGTCCAGAATAAGTTTATTTTTAATTACCTTACGTTTTAATAGATGATCTAGAATCAGATGTGCGGAAGGCTTATAGAATCATTATAAGTGATTTAATACAAAACAAGAATTGCATGTATAAATAATTTGTGAATTCTGCGTAGCTAAATATAATTGGATGCATATCAAGATAGATCGTTAAAAAATTTCCACGGAAGAACTAAGTGATGTCAATTGATTACAATTAAAAGCAACATGAGACTAGCAAAATTACACCAACAAATAAATAATAAAGCAAATGGCACTTAACAAAAATCCACGATTTAAGATCTAGATCATTTACCTCGGAGTCCCTCCCTCACATGCACTCTTGATGTCGCTCGGCTTAGCGGAAGAGGATTGCACACAAACTTAAGGATGCCACTAATAAACAAGTGATGCAGAGGGGACTAGTCGCCGGAGAAGGAGCCGGAGTTGGGGAAGCGGGTGGGCGCTCGGTGATTGTCCACTCGTCTGTCGGTAGTTGCTCATTAAGGACGTCCACGAGGTGGGGAAGAATAGGATTTAAATAATCCTCGACGGTGTGGTCTCATCCGAATCCAACGTCGAAGAACGACAATCGTATGACGTCGATATCCCCTTGATAGTTGAGCACAAATCTGTGGTCACGCTCTGGATCGGCCATACATGATAATGGGAGATCCTTGCCTTGTGTTGTAACGTTGTGGAGGAGGAGCCGTCACTTGGGGTGAATCGGCCAAGGAGAAAAGGAGGGAGGAGGGGTTCGGGTGGGAGGAAGGGGAGAAGGGGGCGGCTTGGGCTAGGTGGGAATTTGGTGTGATGATTAGAAATCTGAAATTAGATTTCAAGTTAAGTGGAATTGGAGGGAATTAATTTGAAATTCAAGTTAATCCCATAAAAGGGGGGGAGGGGGGTAAGAGGGGATTATGGGGGAGTTAATTGGTGGCAATTAATGAGATAGGAGAGAGAGGGTTGGGGGGGGGGGGTGGGAATAGATGGCCGGCCAAATAGAGAGAGGGAGAGAGGTATTGGGTTTAAGTGAGTGGGCCCCAAGGATTTAATTAAGGAGTAATTAAAAATCAGATTTGAATCAAATAGGTAAGTTTCCTATCATAGATTTAGAAAATAGGAAACTATTTGAATTCACAATAAGAAACTTTCCATATTGACCAAATTTATTTTAGGAAAGTGAGTAAATGGCTATTTGAAAGTTGAATTTCAAATTTGAGGGCTTCGGAGGAGGGCCGACGACTAGATGAGGGTAGAGGGGAGGACGGGGGAGGGAGGCTGGCGATCGGGTGGGTGGTGGGCAGCGGCTTGGGTGGCCTAAGGAGGCCGGCGGCAAGGGGAGGGCTCGAGTTAGAAAAAAATACAAAGAAAGGCTTTGGGGGGGGGGGGGGATGAGGCCGGCGGGTGGGAAGTTTAGGGGAGGGGATTATGGGGGAGTTAATTGGTGGCAATTAATGAGATATGAGAGAGAGAGAGTGGGGGTGGGAATAGATAGCCGGCCAAATAGAGAGAGGGGGAGAGGTATTGGGTTTAAGTGAGTGGGCCCCAAGGATTTAATGAAGGAGTAATTAAAAATATGAAATTTAAATCAGATTTAAATCAAATAGGTAAGTTTCCTATCATAGATTTAGATAATAGGAAACTATTTGAATTCACAATAAGAAACTTTCCATATTGACCAAATTTATTTTAGGAAAGTGAGTAAATGGCTATTTGAAATTTGAATTTCAAATTTTAAGGCTTGGGAGGAGGGCCGTCGGCTAGATGAGGGGAGAGGGGAGGACGGGGGAGGGAGGCCGGCGATCGGGTGGGTGGTGGACGGTGGCTTGGGTGGCCCAAGGAGGCCGACGGCAAGGGGAGGGCTCGGGTTAGAAAAAAAATACAAAGAAAGGATTTGGGGTGGGGGATGAGGCCGGCGGGTAGGAAGTTTAGGGGAGGGGATTTGACGCAAGAAAAATAAAAGAAAAGAAAAAATTTGAAGAACCGCGAACCTTGGCATCCACCAAGATTGACGGGTATTGCTTTTACCCTACTTGGGCCTCTCCTCTCACGAACTCACTAAGAGATCATCCAAAGAAAAAAAAAAACTTGTGGCAATTAATGAGATACGAGAGAGAGGGTGGGGGGGGGGAATAGATGGCTGGCCAAGTAGAGAGAGGGGGAGAGGCATTGAGTTTACGTGAGTGGGCCCAAGGATTTAATTAAGAAGTAATTAAAAATTTGAAATTTAAATCAGATTTAAATCAAATAGGTAAGTTTCCTATCATAGATTTAGATAATAGGAAACTATTTGAATTCAAATTTTTAATTGAATTCACAATAAGAAACTTTCTATATTAACCAAATTTATTTTAGGAAAGTGAGTAAATGGCTATTTGAAATTTGAATTTCAAATTTTAGGGATTGGGAGGAGGGCCGGCGGCTAGATGAGGGGAGGACGGGGGAGGGAGGCCGGCGATCGGGTGGGTGGTGGTAGGGGTGTCAATATTTGACACAACACGAAACCGACCCGGACCCGACCCAGAATTTTCGGGTTAGATCCGACCCGTTTTCAAAACGGCTCGGGATTGGGTTCCCGGATTCGACCCGTTTAAAAAATGGGTATGGGTTCGGGTTGACCCGGAAACCCGTTTGAAGCCTACCAGCGTTGCTGCCCGCAACCGCCTCGCTCGCTCGTGACCGCGACCTTGCCCGCGTCGCACCGCGCGCACCGCTTGTTCGCGTCGCACCGCGCGCACCGCTCGCCCGAGTCGCACCTTGTGCCCGCATCGCTGCCCGTGACCGTGTCGCTGCCCGTGAAAGCGTCGCTCGCCCGCGACCCCATCGCACCGCTCGCCCGCGTCGCACCGCGTCGCCCATGCGCTGTGTCGGGTTGGGTCAACCCGGCAACCCACCGGGTCTATTTCGGGTTCGCATTTCCGACCCGTTTACCTATCTGGGTCGGGTTAGGGTCGAACCGTTTGAACCTGGGTCAGTTCCGGGTCCGACCCGAACCCGACCCGTGACCCGAAATTGACACCCCTGAGTGGTGGGCGGCGGCTTGGGTGGACCAAGGAGGCCAACGGCAAGGGGAGGGCCGCAGTTAGAAAAAATACAAAGAAAGGCTTTGGGGTGGGGGATGAGGCTGGCGGGTAGGAAGTTTAGTGGAGGGGATTTGACGCAAGAAAAATAAAAGAAAAGAAAAAATTTGAAGTACCGCGAACCTTGACCTCCACCAAGATTGACGGGTATTGCTTTTACCCTACTTGGGCCTCTCCTCTCACGAACTCACTAAGAGATCATCCAAAGAAAGAAAACTGAAATTTTATTTCATCATTCATCAACTAGTACAATGCAAGAGGCCTCTTATAAATAGGCCAAAATGAAATAAAACTGGAAAGACACAAATGCCCTCAGTGCTACAATAGCGACTCAATACCCACAAAGGTAAACTAGAAAAATAAAATGCGAGAACAAATAAAATACAAAATAAATAAAACATAAAGGCTTTGGATCATAGCCGTCGATCTGCGTCTCCGAAGACTGTACACGTGTCGAAATCTGATGTCCTCATCAATAAGTTTCTTGGGAACAAGTTAGGAATTTTTTGGAATATCTTGTGGGTTGATGATTTTCACACTATTTCGGAATCTAAACATTCAGTAGACTTGCTGTTGTTTGCAAAACAGGGAGCAATATTACATCTAAATATGTGCTGGAAAGGTTTCCAGTGCCTGAGATAGTGCTGGATTGATTCTACACCTGTATGTGCTAATGGCCGACGAGTGTAGAGGAGTTACGGCCGTTGTAGGTTGAATTCCTGTGGCTATCAGGGCTGTAGACAGCTATTGTAAAACCCGAAAAAATCCTAATTTAGGCATCGCACGCTTTTTAAAGCGTCGCGACGAGAATTTAGTGAAATTTTCAACGTTAACGAAATTCAACGAAATTAATTTTAGAAAATCCTATGCGAAATTCTGATCGTTTTGGTATATAGAAGTTATACCTAATTTTGCCTAATTAGAGAGTTATTATTTTTAGAAGTCTAAATATACCAAAACTACCCTTACCCTTTCTTATTGCCAAAAATTACTTAAGTGAGGGCAAGAGAGTCATTTAGCAAACCCCAAATCCTCTTAATAGCTTAACCGAGCCCTCCCTCTCCATTTTCACGCGTGAAACCGAGCGGACCGAACGGGAGAGGACGGACGGGCGACGGGCGGCTTCCGCAAGGGCTCTCCGGCGACAATTTTCCGGCGAGAAATTTAGGTCGAATCGAAGAGGGCGACGAGGGAAACATTCAGGTACGATTATTTTGTAGCGAATCCTTCTAAATCTCTAGATATTTGAGATTGAAAAATCTAGGGTTTTTCCAAAACCAAATTTTCTTTCAAATTTTCTTTAAGGGATTGTTAGGTGACGATTAGCAAAGCGTTTTAATGATAAAAATGAAGGAATTTGAGAAATTTTGGAAGATTTAGAAACTAGGGTTTTTGACCTAAAACCTTAATTTTGTAAGACACCTTTATGAAAATGATTCCTAAGGGTTTAGGAAGTGTTTTTAAAGAAAAATTTTAAGTTTTTAGCGAAAACTTTATTTTCTTAATTTTTAGGATTATTTTAATCCGAAAATTATTATTATATTATTATAATATGTTAAGGATCAATTTAAAATCAATATTTGGATAAAATTGGAGATTTATGATTTTTCAAAATTTAGGAATTTAGTAAATCCGAAAATCAATGTTTATTTAATTTATTATCCTTAATTTTCGTTAGGAATGGTTAAGGGAAAAATGTCGGGTTAGCTTTTAGACTTAAGAAATTTATTTCTAATTATGACAGGTTTACTTTATAAACTTTCTTAGGTAGTGATCGTCAAGTTTAAGGGGAAGGACTTGTATTGAAGCGACGAATCGTGCTTAAACTTGAGGTAGGTGTTCAGAAACAGTTAAAATTATAAATGCTTTAATTCTTTAGTTCATTTATAATTCATGTTTTTATTCAATTGAATTATGTTTTAAATTCAGTAATTTTTGTAAGTTATGTCTTTTATTTGATCTCATCTTTTGTTATGCATACGAATCATATAAAGAGACATATTTGGGCATGAATGTTATATGAAAGTTTATGGAAGAAATTTTATTGAAAAAGAAAGAATTAAGGGAATAGTAACCTTTCATGTTTGCATGTTGATCCGGATGTACCCAAATGGTAAAGGAGCTCTTACGAGCATTGGTAAAGGAAGGTTCTTATGAACCTATGGTAAAGGAAAGTTCTTATGAACTTATGGTAAAGGAATCTGGCCACTATTTGACTGCGTACCTGATCAGTACGAAATGGGGTACATTCGGGACGGGTGATTCATTAAGCATACATAATCTGCACTTTGCATTTCATATGAATAAGATTAAGAAAAGAAAAGAAAGGAAATGCTTATGAAAAAGAGAATGTTATTGCTTTAAGACATGTTTAAAGAATCAGTTTCTATTTAAAATAGTTTTATTTCAGCAATTTATAAAGTTAATTGTATTATGAACTACCTGCTGGGCTTTAGCTCATTCCTCGTTTTGGAATCTTTTTCAGGAGAAAAGTAATGGCTGCACGACGACCTTTCATGTATCGTCGTAGGGGACCTCAGGATGAAAGGTTCCATTCATTTTATGTTTTAAGTCTAAAGTTTGAGTTAGTATTTGAGTACGAACAGAAATTGGAGATTATGTAATGATGTGTTAAAGTTTTTATTGGTATTGAGATAATCTGAACTGTTTGGGACTATCTGTATTTGATGTTGTTTTAGTGGCTCTTTCTATTATGGATGATGTTTGAAATCTGGATATTTATGTTTTTAATTAGAACTGTTTATGATAAATGTTCTTTTCAGTACGACCTTTTTGTTCCCGCCCCGTTAACTCGGGCTAGTCGGGCCGGGTCGTGACAAGAGTGGTATCAGAGCAAAAGTTTAATACTGATCAATGAAAGAGCCTATAGGATGATTAATTGAGTCTTAGAATGTGTAGGAAGTGTAATGTTATGATTAATTGTGACTTATAATTGATGTGTTTTATCTCAGGAGTTTGGATCCTGAGCAGAATGCCACTGATGGCATTAATATGGAGGAAGGGAGGGAGCTACCAGAGGTAGCAGAACCTCGAAGAAACGACACTATGGAGTCATTCACGCAGATGATGGATGCGATGACTCAGATGATCAGAACTTCCCAAAATCAGGCTAGTGGCAGTGGAGGTGGAGGTCGGCCTATGGATAAGAACCTGAAGCTGTTTCAGGATATGAAGCCTCCGCTGTTTTCAAGTGGCGGACCTATAGAAGCAGAAGACTGGCTGATGCGAATTGAGAAGATCCTGGAGGGCATGTCTTGCCCTGAGGAAAGGAGGGTGACATTGGCTGCTTATGCATTTGATGGCGAGGCTGAGAGGTGGTGGAGGAGTCAGTTAGAACAAACATTTGGAGGAAGACTAAGCAGCCAAGTCGACTGGGAGGAATTTGTGAGGGTATTCAGAGACTGGTATGTACCCAAGTCAGCCAGGAGACAGATGCAGGAGAAGTTCAACAGATTGGTTCAGGGAGACCGATCTGTTTCTCAGTACGAGGCAGAGTTCACGATGTTATCCAGGTATGCCCCACACCTGATACCTGATGCTGAGGAGAAGTGCAACAGATTCTTGAATGGCTTGAAAGATGTGATTAGACAGCCTCTCATTCCTTTTGGAATTGAGGATTACTCTGTCTTAGTGGAGAGAGCAAGAAGGATAGAAATGGATATGCTGGCAACTCAGAAGAGAAGGGATTTTCAGAAGAGAAAGATGGAGGGCAGATCAAAGCCTTCCCAGATGACTCAGTCTTCGCAGTCAGGAGCTTCTACTTGGAAGAAGCCCAGATCCAGTGGTTCTGATAGCAGTGCTTCAACTGCTACACTGTGTAGTAAGTGTGGGCGAGTGCATAAGGGAGAGTGCCTCTCAGGCACTAACACTTGTTACTGGTGCCATCAGCCTGGGCACATGGCGAAGTCCTGTCCTCTTTTGGGACAGAGATCTGCTTCAGAGGTGAGGTCAGGCAATAATGCTCAGAGGACAGCTGGTAGACCAAGAGCTGTGGAGTCTACAGCTTCTGTTCCTTCTCAAGGTCAGACTCGTCAGAATGTTCAGCCACGAGTCTATGGGCTGTCCCAGCAAGAAGCTAAGGGGTCTCCTGATGTGGTTACAGGTGCGTAGTTTAATTAATTGCAATGAATTTTCTTTTATGTATATGAATGAATAATGAATGAAAATGAAATGAACCAACCAATGAATGATATGTTTTGTAATGAATGTTGCACCTGTTCATGTTTAGGGACACTCCTTATGTGCGATAGACCCGTTAAAATACTTTTTGATACTGGAGCGTCACACTCCTTTGTTTCAGAAGAGTTTGTTAGATCTGCTGAATTGATTCCTACTTTTATGTTGAAGTCTCTATCAGTCTTGATGCCTAATGGGAATCATATGGAAGCTAATCAGAAATGTCAAGTAGATTTGAAGATTTGTGATAAGAGTTTAGAAGCAGATCTGATTGTTTTGCCTCTGTTTGAGTTTGATGCAATCTTAGGCATGGATTGGTTATCTTGCCATTTCGTGACTATAGATTGTAACAAGAAGGAGGTTAAGTTCTGTATGCCAGGAGAGGAGAAGTTCAAATTTCAAGGAGATAGAGGAGTAACTGCAGTAATTGTATCTTCCTTGAAGGCCTTTCAGATGTTAAAGAAAGGTTGTGAAGGCTTCTTGGCTTATGTTAAGGAGGAGAAGAAGGAAGAAAGAGAGTTGAAGGATATTCCAATTGTTCAGGAATTCCCAGAGGTGTTTTCAGATGATCTACCTGGTTTACCTCCAAGTAGAGAAATAGATTTCTCTATTGAGTTAGTGGCAGGAGCTGAACCTGTAGCTAGAGCTCCTTACAGAATGGCAATTAAGGAGCTTAAAGAGTTGAAGGAGCAACTGGAAGAGTTGCTTGAGAAGGGTTTCATCCGACCTAGTACCTCTCCTTGGGGTGCTCCTGTATTGTTTGTGAAGAAGAAGGATGGAAGCCTGAGACTTTGTATAGATTACAGAGAGCTGAACAAGTTGACAGTGAAGAACAAGTATCCTCTTCCCAGGATAGATGATTTGTTTGACCAGTTGGAGGGTGCTTCAGTGTTTTCTAAGATTGACTTGAGGTCAGGGTATCATCAGCTCAGGATTAGAGAGGAGGACATTGCAAAGACTGCTTTCAGTACCAGATATGGGCATTATGAGTTTACAGTGATGCCTTTTGGCTTAACAAATGCCCCTGCAGTGTTTATGGATCTCATGAATAGAATCTTCAAGCCTTCTTTAGATCTATTCGTGATTGTATTCATAGATGATATACTTGTGTACTCCCCAGATGAAAGGATGCATGCAAATCATTTAAGGTCAGTATTGTATACCTTAAAATATAATGACTTGTATGCTAAGTTCTCCAAATGCGAGTTTTGGTTGAAGAGTGTTAAATTTTTGGGGCATGTGATTTCTGAGGGGAAGATATCTGTGGATCAGTATAAGGTTCAAGCAATAGCAGACTGGCCAAGACCTGCTACAGTGACTGAGGTTAGGAGCTTTTTGGGATTGGCAGGCTACTACAGGAGATTTGTTGAGGGATTTTCACAGATAGCAATGCCACTATCCAGATTGACTCAGAAAGCAGTAAGGTTTGATTGGACAGCTCAGTGTGAGGAAGCTTTTCAGAGGTTAAAGCAGTGTTTGATAACTGCTCCAGTGCTGACTATTCCTTCAGGGACAGATGGATTTCAGCTTTACAGTGATGCCTCACATAAAGGGTTGGGTTGTGTATTGATGCAGAACGGGAGAGTCATTGCCTATGCTTCTAGGCAATTGAAGAATCATGAGAGGAATTACCCAACTCACGATCTGGAGTTAGCAGCGGTAGTTTTTGCCTTGAAGATCTGGAGGCATTACTTGTACGGAGTTCGATGTGAAGTTTTTACTGACCACCAGAGTTTGAAGTATATCTTCAATCAGAAAGAACTGAATCTAAGGCAGAGGAGATGGCTAGAACTTATAAAAGATTATGAATTGGATATTCAGTACCATCCGGGCAAAGCAAATGTGGTTGCTGATGCTTTGAGCAGAAAGAATTCAGGTAGTGCAAACTGGATGATTACACAGCAGCGGGAGTTGATAAGGGATTTGGAGAAGTTGGAGATTTCAGTGGTTCAGCCCAATGATGCAGAAATTATAAGGTTGAATCAGACTATAATTATGTCAACATTTCCAGAAAGGGTACGAGAAGCTTTGCCACTTGATGCAGATTTTAAGAAGATACTGGATATGGTTAGTGTGGGACACATTGAAGATTTTGAGCTTGATGGTGATGGATTGCTTCGATATAAGGGCAGATTGTGCATTCCAGATGTGGATGATTTGAGGAAGGAAGTTCTTCAAGAAGCTCACTACTCCAGTTACACCATTCACCCAGGCAGTAATAAGATGTATCAGGACTTGAAGGAAGTGTTTTGGTGGCCAGGAATGAAGAGAAGTGTAGCAGATACAGTATCCAAATGTATTTCATGTCAGATGGTTAAAGCTGAGCACCAGAAGCCAGGAGGATTTTTGCAGCCCTTACCCATACCTGAGTGGAAATGGGAAGACATTGCTATGGATTTTGTGGTTGGCTTACCTAGATCCAGAAGAGGAAATGATACTTTATGGGTGATTATTGATAGGTTAACTAAATCTGCACATTTTATACCTATCAAACAGTCTGATCCTGTTGAGAAATTGGCAAGCCTGTATGTTGATCAGATTGTCAGATTGCATGGAGTACCGAAGACTATTGTGTCAGACAGAGATGGGAGATTTACTTCCAGATTTTGGAAGAAAGTCCAGGAAGCTTTGGGCACCAGGCTTACTTTTAGTACAGCTTTTCACCCTCAGACAGATGGGCAGTCAGAAAGAACAATCCAGACCTTAGAAGATTTGCTCAGATTATGTGTTCTGGATTATGGTGGTAAGTGGGAGGTATATGTGCCTTTAATTGAATTTGCCTATAACAATAGCTTCCAAGCAAGTATTGGTATGGCTCCATACGAAGCTTTATATGGGAGAAGGTGTAGGACACCTTTAAATTGGGCTGAGACAGGAGAAAGAAAGGTAATTGGTGCTGATTTGGTTGATGATGCTACAGAAAAGATTAGATTAATCAGAGATAGATTGAGGGCAGTGCAGGACAGACAGAAGAAATATTATGATGCCAAGCACAGATCAGTTGAATTTGATGTGGGAGAGTTTGTATTTCTCAAAGTCAGTCCAATGAAGGGAGTGAAGAGATTTGACAAGGCAGGAAAATTAAGTCTCAGATTTGTAGGCCCTTTTGAGATTTCAGAAAGAATTGGAAAGGTGGCATACAGGTTGATTCTACCAGCACATATGAGTGGAGTACATAATGTGTTTCATATTTCCTCCTTAAGGAAATATATTTCAGATGAGACTCAGAGGATTAGTACAGATGTGGTAGACATTCAACCTGACTTGACTTTTGTTAACGAACCAGAAAGGATACTTGACTTTGAGGTTAAGCAGTTGAGGAGCAGAGCGATTCCTTTTGTTAAAGTACTTTGGAAGCACAGTTCTGAGAAGGATGCCACTTGGGAGAAAGAGTCAGAAATGAGGGAGACTTACCCTTATTTGTTTGACTAAGGTATGGTTTTACTGCTTATTTGTTTTCTTTAAATTTCGAGGACGAAATTTTTTATAAGGGAGGGAGAATTGTAAAACCCGAAAAATCCTAATTTAGGCATCGCACGCTTTTTAAAGCGTCGCGACGAGAATTTAGTGAAATTTTCAACGTTAACGAAATTCAACGAAATTAATTTTAGAAAATCCTATGCGAAATTCTGATCGTTTTGGTATATAGAAGTTATACCTAATTTTGCCTAATTAGAGAGTTATTATTTTTAGAAGTCTAAATATACCAAAACTACCCTTACCCTTTCTTATTGCCAAAAATTACTTAAGTGAGGGCAAGAGAGTCATTTAGCAAACCCCAAATCCTCTTAATAGCTTAACCGAGCCCTCCCTCTCCATTTTCACGCGTGAAACCGAGCGGACCGAACGGGAGAGGACGGACGGGCGACGGGCGGCTTCCGCAAGGGCTCTCCGGCGACAATTTTCCGGCGAGAAATTTAGGTCGAATCGAAGAGGGCGACGAGGGAAACATTCAGGTACGATTATTTTGTAGCGAATCCTTCTAAATCTCTAGATATTTGAGATTGAAAAATCTAGGGTTTTTCCAAAACCAAATTTTCTTTCAAATTTTCTTTAAGGGATTGTTAGGTGACGATTAGCAAAGCGTTTTAATGATAAAAATGAAGGAATTTGAGAAATTTTGGAAGATTTAGAAACTAGGGTTTTTGACCTAAAACCTTAATTTTGTAAGACACCTTTATGAAAATGATTCCTAAGGGTTTAGGAAGTGTTTTTAAAGAAAAATTTTAAGTTTTTAGCGAAAACTTTATTTTCTTAATTTTTAGGATTATTTTAATCCGAAAATTATTATTATATGTTAAGGATCAATTTAAAATCAATATTTGGATAAAATTGGAGATTTATGATTTTTCAAAATTTAGGAATTTAGTAAATCCGAAAATCAATGTTTATTTAATTTATTATCCTTAATTTTCGTTAGGAATGGTTAAGGGAAAAATGTCGGGTTAGCTTTTAGACTTAAGAAATTTATTTCTAATTATGACAGGTTTACTTTATAAACTTTCTTAGGTAGTGATCGTCAAGTTTAAGGGGAAGGACTTGTATTGAAGCGACGAATCGTGCTTAAACTTGAGGTAGGTGTTCAGAAACAGTTAAAATTATAAATGCTTTAATTCTTTAGTTCATTTATAATTCATGTTTTTATTCAATTGAATTATGTTTTAAATTCAGTAATTTTTGTAAGTTATGTCTTTTATTTGATCTCATCTTTTGTTATGCATACGAATCATATAAAGAGACATATTTGGGCATGAATGTTATATGAAAGTTTATGGAAGAAATTTTATTGAAAAAGAAAGAATTAAGGGAATAGTAACCTTTCATGTTTGCATGTTGATCCGGATGTACCCAAATGGTAAAGGAGCTCTTACGAGCATTGGTAAAGGAAGGTTCTTATGAACCTATGGTAAAGGAAAGTTCTTATGAACTTATGGTAAAGGAATCTGGCCACTATTTGACTGCGTACCTGATCAGTACGAAATGGGGTACATTCGGGACGGGTGATTCATTAAGCATACATAATCTGCACTTTGCATTTCATATGAATAAGATTAAGAAAAGAAAAGAAAGGAAATGCTTATGAAAAAGAGAATGTTATTGCTTTAAGACATGTTTAAAGAATCAGTTTCTATTTAAAATAGTTTTATTTCAGCAATTTATAAAGTTAATTGTATTATGAACTACCTGCTGGGCTTTAGCTCATTCCTCGTTTTGGAATCTTTTTCAGGAGAAAAGTAATGGCTGCACGACGACCTTTCATGTATCGTCGTAGGGGACCTCAGGATGAAAGGTTCCATTCATTTTATGTTTTAAGTCTAAAGTTTGAGTTAGTATTTGAGTACGAACAGAAATTGGAGATTATGTAATGATGTGTTAAAGTTTTTATTGGTATTGAGATAATCTGAACTGTTTGGGACTATCTGTATTTGATGTTGTTTTAGTGGCTCTTTCTATTATGGATGATGTTTGAAATCTGGATATTTATGTTTTTAATTAGAACTGTTTATGATAAATGTTCTTTTCAGTACGACCTTTTTGTTCCCGCCCCGTTAACTCGGGCTAGTCGGGCCGGGTCGTGACAAGAGTGGTATCAGAGCAAAAGTTTAATACTGATCAATGAAAGAGCCTATAGGATGATTAATTGAGTCTTAGAATGTGTAGGAAGTGTAATGTTATGATTAATTGTGACTTATAATTGATGTGTTTTATCTCAGGAGTTTGGATCCTGAGCAGAATGCCACTGATGGCATTAATATGGAGGAAGGGAGGGAGCTACCAGAGGTAGCAGAACCTCGAAGAAACGACACTATGGAGTCATTCACGCAGATGATGGATGCGATGACTCAGATGATCAGAACTTCCCAAAATCAGGCTAGTGGCAGTGGAGGTGGAGGTCGGCCTATGGATAAGAACCTGAAGCTGTTTCAGGATATGAAGCCTCCGCTGTTTTCAAGTGGCGGACCTATAGAAGCAGAAGACTGGCTGATGCGAATTGAGAAGATCCTGGAGGGCATGTCTTGCCCTGAGGAAAGGAGGGTGACATTGGCTGCTTATGCATTTGATGGCGAGGCTGAGAGGTGGTGGAGGAGTCAGTTAGAACAAACATTTGGAGGAAGACTAAGCAGCCAAGTCGACTGGGAGGAATTTGTGAGGGTATTCAGAGACTGGTATGTACCCAAGTCAGCCAGGAGACAGATGCAGGAGAAGTTCAACAGATTGGTTCAGGGAGACCGATCTGTTTCTCAGTACGAGGCAGAGTTCACGATGTTATCCAGGTATGCCCCACACCTGATACCTGATGCTGAGGAGAAGTGCAACAGATTCTTGAATGGCTTGAAAGATGTGATTAGACAGCCTCTCATTCCTTTTGGAATTGAGGATTACTCTGTCTTAGTGGAGAGAGCAAGAAGGATAGAAATGGATATGCTGGCAACTCAGAAGAGAAGGGATTTTCAGAAGAGAAAGATGGAGGGCAGATCAAAGCCTTCCCAGATGACTCAGTCTTCGCAGTCAGGAGCTTCTACTTGGAAGAAGCCCAGATCCAGTGGTTCTGATAGCAGTGCTTCAACTGCTACACTGTGTAGTAAGTGTGGGCGAGTGCATAAGGGAGAGTGCCTCTCAGGCACTAACACTTGTTACTGGTGCCATCAGCCTGGGCACATGGCGAAGTCCTGTCCTCTTTTGGGACAGAGATCTGCTTCAGAGGTGAGGTCAGGCAATAATGCTCAGAGGACAGCTGGTAGACCAAGAGCTGTGGAGTCTACAGCTTCTGTTCCTTCTCAAGGTCAGACTCGTCAGAATGTTCAGCCACGAGTCTATGGGCTGTCCCAGCAAGAAGCTAAGGGGTCTCCTGATGTGGTTACAGGTGCGTAGTTTAATTAATTGCAATGAATTTTCTTTTATGTATATGAATGAATAATGAATGAAAATGAAATGAACCAACCAATGAATGATATGTTTTGTAATGAATGTTGCACCTGTTCATGTTTAGGGACACTCCTTATGTGCGATAGACCCGTTAAAATACTTTTTGATACTGGAGCGTCACACTCCTTTGTTTCAGAAGAGTTTGTTAGATCTGCTGAATTGATTCCTACTTTTATGTTGAAGTCTCTATCAGTCTTGATGCCTAATGGGAATCATATGGAAGCTAATCAGAAATGTCAAGTAGATTTGAAGATTTGTGATAAGAGTTTAGAAGCAGATCTGATTGTTTTGCCTCTGTTTGAGTTTGATGCAATCTTAGGCATGGATTGGTTATCTTGCCATTTCGTGACTATAGATTGTAACAAGAAGGAGGTTAAGTTCTGTATGCCAGGAGAGGAGAAGTTCAAATTTCAAGGAGATAGAGGAGTAACTGCAGTAATTGTATCTTCCTTGAAGGCCTTTCAGATGTTAAAGAAAGGTTGTGAAGGCTTCTTGGCTTATGTTAAGGAGGAGAAGAAGGAAGAAAGAGAGTTGAAGGATATTCCAATTGTTCAGGAATTCCCAGAGGTGTTTTCAGATGATCTACCTGGTTTACCTCCAAGTAGAGAAATAGATTTCTCTATTGAGTTAGTGGCAGGAGCTGAACCTGTAGCTAGAGCTCCTTACAGAATGGCAATTAAGGAGCTTAAAGAGTTGAAGGAGCAACTGGAAGAGTTGCTTGAGAAGGGTTTCATCCGACCTAGTACCTCTCCTTGGGGTGCTCCTGTATTGTTTGTGAAGAAGAAGGATGGAAGCCTGAGACTTTGTATAGATTACAGAGAGCTGAACAAGTTGACAGTGAAGAACAAGTATCCTCTTCCCAGGATAGATGATTTGTTTGACCAGTTGGAGGGTGCTTCAGTGTTTTCTAAGATTGACTTGAGGTCAGGGTATCATCAGCTCAGGATTAGAGAGGAGGACATTGCAAAGACTGCTTTCAGTACCAGATATGGGCATTATGAGTTTACAGTGATGCCTTTTGGCTTAACAAATGCCCCTGCAGTGTTTATGGATCTCATGAATAGAATCTTCAAGCCTTCTTTAGATCTATTCGTGATTGTATTCATAGATGATATACTTGTGTACTCCCCAGATGAAAGGATGCATGCAAATCATTTAAGGTCAGTATTGTATACCTTAAAATATAATGACTTGTATGCTAAGTTCTCCAAATGCGAGTTTTGGTTGAAGAGTGTTAAATTTTTGGGGCATGTGATTTCTGAGGGGAAGATATCTGTGGATCAGTATAAGGTTCAAGCAATAGCAGACTGGCCAAGACCTGCTACAGTGACTGAGGTTAGGAGCTTTTTGGGATTGGCAGGCTACTACAGGAGATTTGTTGAGGGATTTTCACAGATAGCAATGCCACTATCCAGATTGACTCAGAAAGCAGTAAGGTTTGATTGGACAGCTCAGTGTGAGGAAGCTTTTCAGAGGTTAAAGCAGTGTTTGATAACTGCTCCAGTGCTGACTATTCCTTCAGGGACAGATGGATTTCAGCTTTACAGTGATGCCTCACATAAAGGGTTGGGTTGTGTATTGATGCAGAACGGGAGAGTCATTGCCTATGCTTCTAGGCAATTGAAGAATCATGAGAGGAATTACCCAACTCACGATCTGGAGTTAGCAGCGGTAGTTTTTGCCTTGAAGATCTGGAGGCATTACTTGTACGGAGTTCGATGTGAAGTTTTTACTGACCACCAGAGTTTGAAGTATATCTTCAATCAGAAAGAACTGAATCTAAGGCAGAGGAGATGGCTAGAACTTATAAAAGATTATGAATTGGATATTCAGTACCATCCGGGCAAAGCAAATGTGGTTGCTGATGCTTTGAGCAGAAAGAATTCAGGTAGTGCAAACTGGATGATTACACAGCAGCGGGAGTTGATAAGGGATTTGGAGAAGTTGGAGATTTCAGTGGTTCAGCCCAATGATGCAGAAATTATAAGGTTGAATCAGACTATAATTATGTCAACATTTCCAGAAAGGGTACGAGAAGCTTTGCCACTTGATGCAGATTTTAAGAAGATACTGGATATGGTTAGTGTGGGACACATTGAAGATTTTGAGCTTGATGGTGATGGATTGCTTCGATATAAGGGCAGATTGTGCATTCCAGATGTGGATGATTTGAGGAAGGAAGTTCTTCAAGAAGCTCACTACTCCAGTTACACCATTCACCCAGGCAGTAATAAGATGTATCAGGACTTGAAGGAAGTGTTTTGGTGGCCAGGAATGAAGAGAAGTGTAGCAGATACAGTATCCAAATGTATTTCATGTCAGATGGTTAAAGCTGAGCACCAGAAGCCAGGAGGATTTTTGCAGCCCTTACCCATACCTGAGTGGAAATGGGAAGACATTGCTATGGATTTTGTGGTTGGCTTACCTAGATCCAGAAGAGGAAATGATACTTTATGGGTGATTATTGATAGGTTAACTAAATCTGCACATTTTATACCTATCAAACAGTCTGATCCTGTTGAGAAATTGGCAAGCCTGTATGTTGATCAGATTGTCAGATTGCATGGAGTACCGAAGACTATTGTGTCAGACAGAGATGGGAGATTTACTTCCAGATTTTGGAAGAAAGTCCAGGAAGCTTTGGGCACCAGGCTTACTTTTAGTACAGCTTTTCACCCTCAGACAGATGGGCAGTCAGAAAGAACAATCCAGACCTTAGAAGATTTGCTCAGATTATGTGTTCTGGATTATGGTGGTAAGTGGGAGGTATATGTGCCTTTAATTGAATTTGCCTATAACAATAGCTTCCAAGCAAGTATTGGTATGGCTCCATACGAAGCTTTATATGGGAGAAGGTGTAGGACACCTTTAAATTGGGCTGAGACAGGAGAAAGAAAGGTAATTGGTGCTGATTTGGTTGATGATGCTACAGAAAAGATTAGATTAATCAGAGATAGATTGAGGGCAGTGCAGGACAGACAGAAGAAATATTATGATGCCAAGCACAGATCAGTTGAATTTGATGTGGGAGAGTTTGTATTTCTCAAAGTCAGTCCAATGAAGGGAGTGAAGAGATTTGGCAAGGCAGGAAAATTAAGTCCCAGATTTGTAGGCCCTTTTGAGATTTCAGAAAGAATTGGAAAGGTGGCATACAGGTTGATTCTACCAGCACATATGAGTGGAGTACATAATGTGTTTCATATTTCCTCCTTAAGGAAATATATTTCAGATGAGACTCAGAGGATTAGTACAGATGTGGTAGACATTCAACCTGACTTGACTTTTGTTAACGAACCAGAAAGGATACTTGACTTTGAGGTTAAGCAGTTGAGGAGCAGAGCGATTCCTTTTGTTAAAGTACTTTGGAAGCACAGTTCTGAGAAGGATGCCACTTGGGAGAAAGAGTCAGAAATGAGGGAGACTTACCCTTATTTGTTTGACTAAGGTATGGTTTTACTGCTTATTTGTTTTCTTTAAATTTCGAGGACGAAATTTTTTATAAGGGAGGGAGAATTGTAAAACCCGAAAAATCCTAATTTAGGCATCGCACGCTTTTTAAAGCGTCGCGACGAGAATTTAGTGAAATTTTCAACGTTAACGAAATTCAACGAAATTAATTTTAGAAAATCCTATGCGAAATTCTGATCGTTTTGGTATATAGAAGTTATACCTAATTTTGCCTAATTAGAGAGTTATTATTTTTAGAAGTCTAAATATACCAAAACTACCCTTACCCTTTCTTATTGCCAAAAATTACTTAAGTGAGGGCAAGAGAGTCATTTAGCAAACCCCAAATCCTCTTAATAGCTTAACCGAGCCCTCCCTCTCCATTTTCACGCGTGAAACCGAGCGGACCGAACGGGAGAGGACGGACGGGCGACGGGCGGCTTCCGCAAGGGCTCTCCGGCGACAATTTTCCGGCGAGAAATTTAGGTCGAATCGAAGAGGGCGACGAGGGAAACATTCAGGTACGATTATTTTGTAGCGAATCCTTCTAAATCTCTAGATATTTGAGATTGAAAAATCTAGGGTTTTTCCAAAACCAAATTTTCTTTCAAATTTTCTTTAAGGGATTGTTAGGTGACGATTAGCAAAGCGTTTTAATGATAAAAATGAAGGAATTTGAGAAATTTTGGAAGATTTAGAAACTAGGGTTTTTGACCTAAAACCTTAATTTTGTAAGACACCTTTATGAAAATGATTCCTAAGGGTTTAGGAAGTGTTTTTAAAGAAAAATTTTAAGTTTTTAGCGAAAACTTTATTTTCTTAATTTTTAGGATTATTTTAATCCGAAAATTATTATTATATTATTATAATATGTTAAGGATCAATTTAAAATCAATATTTGGATAAAATTGGAGATTTATGATTTTTCAAAATTTAGGAATTTAGTAAATCCGAAAATCAATGTTTATTTAATTTATTATCCTTAATTTTCGTTAGGAATGGTTAAGGGAAAAATGTCGGGTTAGCTTTTAGACTTAAGAAATTTATTTCTAATTATGACAGGTTTACTTTATAAACTTTCTTAGGTAGTGATCGTCAAGTTTAAGGGGAAGGACTTGTATTGAAGCGACGAATCGTGCTTAAACTTGAGGTAGGTGTTCAGAAACAGTTAAAATTATAAATGCTTTAATTCTTTAGTTCATTTATAATTCATGTTTTTATTCAATTGAATTATGTTTTAAATTCAGTAATTTTTGTAAGTTATGTCTTTTATTTGATCTCATCTTTTGTTATGCATACGAATCATATAAAGAGACATATTTGGGCATGAATGTTATATGAAAGTTTATGGAAGAAATTTTATTGAAAAAGAAAGAATTAAGGGAATAGTAACCTTTCATGTTTGCATGTTGATCCGGATGTACCCAAATGGTAAAGGAGCTCTTACGAGCATTGGTAAAGGAAGGTTCTTATGAACCTATGGTAAAGGAAAGTTCTTATGAACTTATGGTAAAGGAATCTGGCCACTATTTGACTGCGTACCTGATCAGTACGAAATGGGGTACATTCGGGACGGGTGATTCATTAAGCATACATAATCTGCACTTTGCATTTCATATGAATAAGATTAAGAAAAGAAAAGAAAGGAAATGCTTATGAAAAAGAGAATGTTATTGCTTTAAGACATGTTTAAAGAATCAGTTTCTATTTAAAATAGTTTTATTTCAGCAATTTATAAAGTTAATTGTATTATGAACTACCTGCTGGGCTTTAGCTCATTCCTCGTTTTGGAATCTTTTTCAGGAGAAAAGTAATGGCTGCACGACGACCTTTCATGTATCGTCGTAGGGGACCTCAGGATGAAAGGTTCCATTCATTTTATGTTTTAAGTCTAAAGTTTGAGTTAGTATTTGAGTACGAACAGAAATTGGAGATTATGTAATGATGTGTTAAAGTTTTTATTGGTATTGAGATAATCTGAACTGTTTGGGACTATCTGTATTTGATGTTGTTTTAGTGGCTCTTTCTATTATGGATGATGTTTGAAATCTGGATATTTATGTTTTTAATTAGAACTGTTTATGATAAATGTTCTTTTCAGTACGACCTTTTTGTTCCCGCCCCGTTAACTCGGGCTAGTCGGGCCGGGTCGTGACAAGAGTGGTATCAGAGCAAAAGTTTAATACTGATCAATGAAAGAGCCTATAGGATGATTAATTGAGTCTTAGAATGTGTAGGAAGTGTAATGTTATGATTAATTGTGACTTATAATTGATGTGTTTTATCTCAGGAGTTTGGATCCTGAGCAGAATGCCACTGATGGCATTAATATGGAGGAAGGGAGGGAGCTACCAGAGGTAGCAGAACCTCGAAGAAACGACACTATGGAGTCATTCACGCAGATGATGGATGCGATGACTCAGATGATCAGAACTTCCCAAAATCAGGCTAGTGGCAGTGGAGGTGGAGGTCGGCCTATGGATAAGAACCTGAAGCTGTTTCAGGATATGAAGCCTCCGCTGTTTTCAAGTGGCGGACCTATAGAAGCAGAAGACTGGCTGATGCGAATTGAGAAGATCCTGGAGGGCATGTCTTGCCCTGAGGAAAGGAGGGTGACATTGGCTGCTTATGCATTTGATGGCGAGGCTGAGAGGTGGTGGAGGAGTCAGTTAGAACAAACATTTGGAGGAAGACTAAGCAGCCAAGTCGACTGGGAGGAATTTGTGAGGGTATTCAGAGACTGGTATGTACCCAAGTCAGCCAGGAGACAGATGCAGGAGAAGTTCAACAGATTGGTTCAGGGAGACCGATCTGTTTCTCAGTACGAGGCAGAGTTCACGATGTTATCCAGGTATGCCCCACACCTGATACCTGATGCTGAGGAGAAGTGCAACAGATTCTTGAATGGCTTGAAAGATGTGATTAGACAGCCTCTCATTCCTTTTGGAATTGAGGATTACTCTGTCTTAGTGGAGAGAGCAAGAAGGATAGAAATGGATATGCTGGCAACTCAGAAGAGAAGGGATTTTCAGAAGAGAAAGATGGAGGGCAGATCAAAGCCTTCCCAGATGACTCAGTCTTCGCAGTCAGGAGCTTCTACTTGGAAGAAGCCCAGATCCAGTGGTTCTGATAGCAGTGCTTCAACTGCTACACTGTGTAGTAAGTGTGGGCGAGTGCATAAGGGAGAGTGCCTCTCAGGCACTAACACTTGTTACTGGTGCCATCAGCCTGGGCACATGGCGAAGTCCTGTCCTCTTTTGGGACAGAGATCTGCTTCAGAGGTGAGGTCAGGCAATAATGCTCAGAGGACAGCTGGTAGACCAAGAGCTGTGGAGTCTACAGCTTCTGTTCCTTCTCAAGGTCAGACTCGTCAGAATGTTCAGCCACGAGTCTATGGGCTGTCCCAGCAAGAAGCTAAGGGGTCTCCTGATGTGGTTACAGGTGCGTAGTTTAATTAATTGCAATGAATTTTCTTTTATGTATATGAATGAATAATGAATGAAAATGAAATGAACCAACCAATGAATGATATGTTTTGTAATGAATGTTGCACCTGTTCATGTTTAGGGACACTCCTTATGTGCGATAGACCCGTTAAAATACTTTTTGATACTGGAGCGTCACACTCCTTTGTTTCAGAAGAGTTTGTTAGATCTGCTGAATTGATTCCTACTTTTATGTTGAAGTCTCTATCAGTCTTGATGCCTAATGGGAATCATATGGAAGCTAATCAGAAATGTCAAGTAGATTTGAAGATTTGTGATAAGAGTTTAGAAGCAGATCTGATTGTTTTGCCTCTGTTTGAGTTTGATGCAATCTTAGGCATGGATTGGTTATCTTGCCATTTCGTGACTATAGATTGTAACAAGAAGGAGGTTAAGTTCTGTATGCCAGGAGAGGAGAAGTTCAAATTTCAAGGAGATAGAGGAGTAACTGCAGTAATTGTATCTTCCTTGAAGGCCTTTCAGATGTTAAAGAAAGGTTGTGAAGGCTTCTTGGCTTATGTTAAGGAGGAGAAGAAGGAAGAAAGAGAGTTGAAGGATATTCCAATTGTTCAGGAATTCCCAGAGGTGTTTTCAGATGATCTACCTGGTTTACCTCCAAGTAGAGAAATAGATTTCTCTATTGAGTTAGTGGCAGGAGCTGAACCTGTAGCTAGAGCTCCTTACAGAATGGCAATTAAGGAGCTTAAAGAGTTGAAGGAGCAACTGGAAGAGTTGCTTGAGAAGGGTTTCATCCGACCTAGTACCTCTCCTTGGGGTGCTCCTGTATTGTTTGTGAAGAAGAAGGATGGAAGCCTGAGACTTTGTATAGATTACAGAGAGCTGAACAAGTTGACAGTGAAGAACAAGTATCCTCTTCCCAGGATAGATGATTTGTTTGACCAGTTGGAGGGTGCTTCAGTGTTTTCTAAGATTGACTTGAGGTCAGGGTATCATCAGCTCAGGATTAGAGAGGAGGACATTGCAAAGACTGCTTTCAGTACCAGATATGGGCATTATGAGTTTACAGTGATGCCTTTTGGCTTAACAAATGCCCCTGCAGTGTTTATGGATCTCATGAATAGAATCTTCAAGCCTTCTTTAGATCTATTCGTGATTGTATTCATAGATGATATACTTGTGTACTCCCCAGATGAAAGGATGCATGCAAATCATTTAAGGTCAGTATTGTATACCTTAAAATATAATGACTTGTATGCTAAGTTCTCCAAATGCGAGTTTTGGTTGAAGAGTGTTAAATTTTTGGGGCATGTGATTTCTGAGGGGAAGATATCTGTGGATCAGTATAAGGTTCAAGCAATAGCAGACTGGCCAAGACCTGCTACAGTGACTGAGGTTAGGAGCTTTTTGGGATTGGCAGGCTACTACAGGAGATTTGTTGAGGGATTTTCACAGATAGCAATGCCACTATCCAGATTGACTCAGAAAGCAGTAAGGTTTGATTGGACAGCTCAGTGTGAGGAAGCTTTTCAGAGGTTAAAGCAGTGTTTGATAACTGCTCCAGTGCTGACTATTCCTTCAGGGACAGATGGATTTCAGCTTTACAGTGATGCCTCACATAAAGGGTTGGGTTGTGTATTGATGCAGAACGGGAGAGTCATTGCCTATGCTTCTAGGCAATTGAAGAATCATGAGAGGAATTACCCAACTCACGATCTGGAGTTAGCAGCGGTAGTTTTTGCCTTGAAGATCTGGAGGCATTACTTGTACGGAGTTCGATGTGAAGTTTTTACTGACCACCAGAGTTTGAAGTATATCTTCAATCAGAAAGAACTGAATCTAAGGCAGAGGAGATGGCTAGAACTTATAAAAGATTATGAATTGGATATTCAGTACCATCCGGGCAAAGCAAATGTGGTTGCTGATGCTTTGAGCAGAAAGAATTCAGGTAGTGCAAACTGGATGATTACACAGCAGCGGGAGTTGATAAGGGATTTGGAGAAGTTGGAGATTTCAGTGGTTCAGCCCAATGATGCAGAAATTATAAGGTTGAATCAGACTATAATTATGTCAACATTTCCAGAAAGGGTACGAGAAGCTTTGCCACTTGATGCAGATTTTAAGAAGATACTGGATATGGTTAGTGTGGGACACATTGAAGATTTTGAGCTTGATGGTGATGGATTGCTTCGATATAAGGGCAGATTGTGCATTCCAGATGTGGATGATTTGAGGAAGGAAGTTCTTCAAGAAGCTCACTACTCCAGTTACACCATTCACCCAGGCAGTAATAAGATGTATCAGGACTTGAAGGAAGTGTTTTGGTGGCCAGGAATGAAGAGAAGTGTAGCAGATACAGTATCCAAATGTATTTCATGTCAGATGGTTAAAGCTGAGCACCAGAAGCCAGGAGGATTTTTGCAGCCCTTACCCATACCTGAGTGGAAATGGGAAGACATTGCTATGGATTTTGTGGTTGGCTTACCTAGATCCAGAAGAGGAAATGATACTTTATGGGTGATTATTGATAGGTTAACTAAATCTGCACATTTTATACCTATCAAACAGTCTGATCCTGTTGAGAAATTGGCAAGCCTGTATGTTGATCAGATTGTCAGATTGCATGGAGTACCGAAGACTATTGTGTCAGACAGAGATGGGAGATTTACTTCCAGATTTTGGAAGAAAGTCCAGGAAGCTTTGGGCACCAGGCTTACTTTTAGTACAGCTTTTCACCCTCAGACAGATGGGCAGTCAGAAAGAACAATCCAGACCTTAGAAGATTTGCTCAGATTATGTGTTCTGGATTATGGTGGTAAGTGGGAGGTATATGTGCCTTTAATTGAATTTGCCTATAACAATAGCTTCCAAGCAAGTATTGGTATGGCTCCATACGAAGCTTTATATGGGAGAAGGTGTAGGACACCTTTAAATTGGGCTGAGACAGGAGAAAGAAAGGTAATTGGTGCTGATTTGGTTGATGATGCTACAGAAAAGATTAGATTAATCAGAGATAGATTGAGGGCAGTGCAGGACAGACAGAAGAAATATTATGATGCCAAGCACAGATCAGTTGAATTTGATGTGGGAGAGTTTGTATTTCTCAAAGTCAGTCCAATGAAGGGAGTGAAGAGATTTGGCAAGGCAGGAAAATTAAGTCCCAGATTTGTAGGCCCTTTTGAGATTTCAGAAAGAATTGGAAAGGTGGCATACAGGTTGATTCTACCAGCACATATGAGTGGAGTACATAATGTGTTTCATATTTCCTCCTTAAGGAAATATATTTCAGATGAGACTCAGAGGATTAGTACAGATGTGGTAGACATTCAACCTGACTTGACTTTTGTTAACGAACCAGAAAGGATACTTGACTTTGAGGTTAAGCAGTTGAGGAGCAGAGCGATTCCTTTTGTTAAAGTACTTTGGAAGCACAGTTCTGAGAAGGATGCCACTTGGGAGAAAGAGTCAGAAATGAGGGAGACTTACCCTTATTTGTTTGACTAAGGTATGGTTTTACTGCTTATTTGTTTTCTTTAAATTTCGAGGACGAAATTTTTTATAAGGGAGGGAGAATTGTAAAACCCGAAAAATCCTAATTTAGGCATCGCACGCTTTTTAAAGCGTCGCGACGAGAATTTAGTGAAATTTTCAACGTTAACGAAATTCAACGAAATTAATTTTAGAAAATCCTATGCGAAATTCTGATCGTTTTGGTATATAGAAGTTATACCTAATTTTGCCTAATTAGAGAGTTATTATTTTTAGAAGTCTAAATATACCAAAACTACCCTTACCCTTTCTTATTGCCAAAAATTACTTAAGTGAGGGCAAGAGAGTCATTTAGCAAACCCCAAATCCTCTTAATAGCTTAACCGAGCCCTCCCTCTCCATTTTCACGCGTGAAACCGAGCGGACCGAACGGGAGAGGACGGACGGGCGACGGGCGGCTTCCGCAAGGGCTCTCCGGCGACAATTTTCCGGCGAGAAATTTAGGTCGAATCGAAGAGGGCGACGAGGGAAACATTCAGGTACGATTATTTTGTAGCGAATCCTTCTAAATCTCTAGATATTTGAGATTGAAAAATCTAGGGTTTTTCCAAAACCAAATTTTCTTTCAAATTTTCTTTAAGGGATTGTTAGGTGACGATTAGCAAAGCGTTTTAATGATAAAAATGAAGGAATTTGAGAAATTTTGGAAGATTTAGAAACTAGGGTTTTTGACCTAAAACCTTAATTTTGTAAGACACCTTTATGAAAATGATTCCTAAGGGTTTAGGAAGTGTTTTTAAAGAAAAATTTTAAGTTTTTAGCGAAAACTTTATTTTCTTAATTTTTAGGATTATTTTAATCCGAAAATTATTATTATATTATTATAATATGTTAAGGATCAATTTAAAATCAATATTTGGATAAAATTGGAGATTTATGATTTTTCAAAATTTAGGAATTTAGTAAATCCGAAAATCAATGTTTATTTAATTTATTATCCTTAATTTTCGTTAGGAATGGTTAAGGGAAAAATGTCGGGTTAGCTTTTAGACTTAAGAAATTTATTTCTAATTATGACAGGTTTACTTTATAAACTTTCTTAGGTAGTGATCGTCAAGTTTAAGGGGAAGGACTTGTATTGAAGCGACGAATCGTGCTTAAACTTGAGGTAGGTGTTCAGAAACAGTTAAAATTATAAATGCTTTAATTCTTTAGTTCATTTATAATTCATGTTTTTATTCAATTGAATTATGTTTTAAATTCAGTAATTTTTGTAAGTTATGTCTTTTATTTGATCTCATCTTTTGTTATGCATACGAATCATATAAAGAGACATATTTGGGCATGAATGTTATATGAAAGTTTATGGAAGAAATTTTATTGAAAAAGAAAGAATTAAGGGAATAGTAACCTTTCATGTTTGCATGTTGATCCGGATGTACCCAAATGGTAAAGGAGCTCTTACGAGCATTGGTAAAGGAAGGTTCTTATGAACCTATGGTAAAGGAAAGTTCTTATGAACTTATGGTAAAGGAATCTGGCCACTATTTGACTGCGTACCTGATCAGTACGAAATGGGGTACATTCGGGACGGGTGATTCATTAAGCATACATAATCTGCACTTTGCATTTCATATGAATAAGATTAAGAAAAGAAAAGAAAGGAAATGCTTATGAAAAAGAGAATGTTATTGCTTTAAGACATGTTTAAAGAATCAGTTTCTATTTAAAATAGTTTTATTTCAGCAATTTATAAAGTTAATTGTATTATGAACTACCTGCTGGGCTTTAGCTCATTCCTCGTTTTGGAATCTTTTTCAGGAGAAAAGTAATGGCTGCACGACGACCTTTCATGTATCGTCGTAGGGGACCTCAGGATGAAAGGTTCCATTCATTTTATGTTTTAAGTCTAAAGTTTGAGTTAGTATTTGAGTACGAACAGAAATTGGAGATTATGTAATGATGTGTTAAAGTTTTTATTGGTATTGAGATAATCTGAACTGTTTGGGACTATCTGTATTTGATGTTGTTTTAGTGGCTCTTTCTATTATGGATGATGTTTGAAATCTGGATATTTATGTTTTTAATTAGAACTGTTTATGATAAATGTTCTTTTCAGTACGACCTTTTTGTTCCCGCCCCGTTAACTCGGGCTAGTCGGGCCGGGTCGTGACAAGTTTGGTATCAGAGCAAAAGTTTAATACTGATCAATGAAAGAGCCTATAGGATGATTAATTGAGTCTTAGAATGTGTAGGAAGTGTAATGTTATGATTAATTGTGACTTATAATTGATGTGTTTTATCTCAGGAGTTTGGATCCTGAGCAGAATGCTACTGATGACATTAATATGGAGGAAGGGAGGGAGCTACCAGAGGTAGCAGAACCTCGAAGAAACGACACTATGGAGTCATTCACGCAGATGATGGATGCGATGACTCAGATGATCAGAACTTCCCAAAATCAGGCTAGTGGCAGTGGAGGTGGAGGTCGGCCTATGGATAAGAACCTGAAGCTGTTTCAGGATATGAAGCCTCCGCTGTTTTCAAGTGGCGGACCTATAGAAGCAGAAGACTGGCTGATGCGAATTGAGAAGATCCTGGAGGGCATGTCTTGCCCTGAGGAAAGGAGGGTGACATTGGCTGCTTATGCATTTGATGGCGAGGCTGAGAGGTGGTGGAGGAGTCAGTTAGAACAAACATTTGGAGGAAGACTAAGCAGCCAAGTCGACTGGGAGGAATTTGTGAGGGTATTCAGAGACTGGTATGTACCCAAGTCAGCCAGGAGACAGATGCAGGAGAAGTTCAACAGATTGGTTCAGGGAGACCGATCTGTTTCTCAGTACGAGGCAGAGTTCACGATGTTATCCAGGTATGCCCCACACCTGATACCTGATGCTGAGGAGAAGTGCAACAGATTCTTGAATGGCTTGAAAGATGTGATTAGACAGCCTCTCATTCCTTTTGGAATTGAGGATTACTCTGTCTTAGTGGAGAGAGCAAGAAGGATAGAAATGGATATGCTGGCAACTCAGAAGAGAAGGGATTTTCAGAAGAGAAAGATGGAGGGCAGATCAAAGCCTTCCCAGATGACTCAGTCTTCGCAGTCAGGAGCTTCTACTTGGAAGAAGCCCAGATCCAGTGGTTCTGATAGCAGTGCTTCAACTGCTACACTGTGTAGTAAGTGTGGGCGAGTGCATAAGGGAGAGTGCCTCTCAGGCACTAACACTTGTTACTGGTGCCATCAGCCTGGGCACATGGCGAAGTCCTGTCCTCTTTTGGGACAGAGATCTGCTTCAGAGGTGAGGTCAGGCAATAATGCTCAGAGGACAGCTGGTAGACCAAGAGCTGTGGAGTCTACAGCTTCTGTTCCTTCTCAAGGTCAGACTCGTCAGAATGTTCAGCCACGAGTCTATGGGCTGTCCCAGCAAGAAGCTAAGGGGTCTCCTGATGTGGTTACAGGTGCGTAGTTTAATTAATTGCAATGAATTTTCTTTTATGTATATGAATGAATAATGAATGAAAATGAAATGAACCAACCAATGAATGATATGTTTTGTAATGAATGTTGCACCTGTTCATGTTTAGGGACACTCCTTATGTGCGATAGACCCGTTAAAATACTTTTTGATACTGGAGCGTCACACTCCTTTGTTTCAGAAGAGTTTGTTAGATCTGCTGAATTGATTCCTACTTTTATGTTGAAGTCTCTATCAGTCTTGATGCCTAATGGGAATCATATGGAAGCTAATCAGAAATGTCAAGTAGATTTGAAGATTTGTGATAAGAGTTTAGAAGCAGATCTGATTGTTTTGCCTCTGTTTGAGTTTGATGCAATCTTAGGCATGGATTGGTTATCTTGCCATTTCGTGACTATAGATTGTAACAAGAAGGAGGTTAAGTTCTGTATGCCAGGAGAGGAGAAGTTCAAATTTCAAGGAGATAGAGGAGTAACTGCAGTAATTGTATCTTCCTTGAAGGCCTTTCAGATGTTAAAGAAAGGTTGTGAAGGCTTCTTGGCTTATGTTAAGGAGGAGAAGAAGGAAGAAAGAGAGTTGAAGGATATTCCAATTGTTCAGGAATTCCCAGAGGTGTTTTCAGATGATCTACCTGGTTTACCTCCAAGTAGAGAAATAGATTTCTCTATTGAGTTAGTGGCAGGAGCTGAACCTGTAGCTAGAGCTCCTTACAGAATGGCAATTAAGGAGCTTAAAGAGTTGAAGGAGCAACTGGAAGAGTTGCTTGAGAAGGGTTTCATCCGACCTAGTACCTCTCCTTGGGGTGCTCCTGTATTGTTTGTGAAGAAGAAGGATGGAAGCCTGAGACTTTGTATAGATTACAGAGAGCTGAACAAGTTGACAGTGAAGAACAAGTATCCTCTTCCCAGGATAGATGATTTGTTTGACCAGTTGGAGGGTGCTTCAGTGTTTTCTAAGATTGACTTGAGGTCAGGGTATCATCAGCTCAGGATTAGAGAGGAGGACATTGCAAAGACTGCTTTCAGTACCAGATATGGGCATTATGAGTTTACAGTGATGCCTTTTGGCTTAACAAATGCCCCTGCAGTGTTTATGGATCTCATGAATAGAATCTTCAAGCCTTCTTTAGATCTATTCGTGATTGTATTCATAGATGATATACTTGTGTACTCCCCAGATGAAAGGATGCATGCAAATCATTTAAGGTCAGTATTGTATACCTTAAAATATAATGACTTGTATGCTAAGTTCTCCAAATGCGAGTTTTGGTTGAAGAGTGTTAAATTTTTGGGGCATGTGATTTCTGAGGGGAAGATATCTGTGGATCAGTATAAGGTTCAAGCAATAGCAGACTGGCCAAGACCTGCTACAGTGACTGAGGTTAGGAGCTTTTTGGGATTGGCAGGCTACTACAGGAGATTTGTTGAGGGATTTTCACAGATAGCAATGCCACTATCCAGATTGACTCAGAAAGCAGTAAGGTTTGATTGGACAGCTCAGTGTGAGGAAGCTTTTCAGAGGTTAAAGCAGTGTTTGATAACTGCTCCAGTGCTGACTATTCCTTCAGGGACAGATGGATTTCAGCTTTACAGTGATGCCTCACATAAAGGGTTGGGTTGTGTATTGATGTAGAACGGGAGAGTCATTGCCTATGCTTCTAGGCAATTGAAGAATCATGAGAGGAATTACCCAACTCACGATCTGGAGTTAGCAGCGGTAGTTTTTGCCTTGAAGATCTGGAGGCATTACTTGTACGGAGTTCGATGTGAAGTTTTTACTGACCACCAGAGTTTGAAGTATATCTTCAATCAGAAAGAACTGAATCTAAGGCAGAGGAGATGGCTAGAACTTATAAAAGATTATGAATTGGATATTCAGTACCATCCGGGCAAAGCAAATGTGGTTGCTGATGCTTTGAGCAGAAAGAATTCAGGTAGTGCAAACTGGATGATTACACAGCAGCGGGAGTTGATAAGGGATTTGGAGAAGTTGGAGATTTCAGTGGTTCAGCCCAATGATGCAGAAATTATAAGGTTGAATCAGACTATAATTATGTCAACATTTCCAGAAAGGGTACGAGAAGCTTTGCCACTTGATGCAGATTTTAAGAAGATACTGGATATGGTTAGTGTGGGACACATTGAAGATTTTGAGCTTGATGGTGATGGATTGCTTCGATATAAGGGCAGATTGTGCATTCCAGATGTGGATGATTTGAGGAAGGAAGTTCTTCAAGAAGCTCACTACTCCAGTTACACCATTCACCCAGGCAGTAATAAGATGTATCAGGACTTGAAGGAAGTGTTTTGGTGGCCAGGAATGAAGAGAAGTGTAGCAGATACAGTATCCAAATGTATTTCATGTCAGATGGTTAAAGCTGAGCACCAGAAGCCAGGAGGATTTTTGCAGCCCTTACCCATACCTGAGTGGAAATGGGAAGACATTGCTATGGATTTTGTGGTTGGCTTACCTAGATCCAGAAGAGGAAATGATACTTTATGGGTGATTATTGATAGGTTAACTAAATCTGCACATTTTATACCTATCAAACAGTCTGATCCTGTTGAGAAATTGGCAAGCCTGTATGTTGATCAGATTGTCAGATTGCATGGAGTACCGAAGACTATTGTGTCAGACAGAGATGGGAGATTTACTTCCAGATTTTGGAAGAAAGTCCAGGAAGCTTTGGGCACCAGGCTTACTTTTAGTACAGCGTTTCACCCTCAGACAGATGGGCAGTCAGAAAGAACAATCCAGACCTTAGAAGATTTGCTCAGATTATGTGTTCTGGATTATGGTGGTAAGTGGGAGGTATATGTGCCTTTAATTGAATTTGCCTATAACAATAGCTTCCAAGCAAGTATTGGTATGGCTCCATACGAAGCTTTATATGGGAGAAGGTGTAGGACACCTTTAAATTGGGCTGAGACAGGAGAAAGAAAGGTAATTGGTGCTGATTTGGTTGATGATGCTACAGAAAAGATTAGATTAATCAGAGATAGATTGAGGGCAGTGCAGGACAGACAGAAGAAATATTATGATGCCAAGCACAGATCAGTTGAATTTGATGTGGGAGAGTTTGTATTTCTCAAAGTCAGTCCAATGAAGGGAGTGAAGAGATTTGGCAAGGCAGGAAAATTAAGTCCCAGATTTGTAGGCCCTTTTGAGAGTTTTGCAACCCACCGGGTCTATTTCGGGTTCGCATTTCCGACCCGTTTACCTATCTGGGTCGGGTTAGGGTCGAACCGTTTGAACCTGGGTCAGTTCCGGGTCCGACCCGAACCCGACCCGTTACCCGAAATTGACACCCCTGAGTGGTGGGCGGCGGCTTGGGTGGACCAAGGAGGCCAACGGCAAGGGGAGGGCCGCAGTTAGAAAAAATACAAAGAAAGGCTTTGGGGTGGGGGATGAGGCTGGCGGGTAGGAAGTTTAGTGGAGGGGATTTGACGCAAGAAAAATAAAAGAAAAGAAAAAATTTGAAGTACCGCGAACCTTGACCTCCACCAAGATTGACGGGTATTGCTTTTACCCTACTTGGGCCTCTCCTCTCACGAACTCACTAAGAGATCATCCAAAGAAAGAAAACTGAAATTTTATTTCATCATTCATCAACTAGTACAATGCAAGAGGCCTCTTATAAATAGGCCAAAATGAAATAAAACTGGAAAGACACAAATGCCCTCAGTGCTACAATAGCGACTCAATACCCACAAAGGTAAACTAGAAAAATAAAATGCGAGAACAAATAAAATACAAAATAAATAAAACATAAAGGCTTTGGATCATAGCCGTCGATCTGCGTCTCCGAAGACTGTACACGTGTCGAAATCTGATGTCCTCATCAATAAGTTTCTTGGGAACAAGTTAGGAATTTTTTGGAATATCTTGTGGGTTGATGATTTTCACACTATTTCGGAATCTAAACATTCAGTAGACTTGCTGTTGTTTGCAAAACAGGGAGCAATATTACATCTAAATATGTGCTGGAAAGGTTTCCAGTGCCTGAGATAGTGCTGGATTGATTCTACACCTGTATGTGCTAATGGCCGACGAGTGTAGAGGAGTTACGGCCGTTGTAGGTTGAATTCCTGTGGCTATCAGGGCTGTAGACAGCTATTGTAAAACCCGAAAAATCCTAATTTAGGCATCGCACGCTTTTTAAAGCGTCGCGACGAGAATTTAGTGAAATTTTCAACGTTAACGAAATTCAACGAAATTAATTTTAGAAAATCCTATGCGAAATTCTGATCGTTTTGGTATATAGAAGTTATACCTAATTTTGCCTAATTAGAGAGTTATTATTTTTAGAAGTCTAAATATACCAAAACTACCCTTACCCTTTCTTATTGCCAAAAATTACTTAAGTGAGGGCAAGAGAGTCATTTAGCAAACCCCAAATCCTCTTAATAGCTTAACCGAGCCCTCCCTCTCCATTTTCACGCGTGAAACCGAGCGGACCGAACGGGAGAGGACGGACGGGCGACGGGCGGCTTCCGCAAGGGCTCTCCGGCGACAATTTTCCGGCGAGAAATTTAGGTCGAATCGAAGAGGGCGACGAGGGAAACATTCAGGTACGATTATTTTGTAGCGAATCCTTCTAAATCTCTAGATATTTGAGATTGAAAAATCTAGGGTTTTTCCAAAACCAAATTTTCTTTCAAATTTTCTTTAAGGGATTGTTAGGTGACGATTAGCAAAGCGTTTTAATGATAAAAATGAAGGAATTTGAGAAATTTTGGAAGATTTAGAAACTAGGGTTTTTGACCTAAAACCTTAATTTTGTAAGACACCTTTATGAAAATGATTCCTAAGGGTTTAGGAAGTGTTTTTAAAGAAAAATTTTAAGTTTTTAGCGAAAACTTTATTTTCTTAATTTTTAGGATTATTTTAATCCGAAAATTATTATTATATTATTATAATATGTTAAGGATCAATTTAAAATCAATATTTGGATAAAATTGGAGATTTATGATTTTTCAAAATTTAGGAATTTAGTAAATCCGAAAATCAATGTTTATTTAATTTATTATCCTTAATTTTCGTTAGGAATGGTTAAGGGAAAAATGTCGGGTTAGCTTTTAGACTTAAGAAATTTATTTCTAATTATGACAGGTTTACTTTATAAACTTTCTTAGGTAGTGATCGTCAAGTTTAAGGGGAAGGACTTGTATTGAAGCGACGAATCGTGCTTAAACTTGAGGTAGGTGTTCAGAAACAGTTAAAATTATAAATGCTTTAATTCTTTAGTTCATTTATAATTCATGTTTTTATTCAATTGAATTATGTTTTAAATTCAGTAATTTTTGTAAGTTATGTCTTTTATTTGATCTCATCTTTTGTTATGCATACGAATCATATAAAGAGACATATTTGGGCATGAATGTTATATGAAAGTTTATGGAAGAAATTTTATTGAAAAAGAAAGAATTAAGGGAATAGTAACCTTTCATGTTTGCATGTTGATCCGGATGTACCCAAATGGTAAAGGAGCTCTTACGAGCATTGGTAAAGGAAGGTTCTTATGAACCTATGGTAAAGGAAAGTTCTTATGAACTTATGGTAAAGGAATCTGGCCACTATTTGACTGCGTACCTGATCAGTACGAAATGGGGTACATTCGGGACGGGTGATTCATTAAGCATACATAATCTGCACTTTGCATTTCATATGAATAAGATTAAGAAAAGAAAAGAAAGGAAATGCTTATGAAAAAGAGAATGTTATTGCTTTAAGACATGTTTAAAGAATCAGTTTCTATTTAAAATAGTTTTATTTCAGCAATTTATAAAGTTAATTGTATTATGAACTACCTGCTGGGCTTTAGCTCATTCCTCGTTTTGGAATCTTTTTCAGGAGAAAAGTAATGGCTGCACGACGACCTTTCATGTATCGTCGTAGGGGACCTCAGGATGAAAGGTTCCATTCATTTTATGTTTTAAGTCTAAAGTTTGAGTTAGTATTTGAGTACGAACAGAAATTGGAGATTATGTAATGATGTGTTAAAGTTTTTATTGGTATTGAGATAATCTGAACTGTTTGGGACTATCTGTATTTGATGTTGTTTTAGTGGCTCTTTCTATTATGGATGATGTTTGAAATCTGGATATTTATGTTTTTAATTAGAACTGTTTATGATAAATGTTCTTTTCAGTACGACCTTTTTGTTCCCGCCCCGTTAACTCGGGCTAGTCGGGCCGGGTCGTGACAGCTATTACCGTGACTGGACGGTTGAAACTGTGAGAGGGACAAGTAAGTTGGTGGGTATTTGGAGGAAAAGAAGAAGTATTGGATGTAGGAATTAAGAATTCTTTCAGTCCAATTTTGAATTATGCATATAAGCTTGATCTCCATTTATAGAGACCCAGAAAATATATCTGGAAATATATCTAAATTCAAATGAAATTAGATGATAGAACCATCCCTCAAAAGTAACTTACACGCTTTTAGATTCTTTCCTACAAGGTTATTGACTCTTAGCCCAAGCAGGTTAATTTTGTGGGGAGAATTCATTTTAATACCCTTAATTCTCTCCAATTCATTCTCTTTACTAGTCGCCTCTCTTTATTTGGAATTTAAAATTGCATCTTTGCAATTTAGTCTCCACTTAATTCATATATCCACATCAATCATTCTAAGATTATCTATGCATATATTTTTGAGAGCTTCTTTGATCAATAAATGTAACTTAAATCTCTCCTCTAATATAATCTTTCTTTAATTATACTTATCAAATTTTTTATACTTCCATCTTAATTTTCTTATTTTCATCACACCCAACTTAGTTATCAACAATATTGTTATTGCCAACACTTGGGATCTATTTAATATTGCTGGGCTAATTGCAGTTTGTAATATTTGTCTTTAAATCTCTATGATACTGTTAGAATAGTAATTTCTTAGAAGGACATGGAAATTGACAGAACATAGTACAACATTGAAATCGAGAAGCAGAAGAATGATGAGCATATTTTTTTCTACGTTGCTATAATTTTGGAACTTTGATCTCACTTTCGTTGTTTATAATGTGTAAAGAATTATGCTCTATTTCTTGCTTGTAATGGCCTCACATCGAGATGAAGGATCCACACATTTTGATCTGAACCTATGCACTGTTAAATAAATATGTCCAAGAACAATATTTCTAGTAAGAATTCACATTTGTATTATCATTGAAGGATTTGGCAAGTATACTGCACCATAATCAATGTCAAGCTGGTATGTCGCTGATTTTTTTCCCTGCCACTGTCCTGCTTTTTCAAACACAAGATGGTTTGACCAACTATTTTTCTATTTTAGTTGGATTACATCAAGGATCAGCTTTGAGCCCATATCTTTTTTGCTTTAGTCTTGGATGTTCTTACTTGACATTTGCTGGAGGATGTATCTTGGTTTATACCTTTTGCAGATAATATTATTCTTGTTGATAAGACTAGAGAGGGATGTTGAAATAGTTGCAACTTAGTTCTTGATTGTTGATATTCTTGCAACATGTATGTTTTTGATGATTCAGAATATTATTACGTTGATTATTATTTCTCCTAATATATTTTGGATGCATTGCTTTGCTGTTTGTTTGTACTAACATTTCAAAAAAATTATACTCCGGATTGTTGAAGACTTCAAATCAGATCAGTTTAGGATTTATTGTAAATGAAGTATGTATTTTCTATTTTATTGAGTCTGAAAGTGTGTGATTGTAATTGAGTAACTGTGCACACACACACCGGGAGAGAGTTTAAAATTTACTATTTTTAAACTGATCGTACTGTACGAAATCTTTTCTTACGGGACCATTTGTTCAGTTATTTTCCCTTGCGAACAACTAATTGAACAAAAAGTAGAAAATTTTTCTCTAAGTATGGATCGTACTGTACGATATCACAATCGTACGTACGCCGTCCAAGGTACAAATTAGATGCGTCCTTTTTCGTCTTGACAAACTTGAAAAATTTCTGAACGGTTCGTATTGTATGATGTCGTCATTGTACGTACGCCGTCCAGTGTACGATTTGGAAGAGTCCCTTTTCGTTCAGACGAACCTGAAAAATTTTTGAATGATTTGTACCGTGCGGCGTGCGATGTCGTTATCGTACGTACGCCGTCCGGTGTACGAGTTGGACGGGTCCCTTTTCGTCCCGATGAACTTAAAAATTTTCGTAACTGATCGTATCGTACGATGTCGTCATCGTACGTACTCCATCCAGGGTACGAAATTGTGGGGTCCCTCTTCGTCCCAATGAAGGTGAAAAATTTTCTAATTGTTTGTACAGTATGAACTGGGTTCGTACTGGATGTTCATCATGTACGAAAACATTTCGTACCGATTCACAACAGGTTCTTACGCAACAGTTTTGAACTGTTCGTACGTATGAACGTACGATCATATTGTACAATCATGTATGCTCAAAATGAAAAAAATTCATTTTTTTGGACGGTTTTTTGTGTCTTTGATATAAAAGATACTCTAAAACTGACGTGAAAAAGTCTTGTCTTCGTAATTTTTCAAGAGCAAGTGAAAGAAAGTGTGGGAGAGTGTTTGAGAGAGATGTTTTGCAAGTGTAGTGTGAAGGGTTCACAAGGTTACTCAAAGGTAAGGATCTCTTTGTGTTTTTAGTGATTACTCTTATTTTCTTCTTTCTAGTTGCTCGTGAGAAGATCTTTGAAGAAGATCCGGTACTCTGCCGACACTTGGAGAATGTGAAAGGACAACGGTTCTTTGTCGACACTTGGAGGGTGTGAAAGGACGACGGTTTTCTACTGCATCGGGGATTGGTGGAAGAGAGGTTTTGTAAAGGCTTCTCCGCCTTGCTGTGGGGGCAAAAAGAGTGACATTTTGGTAATAGTGCAATACCTGAAGATAGTCTTCAGGGAGTGGATATAGATCGTGTTTGACCGAACCACTATAAATCTATCTTTTAATTTTCATATTTATTTACTGCAAGTTATTTACTGTGGCTGAAAAATTTATTTTGAAATCTAAATTAACTTGCTACGAGTTTTAAAAACAGTTTTCTACTTAAAAAAATTCAAGAGTTTTTAAATTACTAGTTCACCCCCCTCTTGGTTAGGCTTGGGACAAGAGCTTAGGTTTGACAACCTATAAGGAATCAACAAGGGAGCTGAAGGAAAACTTGAATTATGGAGGTCAACCTTAGAGTATAAAGGTTTTAGTTTTAGTAGATCTAAAACCAAACACTGTTGTTGCCAGGTCCTAAGTCCTGCATAAGAAAAGTGGAGGGTTGTGTTAAGTATGTCAACAACTAGCGTAAAATTTGTCAAATAATGATGACTTGAATTATTTAATATATTATGTTAATGCTAGGGCGTTCCCTAGAAGCAACGCGCTGTATTAGTTGAATACAACAACAATTGTGCAAGGGCCGCTGCACCGTGATATAACACAGCAACTAAAGTGCAAAACATTGCTGAATTTCAAAGAAATTCAACAAGTGATGTAAAAAATGTAAACATTGTAGAGAAAACATCAAGTTTATGTCTCCAATTCAACAAAAGAACAAGAAAATCAGCCAATGATGCAAGGATCTTCAATTTGAGAGGTAGATCCAACTCTCCAAATCTTTAGCAAAAAACTAAAGCCCTAACACCACATAAGAGATCCCAAATTCAGATTCAAATTCAAGATGAAACCCTAACCCTTACAAGAGAAACTAATTTAAGCAAAGATGACAATTACAAAATTCCTAAACATCCTCTAATGCAAATTTTCCCTCCCAAAGCAAGGTTTAATTGAGTTGTGCGCCCCATCTCTCCAGCCAACCCTCTCTCTCTCTTCCCCATAGTTCTGCCTGCCCCTTTAGACCACAGCTTGTAGCATAGAACCGGTCCAACCCGCCCCTTTAGACCGCCGCTTGTAGCATAGATCCGATCCAGGTTGGACCAGTTTAGGTGGCCCTTGGGGGCCGGCCTAACACAGAGATGCCTTGGTGCAGTGTTAAATAGGCAAGGGTTCTCACATCATAGACTGATGCGAGCAAAAAATCTGATTAATGAAATTAAAATTAGGATATGAACTTAGAATATAGGTAGCTTTATAGTCAAATTAATTGAATTAATATATATTATGATTTGAGAGAAGGTTAAAGAGATTGATAGTTTAAGATTTAAACTATGATATTCTGGTTAGAGTCGTACTAGAAATTGCATAGATGATTATAAATAAGATTTAAAGGATAATGTTATAAAAATTAATAGAATTAAAGATAGAGTTACAGTTTCAAAAATTATTGTTAATGTTAAAATTATTAATATTGTAAGTGTTTATACTTTTCAAGTAGGTTTTGATATGGGTTTAAAATTAAAATTCTAGAATGACTTAGAAGAATTAATACAAAAGATACATCTTGAAGAAAAATTTTTATTGGAGGAGATTTAAATGGATATGCTGATAGAGAGGTAGATTTGAAGTGACTAATGAAGGTGGTAAGACCATATTATATATATTTTTAACTTATGATTTTGTAATTGCTAATACCTTACTTAAGAAAATAGATGAGCATCTCATCACTTATAAGAATGGATATCGTAAAACTCAGATTGATTATTTTTTTATAAGAAAATAGATTGCTTAAGTTACAAAGATTGTAAAGTTATTTGAAGTGAAAGTTTATGTACCCAATATATATCGTTTATTAGTTTTGAACTTTAAGATGAAGGGATAAAAAATAAAGATGTTATATGATTAGATGAGAGACATTTAAAGAATATTAACAAAAATATTTTTAAGAGTAAGATACTAAATCTTAAGATTTTGCCTATGCATGAGAAAGCTAATATTATGTGGAAAAAGTAGCTAGTGATATTAAACATATTGTAAAAGATGTGCTTGGAGTATCAAAAGGAAAAATTCATATTAGTAAAAATAGTTGGTGATGGAATTAAAATGGGCAAGAAAAAAAGAAGAAGATTTGTTCTGAAAATTAGTTTATTTGCAAAAATTTTAATAATTGGAAAAGATATAAAGAGGCCCGTGAGAAGTGTCACGACCCGACCCGATCCGGGACGGATCCCGCTCGCACCAGGCCGTGACACGGAACCGAAAACGGACGGACTGACCAGGATCTGGTTATGGAATTTGGTTCTGAACTGAATCTTCCAAATTATTTCAACTCAAACAAACACACAAACACAGAAACACAGAGCTACTATAAATCACCAAACACAGCGGAACAAAACATCTATAGTTTTCTTTTCCTCAAAACAATCATCTACAGATACAGTACATGGCTTTTGAACAGAAAGAAAGACTGAACAGAAAAGCCATGACTGTACAAAAATCAAAATATACAAATAATACCTATACTGATCAGACTCTGAATCTAATCCTGGACTTCCTTCCCTTTCCCAGAACCTGAAAACCACCAGAAAACAAGAGTGAGCTCAACAGCTCAGCAAAGCAACAAACCTCCAATCAAAACTCTCAGAATCCAAAACCAAACTCATCAGACAGAAATCCGTACAGAATCAGACAAATATCCAAATCGGAACTTATCAGAACGAAACAGAACAAATCAGAACAGATACGGACAGATATCACATCAGAATACAAATCAGAACGGATTAAATCAACAGAGTCAGAATCGTACAGAAATCAGAACTTCAAATCATATCAGAACAAAACTGAACGGAACAGATATCAAATTAACAGAATTGTACGGAAACAGAAGCCGTATCAAATCAGAAACAGAACAGATCAGACATATCACATTAACAGAATCAGAAATCAGAATTTCAGATCATATCGTATCAGAATCATAATTGCTTACAGAACAGATACGGAACTCAGATATCAGATATCAGATATATATTTAATAGCTAAACTAAACTAAACAGAATCACTACGGATTCTGACCCTTATGTCTCCCTTGTGCTCACGGCACCAGAAATTCTCTGAGTAAGTAATAGCTAAGTGTGCTCACGGCACCAGAACAACAGAATTCTTCGGATCCGGAACAGAACAGAAATTTCTCCAACTTTAGCTCATCTAAGATTTCCCCAGACACTAACTGAATCTCATAGGATCCAGGCCCCTTATAACTCCCTTTTTATAGCTTATACAGATAGCATTTCAATTCAGAAGAAATCCGGGCAAATCAGAAATCAGACAAAAATCGGGCAGCACAACGGCAGTATACGGAATTTACACAAAATTTTCTGCAAATCAAAATTCACCAAATTCACACAGAATGTAGATAATCACATTTCAGAACATTTATTCTACTGCACAGATAATTTTCAATTTCACAGAAAAATGCAGTCGACTAAAAATACCGCCAAGTCAAAAATACCCGGACAAAAATCTTCGGAAAATAACCAAAATGTGCACACCCGGCACGTCAACAATATACAGAAAGTTACGCGGTAAAAACTGAACCAATCAAAAGATACGTACGAAAATCATTAACGGAAACGAAATCCGGACAGAAAATACCGCCAAACACGACAGTTCTGAAAATTGAGAAAGGCGGAATGTGCCTTACCTTGCGTACAGCAATATCTCGAACAGTCTCCTCGGACGAAAACAGCTCCGCGTCGTCCGAAAATCAACTTTTCCCAAGAATCTCTCGATTTTCTCTCTCCTCAGATAAAAATCAGATATTTTTATTTTTTTCTCTCTCTTCAAAACGACTGAAATCAGCTTTATAATACTCAGATCGGCCCGGCCGATCGCCAAATCGTCCCAGGACGATCAGACCAATTTGGATCGTCCTGGACGGTTCCCAGAACTAATCTCAGGCCGATATTTTCTACAGTGCCGATCGGCCTGGACGATGTCCTCAATCGGCCTGGACGATGTGTACAGAAAATCACCTGGAGCAAATCTGGGCACATTCTGGAGCAGAATTTCCACTGATCGTCCCAGGACGATCCAGATCGTCCTGGACGATCCTGGAGCAGATTTTTGATATTACAATCTCCCCAACTTCAGAAAAATGTCGTCCTCGACATTATCCAATCCAAACTCAATCAAAACAAGTACGGGTACGACCGTCTCATGTCAGACTCCTCCTAAGTCGCTTCCCGCGCAGTCCGGTGCTTCCACTGGACTTTAACTATCGGAATCTCTTTATTTCTTAACTTTCGGACGTCGTACGCCAAAATTAACTCTGGCTCTTCCTTGTACGCCAGATTTTCCTGAATCTCCACCTCATCAGCTAATATCTTCTTCCCAGAGTCTGAAACCCACTTCCTCAGAGTGGATACGTGAAACACGTTATGCACGTCCGACAGTGAATCAGAAAGCAACAGTCGGTAAGCATATTTTCCAATCCTTTCCAAAATTTCAAACGGTCCAACATACCTTGGACTAAGCTTGCTTACCTGACCAAATCTGCTCACACCCTTCATCGGACTGACTTTGACATACACAAAGTCACCAACTTGAAACTCAACAAACCTGTGCTTCTGATTATAATACTTCTGCTGTCGATCCTGAGCCGCTTTCAATCTTTCTTTTATCAAACTGATCTTCTTAATAGTTTCTTCAACAAAAGTAGCACCCAGTTCCTGTCTATCTCCGATCTCAGTCAAAGTCAAAGGAGTATGGCACTTCCTGCCATACAGAGCTTTGTACGGTGCCATACCAATACTGGACTGAAAACTGTTGTTATAAGCAAACTCAATCAGCAGAATATGATCCTCCCTGCATCCGCCAAAGTCCAAAACACAAAGTCTCAACAGATCTTCCAGCACCTGAATGGTCCTCTCAGACTGTCCATCGGTCTGAGGATGAAAGGCTGTACTGAAATGCAGTTTCGTACCCAAGCCTTGCTGAATACCTTTCCAAAGTCTGGAAGTAAAACGTCCATCTCGATCAGAAACAATCACTCGAGGCACACCGTGCAATCTGACTATTTCCTTCAAATATATCTGTGCCAAACGATCCACCGGATCGGTCTGTCTGATCGGAAGAAAATGGGCGGACTTCGTCAATCGATCTACAACCACCCAAATGGCATCGTGCCCTTGTCTAGATCGAGGAAAACCCATCGCAAAGTCCATCGTTACCTCCTCCCACTTCCACTTAGGGATAGGCAACGACTGCAATAGTCCACCTGGTCGCTGATGCTCTGCCTTCACCAACTGACATGCTTCGCATCTCGACACATTCTGCCACATCCTTCTTCATTCCAGGCCACCAGAACAAAAGCTTCATATCAGCATACATCTTACTACTGCCTGGATGAACAGTGTAGCCTGAATGATGAGATTCATACAGAATCTCCTGCCTCAAATCCCCAAACACAGGTACCCACAACCTGTTCTTACAGAAAATAACACCAGAATCAGAAATTCGAAGTTCAGGAGTCTTACCAGATCCAATCTGAGCAATCAACTTCGAATAATCAGAATCTGACTTCTGGGCTTCCTGAATTCTTGCTTCCAAAGAAGACTGAATACTCATCTGAGCCAAATCCAAATTACTGGAGAAAATCACCTCCAACTGCAATCGCTCCATGTCACGAATCAGGAAATCATCAAAAGTAAGCTGCAAACCTGATAAGTCAGAAGATTTCCTGCTCAGAGCGTCCGCTACCACATTAGCCTTCCCAGGCTGATACTGAATAGTCAAATCATAGTCCTTGATCAACTCGAGCCATCTTCTCTGTCTCAAATTCAGATCCTTCTGAGTGAAAATATACTTCATGCTCTTATGATCAGTGAAAATCTCACATCTGACGTCATACAGTAATGACGCCAAATCTTCAAAGCAAAGACAACAGCAGCTAACTCCAAATCATGCGTCGGGTAATTCTTCTCATGTGGTTTCAACTGTCGAGAAGCATAAGCAATTACCCTTCCATTTTGCATCAGAACACAACCCAAACCTTTCAGTGAAGCATCACTGAACACCTGAAATCCTTCCGTACCTGACGGAAGTGCCAACACTGGAGCTGAAGTCAAACAATCCTTCAATCTCTGAAAACTAGCTTCACACTCCGGTGTCCAAACAAAAGGTACTGACTTCTGAGTCAATCTCGTCAGAGGCGTCAAAATCTGTGAAAATCCTTTCACAAATTTCCTATAATACCCGGCCATGCCCAAGAAACTACGTACCTCAAATACTGTAGTCGGCCTTGGCCAATCAGCAACCGCCTGAATCTTCTGGGGATCTACAGAAATACCTTCTCCGCTCACCACATGCCCCAGAAAAGAAATGTTCTTCAGCCAGAATTCACACTTGGAGAACTTGGCATACAACTGATGCTGCCTCAGAGTCTCCAACACAATCCTCAAGTGTCTGGCATGATCATCCTCAGAAGCAGAATATACCAGAATATCGTCGATAAAGACGATCACAAACTGATCCAAATACTCCCTGAATACTCGGTTCATCAGATCCATGAAAATAGCAAGCGCATTGGTTACCTCAAAAGGCATAACCAAAAACTCATAGTGCCCGTACCGGGTACTGAAAGCAGTCTTCACCACATCAGTTTCCTTCACTTTCACCTGATAGTATCCGGATCACAAATCAATCTTCAAAAATACTGAAGATCCGGAAAACTGGTCAAACAAGTCGTCAATCCAAGGCAAAGGATACTTGTTCTTGATCGTGACCTTATTCAAATCTCTGTAATCCACACACATACGGAGTGTCCCGTCCTTCTTCTTCACAAACAAAACAGGTGCTCCCCAGGGCGAAACACTAGGACGAACAAAACCTCTGTCGACCAACTCTTGAAGTTGAACTTTCAACTCAGAAAGTTCTTTCGGTGCCATCCTGTACGGAGCTTTTGATATAGGAGCGGTACCCGGAAAAACATCGATAGAGAACTCCACATCTCTATCCGGAAGTAAACCAACCAACTCCTCAGGAAAAACATCAGCAAACTCCCGTACCACAGGGATCTCAGAAACAGAACCAACTTCCAGGTTCAGATCCTTCACCGAAGCCAAAAGTACTGGGCATACTTTTTTCCACATTCTGCTCACCTCCAACGCAAAAATCAGACTGTAGAGAATACCTCGTAATCCCTGAAATACAACTCTCTCTCCAGCCACAAGCAAACTCACTTGCTTCTTCAGACAGTCAATCTGAGCCTCATACCGACTCAGCCAATCCATGCCCAAAATCACGTCATACGAAGAAATCGGCAACAAAATCAGACTAGATTTCCACTTCTTGCCAGCAATGTCAATCTCACACAAACAAAACTTTCGAGCAATCAAATTACTTCCAGTCGGTAAAATCACGGAAAGAGAAACCGACAAAGAAACCGAGTCCAAATGCAAAAGCTCAAAACAGCGCTCGGACAGAAAAGAGTGACTAGCTCCAGAGTCAAACAAAACACGACAGGGTTGATCAGAAATGTAAATCGTACCTGTCACCACATCTGGAGCATCACGAGCCTCCTGCTGACTCAGGCTGTAAACTCGTGGCTGAACTGGAGCAGGAGCTGAAGTAACAGAACTACTCTGCTCCCTCTGAACAGTAGGTGGTCTCCGTGGTCCAGAACTAGTACTACCACCTCTCCCAGAAAATCCCTCAGGGCGTGGAGGAACAGTCCTCGGTCTTCCTGCTGCTGAAACGGCAGGTCTAACAGAACCCTCAGGTCGGAACTCAGAACGTCGGTCAGATCCAGCCTGTGGACACTCTGCAATCCTATGTCCAGGCTGACCACATCTGAAACACAGACCAGCCATCCTGTAGCATTGGCCATGGTGTCGCCGTCCACAACTCTGGCACACAGGTGCCCCACTGATAGATCCAGAACTCGTCGTACTGGTAGCAGTACCAGACGATCCTCCACTCTTCCTGGAATCAACAGATCCAGAACCAGTCACAAATCTCCTCTTTCCAGAGGAACCACTGCCAGAAGTCTCACCTCCAAATCTCTTCCTACTCGCAGTCCACCGCTGCTGAGTAGCCATCAGATCATTCTCAATCAGACGAGCTCGCTCCACAAGCTCAGAGAAATCAGAAATGTGAAAAGGTATCAGGGGCTGTCTCAAACTATCTCGCAATCCCCTCAAAAATCTATAGCACCTCTCAGCAGAAGTACTAACCAGTTGCGAAGCGTACCTGGCTAACGCAGTAAACTCAGCCTCGTACTGCATCACCGTCTTGCTCCCCTGAACAAGTCTCAGAAAACTCTCCTGCATCTGCTGTCGTGCAGAAGGGGGAACAAACCAGTCTCGAAATACCTCAGTGAACTCTTCCCAGGTAATCAAAGAGTTCAGCCTACCCTGAAATCTGGCTGCCTGCTGGCCTTCCCACCAGTGCTCAGCCTCTCCATCCAACAGAAAAACAGCCAACGGAACCTTCCTGTCTGACGGACACTGCATTCCGTCGAAAGTCTTCTCCAATCTTCTCAGCCATTCCTCGGCTGCTCTGGGCTCAACAGCGCCCTCAAATCTCGGAGGTTTCAACCTCAAAAACATCTGTAGGTGTCTATCAATGTCATCAGATCTGACAGTAACAGCTCTGCTCTGAGTCTCGCTCATCATCTGAGCAATAAGCGTAGCAAACTGAGAAAGTTTATCTGCATCGGCCACTGGGGCTGTACTCCCCACTGGTGCTGCCTGACTGGCACTCTGCCCGTCTGTTATGTCTGGGTCTGGCTGATCCATACAGAAAATCTAAAATCCGGAAAACTATCACAAAAACAACACAAAAACAACACAATAAAAAGCCGAACGACCCAAAACTACCCCCAGACAGACTCACGGATCACTTCCTATAGCTCTGTTTTACCATCCAACCAATTTCCAAAACCAGTGCTCTGATACCACTAAAGCTTGTCACGACCCGACCCGATCCGGGACGGATCCCGCTCGCACCGGGCCGCGACACGGAAACGGAACGAACTAACTGATCAGGATTTGGTTATGGAATTTGGTTCTGAACTGAATCTTCCAAATTATTTCAACTCAAACAAACACACAAACACAGAAACACAGAGCTACTATAAATCACCAAACACAGCGGAACAAAACATCTATAGTTTTCTTTTCCTCAAAACAATCATCTACAGATACAGTACATGGCTTTTGAACAGAAAGAAAGACAGAACAGAAAAGCCATGACTGTACAAAAATCAAAAAGTACAAACAATACCTATACTGATCAGACTTTGAATCTAATCCTGAACTTCCTTCCCTTTCCCAGAACCTAAAAACCACCAGAAAACAAGAGTGAGCTCAACAGCTCAGCAAAGCAACAAACCTCCAATCAAAACTCTCAGAATCCAAAACCAAACTCATCAGACAGAAATCCGTACAGAAATCGGAACAGAATCAGACAAATATCCAAATCAGAACTTATCAGAACGAAACAGAACAAATCAGAACAGATACGGACAGATATCACATCAGAATACAAATCAGAACGGATTAAATCAACAGAGTCAGAATCGTACAGAAATCAGAACTTCAAATCATATCAGAACAAAACTGAACGGAACAGATATCAAATTAACAGAATTGTACGGAAACAAAAGCCGTATCAAATCAGAAACAGAACAGATCAGACATATCACATTAACAGAATCAGAAATCAGAATTTCAGATCATATCGTATCAGAATCATAATTGCTTACAGAACAAATATGGAATCAGATATCAGATATATATTTAATAGCTAAACTAAACTAAACAGAATCACTACGGATTCTGACCCTTATGTCTCCCTTGTGCTCACGGCACCAGAAATTCTCTGAGTAAGTAATAGCTAAGTGTGCTCACGGCACCAGAACAACAGAATTCCTCGGATCCGGGACAGAACAGAAATTTCTCCAACTTGAGCTCATCTAAGATTTCCCCAGACACTAACTGAATCTCATAGGATCCAGGCCCCTTATAACTCCCTTTTTATAGCTTATACAGATAGCATTTCAATTCAGAAGAAATCCGGGCAAATCAGAAATCAGACAAAAATCGGGCAGCACAACGGCAGTATACGGAATTTACACAAAATTTCCTGCAAATCAAAATTCACCAAATTCACACAGAATGTAGATAATCACATTTCAGAACATTTATTCTACTGCACAGATAATTTTCAATTTCACAGAAAAATGCAGTCGACTAAAAATACCGCCGAGTCAAAAATACCGGGACAAAAATCTTCGGAAAATAACCAAAATGTGCACACCCGGCACGTCAACAATATACAGAAAGTTACGCGGTAAAAACTGAACCAATCAAAAGATACGGACGAAAATCATTAACGGAAACGAAATCCGGACAGAAAATACCGCCAAACACGACGGTTCTGAAAATTGAGAAAGGCGGAATGTGCCTTACCTTGAGTACAGCAATATCTCGAACAGTCTCCTCGGACGAAAACAGCTCCGCGTCGTCCGAAAATCAACTTTTCCCAAGAATCTCTCGACTTTTTCTCTCCTCAGATAAAAATCAGATATTTTTATTTTTTTCTCTCTCTTCAAAACGACTGAAATCAGCTTTATAATACTCAGATCGGCCTGGCCGATCGCCAAATCGTCCCAGGACGATCAGACCAATTTGGATCGTCCTGGACGGTTCCCAGAACTAATCTCAGGCCGATATTTTCTATAGTGCCGATCGGCCTGGACGATGTCATCAATCGGCTTGGACGATGTGTACAGAAAATCACCTGGAGCAAATCTGGGCACATTCTGGAGCAGAATTTCCATTGATCGTCCCAGGACGATCCAGATCGTCCTGTACGATCCTGGAGCAGATTTTTGTTAGGATAACCATGCAGGGAGTCTAGGATTTTCTACTTTCAATAAATGTAATATTTGTAATAATTGTTGAGAGTTGTGAAAACAACTATGAGTCGGGATATTCTTATCCAACTCGGATTCCAAAAGAAGAAGGCATCCCTAAAGGGGAGAGTCTTCTTCCATTGGGAAGACTGAGTTGGATGGCTTTAGATATCCAAAGAGAAAAGGCAATACCCCCTTCCAAGGAGAAATTGTCTCTTCGTTTGGATATTCAAGCCACGACGGATCCAAGGAGTCCAAGAAGGAGAGATCCAAGGAGTCCAAGGAGGTGAGATCCAAGGAGCCCAAAGAGGTGTGATCCAAGGAACCCAAGGAAAAGACATCCAGAAAGCTAAAGATTGAAGACCCAATATCCCACTCAAAGTTGTTGGCGTCTGTCATAGGCTTAGAAATTCGGGTTGTTGGCAGTGGTGTTCGGCCACTTTATTTTCTGCAAATTCTGGTTGTAATAAGGGCAGTTTGCCTATGGACATTTAGATGATTTATTTTGGGATTTATATTGATGTGCTTTCCTGGTTGCGCAGTAGAAATTATCTGCTTTCCTTAGGTTTCTTTTCTTGCATGTCGCTTTTGTTTTCGCCTGGATTTCGTTAGGCTCTTTAAGGACTGTAAAAAAATCTTTTCTACTCATAACTAAAATCTAATATTTAAGTTTTAAATAATCTAGAAACCTAACGAACCTAGGGAATTACCGGAACCGTCCGGGGTTGCATGCATATTATTGCATTTCTTCTTTTTCTTGTTATAAGACATCTCCCTGCCTGCGGGTAGAGTCCGGATAATCTGGCCTATGAGGATGAAGTGCCGGACCTAGGGAGACCCAGTCTTTTCTAAAAATTTATTTTCTAGAAGCCTGTTTTTAAAATTCTATAGCATTCATGAGCTGACAATTCAACTAGCATGCATTGCATTAGTAACCAACTAAATAAGATTTAATTGTATTAGCTAGGAGCATCTGACCCACATAAATCCAGGACCACTTAGGAAATTCTCTAGATGTCGGTCATGTTTCCAAATAACTGTACCATACACCCATCTTTCATAAATGACTTGATAGCATGGTTTTGAATCAATTAGGTGGTTAGCTGGCTCCCCCAATCCAAGCCGGGATAAGTCCAGGTTTTGCATTGCATTAGCTAGGACACGGGTCTTAGTGTTTCGTAGAGCACTAAGCCCAATCTAGATTTAGGATTCGAGGCTACTACATTCGGTCTCGTAGTATGCCTTAAATAGTAGGTAGGTCCCTTCCTTTTAGGGACTATAAATCCTACTTATCCGCGTCACAAGATGACGCCACCTCCATCCTTCTCTCATGCATGTTACTGGATGTCTTGACTTTTATTTTCCCAAGTTTCTCTTTAGTACCCTAGAGCCTCCGAATGCTGGTATGAGCCACGCATGTTGATTCAGCCCTTCGAACCTTTCTTCCCTTTGAGCAGGATTTCCTAGTCTATACCTTCGTGCTGATCCCACTTTAGGAGAGGATAATGTATGATCCTTAATCGAGAGTTTTCTCAGGCTCCGGCTTGAGATGTAATTAACCACGGGGGCTTGCGCCCGTGGGAAACTCGGTCCCACATCTACTAAACCCCATTCGAACTGTTGTATCGGGTGGGGGAAACCCGTGATTAGGTCGTGTATATTGCTACCCATCGGGGTGTGTTGGCGACAGCCTCTATCCTCAATAGTTAGTCGTATGCTCGATCCAATCTGTCCCTTCCAATTGACCCGTTCGTGCGGTGCTCTTTCGGAGGTCCACAATGATATTCCAGGAGAGGCGTGGAAATGCTTAGGAGTTGAAGGAATTTCTTAGTTTACTAAACTTTTTAATATTATTTTGAAGACAAAAAAGATGCCAGATGAGTGGAGGAGTGTGTTGATTCTTATTTTTAAGAATAAATGTGATGCATAGGTTGTAGCGTGGTACTAATGTTTCTCAAAATCAATTTGGATTCATGCCGGGTAGGTCTACTATAGAAGTTATAAATTTATTAAGAGGTTTGATACGGAAGTATAGAGAGAATATGGAGGATCCACGTATGATATTTATTGATTTTGAGAAAGCATTTGATAAAGTTTCAAGAGAAGTGCCATGGAGAGTTCTAAAAAAGAAAGGGGTTAATAATGCTTATATTCAAGTCATTAAGGATATGTATGTAGGAGCTGTTGTTTGTGTTGAGACACAAGGTGGTTTGATTAAGTATTTTTCTATTTCAGTTGGATTACATCAAAGATCAACCTTAAGCCCATATTTTTTTGCTTTAGTCTTGGATGTTCTCACCATACATTTGCAAGAGATTATACCCTGGTGTATGGTTTTTGCTAATGAAATTCTTCTTGTTGATCAGACTAGAGAGGGAGTTGAAGGTAAACTTGAATTATAGATGTCAACCTTAATGTCTAAAGACTTTCGTTTGAGTAGATATAGAATTGAATATATTTAGTACGATTTTAGTAATAATGGTTTTTGTGGGGGGATTGTGACTTTGGGTGATCAAGTTATTAATAAGAGTACACGTTTTATATATCTTGAGTCTATTGTTCAGAGTGATGGTGAAATAGATAAGGATATTATTAGTAGAGTTCAAGTTGGATGGTTGAAGTGGAGGAATGCATCAGGCTTGTTGCGTAATGGAAACGTCCCCCTCAAACTTAAGGAAAAATTCTATTAGATGGTGGTTGTTAACCTCTGAAATAAAATAACAAAATTTTTTTAAATCATTGCCTGTGCCGAGATCTCCCGTATCATGCTCGAGTTTCTACAATCGCATCACTGCAGTTGCCCCATACTCCTGCAAAATGGCGCCGCTGTTAGCATCTGCTCCCGTGTGTGAAGACCTCACCTCGATCGCGTCTTTAAAATGAGACATTTATTCTCGTTTGGGGCACTTCCATTCGCAAACCCTACGCGAACTCTCGAACCTCGTCTTCCTCGCTCCTCCCATGAAAGTCTTTCTACGTCCGACTCTAACCCACGAGAGCTCCCTTCCTCTGTCATAAACTTCACAACCTCTCCATCCCAACATTCTCCTCAAGTAGCCAACCCAAACTTCTTGTCAATCTCCCTCACCCTATCTGTAAGAGTCGAACCCAACGGGAGCCCCGACCCAGCAACCTTCCTCTACGTCTCTACCCGACCTGCTGAAGCTGCCAATTCTAGGGCCTCGAGCCTCAATTCTTCTAAATGATCCTTATGACGAAGCCTTCGAACCAAATTGCAAACCAAACCTTTCATTCAACCGAATCCTTCTACCCTAACTTCTACCCAACGCCTCCACGTAGAAAAAAGAAAAAAAAAAAAAAAATATATATATATATATATATATATATATATATATATATATATAGAGAGAGAGAGAGAGAGAGAGAGATCCCCCACTTTACCTCTTCCACAAGCCGAAGCCTCATAGTCGCCTCCTACCCGAACTCACCTCGTCTCCCTCTTTGATCTAACCGCAAGCCAGCTGGATCCCTAAGGTAATTTAGGATAGGTTTATATTAATACTATTTATTAATATCTAATACTAAAATTAGTATTAATTTATATATATATATATATATATATATATATATATTATATCTTTAAATATTAATTTGTATATATATTATATACGTGTATTTAATATATATATTAAACTATATTTATAAAGAGAAAATATTAAAAAAAGTGATTGTAAAAAAAAATGTGTTGTTTTGATTTTTGTACCCCCAACCTGGTCATTGCCATTCAAAGGTATGAATTCTCCAAAACTTAGATTCTGGCCCTCGAAGTTCACGACGCACCAGAAAATCGCCCATACATGCATTTAATGCGCGTGGTGGGATGGGACCTTGGTGTGATGCCTACGACAAGGTGGGTAATCACCTAAAATCCCTATTTCGTAGTTCGTGGCACACCAAAAAACCGCCTATACACGCCTTTATTGCGTGTGGTGGGATGATAATCCGGTATAATGCCTACAACGAGGAAGGGTTACTCATAAGTAACCTCAAGCGAGGGGAAAGCCAACTGTGTTTTAAAATAGGTACCCTCGAAGATTCCATACACACATTTATTGTGTGGTGGGAATGAAGATCACAGCTGCGGCGTCTAAAGACACCTACGATACATGCCTTTATTGCGCGTGGTGGGAAGACCCAGTTTCTCGTAGTTTTCCCCTAAATAGAGGAGACTCCGGGAGGCTGCCGAAATTTCGTGTGAACATGAGACTGTACTTGGACTCGGACTTAATTGAACTCAAATGACAAACTTGAACAAAAAATAACTTAAGTGATCATGACTTAAATGATTTGAACATGAAATTGAACTTGCAAATCAAATGAGAAGAACAAAATTTGAACATTTGAACAAAAGTACAAGAGGGCTCGATTTGGGACCGCAGTGAACTTGAACTCGCACAAATAACTAGAACTCGAACAAATTTACAGAGGACTCGAATGAATGGAAGAGGCTCATTATGAGCCTGAACTAAGTGTTGTGGACATGAGCTCAAATTGGACTCATACTTGAACTTTACAAGATAACAAAATAATTGAATGGAATGCATAAGATTTGAACTTGTTGCATATAGAAAACAATGAACTAAAGAAGCACTTGAACATTGATTGAGCAACAATAATCCAAATGCGATAATCGGTTAATAAGAATGTGTAATCTAAATTACAAATATATACACAAGAATACTTCAATGAATATTCAATTCATATGTGAGATATTTCACTCACAATTGATAATGAAAGCTCAAGCGATTGATGATTTGGGATAACTTGCATTAACTGCTAAGACATGAGGAATGTAGTGGTGGACGATATCATCATATAGACTAGTGATAACTCACTAGCGATAGAGAATGAAAAATGTTACTCGTAAGTGATGATAAAGAACATGCAATAAATACATCAGTATCCTTGTGAGGTTAATTTGCAAACAATAACGGCCCAAAGCAAGAGACACATATATTGCCTATATGCAATGATGAAAGAATCTTCTTGTGTACAATCATTTGCTCGTAGATCAAAGCAGAAATGTTTACAAGCAATCATATGTGATTTCTTCATATGCGCAATAGCGATGAATGCAACCCACCTGGAGACTGAATAAAAGGCATTTAGCAAATAAAGCAAATATTTCGCAACACTGCCTCGTGAATAACAAAGCTGAAGTTGATGCAGTCAACACAACAATCATGTAAGAAGATGTAGCAATCTTTTTTTACATCCACCTAAGAGCACTAACAAAGAGATATAAGTTGTATAAAACAATACAACTTGTCCACGAATGATTATAGAATACATATCTATAATCAAATACATGAAGAATGAAGGAAAAGACAGCATGTCCATAGCATATTTGAGGTTCCTACCAACTGTTGTGGCAAGACATTATAACATCTCCATGGTCGACAATTATCCAACATCAGTCAAATAAACTGGCCCTCTATAAGCGAGGACAGATGATATGTAGTGAAGTACAAATATCTAAGGGGTGGGAGAATACTCATCATACATACTACCTGCTATTTGCAAGCAGAAGCAGATGAGATACGACAAGTGCAAAATATCTACAAGTCGTTATAGAAGATCCGTCATGCACCCGATGTGTCATCTATAGGGTAGATACATAAGAGAACTGTAGCAGATACGAGCTCTTACAAGATGTCATAGAAGACCCGCTATATACCACATGTTATCTACAAGCAAACACCTGATGATATGCAATAAATGCAAGTGTCCACGGGCCCTTGTAGGAGACCCGTTATACATATTAAATGGCATATACAAACAACATGTCAAATGACTACAACAAGTGCAAATCATTATGAGCTGCCATAAAAGATTTGTTGTATGCCCGATGTATCAATCACAATCAAGAGGTCAGAGAATTACAACAAATGCCAGTCTCCTTGGGTTGTTGTAGGAAATTCATCGTACATATAACACACAATTTACAAGCAAATACAAATTTTCAAAGACCTATTCTACATTCAACATGTTGTCTATGGGCAAATATGAAAGAATCGCAATAGATGCAAGCATATACAATTGAAAACAGGAGATTAATTAGTGCACTACAATCCACCTACAGAAAAAAAATAAGTAGTGCACGACAGTCTACCTGTGCAAAGCAGCAAGAAACTCAATTCAGAAGTTTCTATAACATGCACCGGATCCGCAACATGCATACAAGTGGACAGAAGATGTGTACGAACTTTCAAGTAGAGCGTTGCATTCAAATGACGGTTGCCCGATCAATTGATTAAAGCTAAATATTTCAAAGTACCCTCTGCACATGCACCGTAATTTCTATACACATAGGTATACAAAAGGGGTAAATGCAATCATAAAACCCGCATGGGCCCCTGCAAGCGTGTTATGGGTACACACGTGATGTATAGGGATGCTGAGCAGGTTAATAAGTGAATTCTAGTTCGAACCCGATCCTTTTATATGGACAAATAGGAGTCGACAGGGTTTGAACCATCAAATAAATATATGGTTGTGGCGACCGTTATATTTGTTTTGATACATTCATATTAGATTTTCAAGGCCTATAATAAAGAGAATTCACTAATTCTGGCCCAAAGCCTAAAAAATCCAATCCTATGTTGACATCTCGACAGAGTTGACAAGGTTCAATTCATAAATACAATGACCCCATATTCACTCCAATGTGGCCGTGTTGAATATAGATCTTAACCGGAGGGGTGATTCAAATAATTTCAAATGTCATCCCAAACATCCAAAAACCTAAAAATTCAAAAATTCCAAATTCAAATGTTTAAAATTTAAATTCAGCCATCAAACCACTTAAAGCAAAATACATCCACCTTCCGCAACAATTTGCCACGGTGGATAAATTAAAATTTACTTCAGCTTGCATAGAGCTAATGTCTAGTCGAAAATATCACTAGGATCCATTCTCAAACAATCTCCTACCAGTAAGGACGTGGTATGTGTCCTCTAACCGGCGGTTTTGCAGCCAAATGGCACCGCAGGATAAACGGTTATGACCAGGGGCCCTCTGAACCAAGTGGTTTTACCGCCAAATGGCATCACAAATATCAGTTATGGCCAGAGCCAATACACTCCTTAGCGGCATCAAATCCTTGATATAGGAATTAATAGGATATGATTGATAAGACATAAAACCCTCTGTTAGCTAAGATGGATTCAAATTTATTCCCTTAGACAAATATTCACCCCAGGTCTACAAGGCCCCCTTTGACGAAGCAACCCACTTTAAGTGAAAGATGGTGAAATTTCTAATTTTAAATATCAAACCTTCAAATTCTCAACCATTTCCAAGCTCTTCAACTCTCAAACCCATGGTGCTACTATATGCCAAATAACACGTATTTTCTACGTATCTGATTAACGACTAGCCTTAATCAAAAGTTCTCTCTCGTTATCGGGAGGGTTAATTAACTATTGGGGCTTACGCCTATAGGAAACCATAACTTAGATCTTAAAGTCATAAAATGAGGACGAAATCTCTGGGTAGTGTCTTATCTACAAACTCATCTGCCTTCCAAAATTTACCCCGAAACTTAATCTGTTAAAACTCCCCTCGAAGAAAGAAAAGCTACAGCGGGCGGAGGCCGGGGCTGAATTTTCGGAGCCCACAGTGGTTAGACCTGTAATGCTTTAAGGTGCAGAATGTCAACCATTAAAAAAAAAGCATAATATAACGTTAAGTGTTGCATAGGTGAGGATGTTAATGTGGATGAGTGACTTTACTCTTAGAGATATGATACGAAATGAGCATATACATGAAAAGGTTGGAGTAACTCCAGTGGAAGATAATATTCGAGAGAGTCGCCTTAGATGGTTTGATCACATAAAACAGACCATGTTAGGAAATTAGATGTATTAGATTTGACTTATGTTAAGAAAGGTAGAGGTATACCTAAAAAGACTTGGTTAGAAAATATTAGAAGTGACCCCACATAGTGGGATAAAGGCTTAATGTTTTTGTTGTTGTTGTAGTAGTAGTAGATTTAGTGGGATGATTGTAACTTTGGGCAATTAAGTTATTAATAAGAGTACACGTTTTATATATCTAAGGTTTATTGTTCAAAGTGATGGTGAAGTGGATGGGGATATTATTAGTAGAATTCAAGTTAAATGGTTGAAGTGGAGGAATTCTTCAGGCCTGTTGTGTGACATGAAATGCTTTTTGCCGCAAAATGTATGCCATTGAAAGAGAAGCATGGAATTAAATATTGCAGAGATGAGGATGTTTTGATGGATGAGTGGCTTCACTCTTAGGGACATAATGCAATTCTAGGATATACATAAAAAGGTTGGAGTAGCTCCAATGGCAGATAAGATTAGAGGGAGTCTCCTTAGATGATTTGGACAAAAAAAATGTTGGCCTTCTGATGACTCAGTTAAGAGAGTAGATGTATTAGACTTGACTTATGCTAAGAGATGTAGAGTAGATCTAAAAAGTTTTGGTTAGTGATTAGTAGAAATGACATTTTTTATTAGATTTAAATGTATATTTGACTCAACACAACATAATCAAGAAAGAAGATTCATGTAGCCCATTCCATGTAGTGTGATAAAGGCTTGTTGTTGTTATTGTTGCCACTATCCTGCTTACAAACCATTTCTCTTTTTGGAAATAATTTTTTTGTTCACTTTAGCAATTCTCTTAAGGAAATATGTTTTGTTTGATTATATTTTTAGCTGGAACCCAAATTCTATTTAGAAAATTGGTTGATTCGTAAGTATATTTCTTTTTCACAAAATGACAATTGTCTTTTAGCCTCATAAAATGTATGTTGAGGTCATTGATGTTAGATCCATTTGAATTTCTTGTTACAAATTCCTGTTTCTTCCACACAGACTAGAACTACTACTTCTATTGAGCTAAAAAATAAGATCTTTCAGACAGCAGGCCTCCTCTTAACGCCTGCACTGTATTTGTTAACTAGGCCACTTTGTTTAACATAGTTTTTCAACGTTTGAAGTGTTTCTTTCTTGCAGGTTGCTCAGGAATTTCTGGACTATTTATCAGGAAAAAGACAAGATAGAACTAAGCTAATTGTTTCTTCTCATAACTATCAGAGCACACCATCAACTGAGGATCTTAGTAGCCTTGTAGCTAGGATTCAAGCTGTTGGAGCTGATATTGTAAAGATTGCTACAACTGCTGTGGACATAGTTGATGTTGCACGGATGTTTGAAGTGATGGTGCATTGCCAGGCGAGTAAAATGATATTTTGGGCGTTTATAGGTTTTTGTCTAAAAAATGTTATGATTGGTAAAATTTTCTTTCTGCTTTTACCAAAGAAAATATCTTATCTAGCGACAGAAAGTGCTTTGTATGGAGTATAAATAAATTTTATTTGAAAATGAAAAGTTTAAATTTCATATTTCATAACGGGATTGGGGTGGCAAGATACAAAAATCCATGTCTTCTTTCTCTTCATTCTCTTCAATGAACATGCACATGCAGTATTAGTCTTTGAATTTTTCTGACTGATGTAAATTGAAAAGTGCTAGGGAAGCTATACATTTATTGAGAGGTTTGATGGAGAAGTATAGTGAGAATAAGGAGGATCTACATATGATATATTATTGATTTAGAGAAAGTATATGATAAAGTTTTAAGAGAAGTGCTATGAAGAATTCTAGAAAAGAAATGGGTTAATAATGCTTATATTCAAGTCATTAAGGATATGTATGCAGGAGTTGTTACTTGTGTTCAAACACAAGGTAGTTTGACCAAGTATTTTCCTATTTCAGTTGGATTACATCAATGATTAGCCTTAAGCCTATATCATTTTTCTTTAGTCATGGATGTTCTCACTACGCATTTGCAAGAGGATGTACCTTGGTGTATGCTTTTTGCTGATGATATTCTCCTTGTTGATGAGACTAGAGAGAGAATTGAATGTAAACTTGAATTATAGAGGTCAACCTTAGAGTCTAAAGGCTTTCGTTTGAGTTGATCTAAAACTGAATATATAGAGTGTAATTTTAGTAATAATGGTTCTTGTAGGGGGATTGTTACTTTGGGTGATCAAGTCATTAATAAGAGTAAACATTTTAAATATCTTGGGCCTATTGTTCAGAGTGATGGTGAAATAAATGGAGATATTATTAGTTGAATTCAAGTTAGATCATTGAAGTGGAGGAATGCGTTGGGCTTGTTGTGTGATAGAAAAGTCCCCCTCAAACTTAAGGGAAAATTCTATAAGATGGTGGTTAGACCTGCAATGCTTGATGTTGCATAATGTTGGCCATTAAAAGAGAAGCATAATATTAAGTTAAGTGTTGCAGAGATGAGGATGCTCAGGTGGATGAGTGGCTTTACTTAAAGATAGGATTTGAAATGAGCATATACGTGAAAATGATGGAGTAGCCTTAGATGATTTGGTCATATAAAATGGCAGCCTTCCGATGACCTGGTTAGGAAATTTGATGTATTAGATTTGACTTATGTTAAGAAGGGGAGAAGTAGACCTAAATAGACTTGGTTAGAAAATATTATAAATGACATTTCTTTATTAGATTTAAATGAGAATTTAATTTTTAACAGAGCACAATGGAGAAAAAGGATTCATGTAGCCGACCCCACATAGCGGGATAAAGGCTTGAAGTTGTTGTTGTAGTGTCTACTCTTGTATATTAAGTTTAAATATGATTTTATAAAATTTTAACCATCGGCTCAACTGTTTAAAAGTTTGGACCAGATTCTCATATACACCCCTTAGTGTAATTATCTTGAATAAATATAATTGAATATGCAATATATGAAGAACATGCAAGGCAAATATATGATGCATGCAACTAATTTGGATAATTCTAAATGCTGATGTGAATGTAATCACTTTTTTATATCTAAAGTATATACTTGCAAAAATTAGCGATAAATTAACTACTTAGTTCATAAAATAATCCAAAATATACAGTAAGAAATAGAGAGAGAGAAATAAGGTTGCAAGAGAAAATCAAATTAATTTGTTTCATATCTAGATGAAGGTTAAAATTCTATCATTTAATTAAAAATAGTGATTATACTATCAATTAAATGCAGTAAAACTGAACTATATCATAAAATAATTCAAGGATTAAATATTCTTGAAATAATCTAAAATTGATTTTGATGAATGCTGTAAATACCCCATCTTTCTATGCAAGATTTCATAGTAGACTTTTTTGTTCTTTAAAACAGAAGTTTCATCCAAATCTGGCTTGTGCTTAACTACGGTGTAGTTTTTGTGTGTGAAGTGGATATCATTGAGAGCCTGGATGGCTAAAGAACTGTCACGATTTTATAAATTGGCATATTGTTCTTTCATGGTCCCAGGGCGCTTCTTTTCAAAATAGATAACTGTTTATATGTTGAAGCATTAAAAGAAGAAAAAAAAAACTGTCTTGTAATTAGCCGAGGATGACATAAATGATGATTCTTCATAGAAAAATAAGTACGTGGTTAGAGGGGTTGCAGCATTTTGCACGCAAACGCAGTGCTGGTTTTTCATTTCTGCTCGTATATCATAATGGGCTGGCAAGAATGTTACCTGAATGCATATTTCAACAAGTATCAGATCTGCTGATTGTTGTTCAACCAAACTCGATAAGATTATATATAGACTGAAATAGGTCATCAAGTAGTAAAAGCTTATGATTTTGATTTGTGCAGAAGCTCATCAGATATCCCAACACCGTGTATGCACCCCCTCTGTAACTTCATGACCATTAAGATCACACTTGCCAAACCGCCTGTACATCTTTATGAGAACAATTGTGAATTTATTTCGCGCAAACTAGTGCAAAGAACATTACTGGACGAACCTTAAGAAACTTAATTGATGGTAGCTTTTGTTGGAGCCTGATGAATAATAGATGTACCTATGGCTTCATGTTATTTATCATTCGTAAAATGCCAACCATTTTTATATTGCATGGTAATAACTTGGATGACCTTGGTCTATGATAAGGGATGAATGAATTGTACCGAGTTTTTATGAACCAAGCCAGAAGTTGTGTGCATGCTTTTGTAAGTGAATTTAGTTCATATTACCTATGTATGAAATATTAAAATAGTTTCTGGCTCAGAAACAATCTGTGTAGTGGCTATGCTTTGAGATAATAGTGGTGCTAGCTTTTGACATGGAATTCAAGTTTAAAATTTGCTGCCTATGTAAGGTATTGTGGAGACAAGTTAGAATGTTTCATAGTATGTTTGTACCAATGCCACATTCTAGAAGTTTATTTGTAGCACTAGGTGGTCTCGGGTTTTTACACACATGTACCATATAGATGAGTAATGCATGAATACAAACAAGCTAGCTCATACTTTTTTTGCACAATGAAACATGCCAATTATTTCCACTTGTACAAATGCATTTGCAGTTCCATGCATGTTCTCTATTGTACCATTCTTTCTTTATTCAGTGCAGGAAAATGTCATTTGATGCACCGAACTTTGTGATTATTGATGGAAATTGTTTAGGAAGCCCTGACACTTTACTTGAACCAGTCAACCTTTTCTCCCTAGATTTGAAATTTCTAAACTAATTGCAACTTGGGATTGAGGCTGCATCATCGATGTGCAGTTTCAAGTGCATGGCTGCCTCATTGGTGAGATCAGTAATTTGCGAAGAATTATGATACAATTAGTAAACTTACAGAACTATCGAGTACAAATGTGCTAAAGCCCGGTGAGAAACATGTCATTGGATGTAAAACTCGAAATCGGCGATCATAAGCGTTGTAAGCATTTTGATGCGCCGCAACGAAATTTAAGTGGATTTTCAAAGTCGTTGGATTTCGACGAAAATAATTTTATAAAATTGTACATAAAATTTAAAACAAATCGGTATATGGGACTTATAGTGAATTCCGCATAGATTTTAAATTAAAAATCGCCGAAGTTATAATTGGGTTAATATATTACTTAAATGCCCTTAAAGATATTAAAACAAATAATAAGTCATGTGAGGGAAATTAGGACTTTTTACTTATGCCCAAACTGATCTATCTTTAAGGGGACTGGAATCCATTCGCCCCCCCCTCATCGAATGGACAACTTATTGTGAAGATGCTTTCCAGAGACTAAAACAGTGTTTGATGACTGCTCTAGTGCTGATTATTCCTTCAGGGTTAGATGGATTTCAGCTCTATAGTGATGTCTCGCATAAAGGGTTGGGTTGTGTTCTAATGCAGAATGAAAGAGTCATTGCCTATGCTTCTAGGCAACTGAAAAATCATGAAAGGAATTACCCAACTCATAATTTGGAATTAGGTGAAGTGATTTTTTCCTTAAAGATCTGGAGACATTACTTGTATGGGGTAAGGTGTAAAATTTTTTACTGACCAATGGAGTTTGAAGTATATTTTTACACAAAAAAGAATTGAATTTAAGGCAGAGGAGGTGGCTGGAACTCATTAAGAATTATGAGTTGGATATTCAATATCATCCGGATAAAGCAAATGTGGTTGCAGATGCCTTGAGCAGGAAGAATTCTAGTAGTGCAAACTGGATGATTACACAGTAGCAGGAATTAATAAAAGATTTGAAGAAGTTAGAAATTTCAATGGTTTAGCCCAATGTTGCAGAAATTATGAGGTTAAATCAAATGATTATCCAATCAACGCTGAAGGACAGAGTAAGAGAAGCTTTGCCACATGATATAGATTTTAAGAAGATATTGTATATGGTTAATGCGGGACACATTGAAGAATTTGAGCTTGATGGTGAAGGATTGCTACAATATAAGGACAAAATATGTATTCTAGATGTTGGAGACTTAAGGAAGGAAATTATTTAGGAAGCTCATTATTCAAGTTGTACCATTCATCCAAGCAGTAATAAAATGTATAAGGACTTAAATGAAGTGTTTTGATGGTCAGGAATGAAGAAGAATGTGGCAGAAGTAGTAGCTAAATGTACTTCTTGTCAAATGGTCGTGGTAGAACATCAAAAATTAGGAGGATTATTACAGCCCTTACCTATATCTGAATGGAAATGGGAAGACATTGTTATGGATTTTGTGGTTTATTTACTCATGTCTAGAAAAGAATGTGATACGTTATGGGTGATAATTGATAGGTTAACTAAATATGCATATTTAGTACCTATCAAACAATCTGATGCAATTGAAAAATTGGCAAGCCTGTGTGTTAATAAAATTGTTAGATTATATGGGGTACCAAAGTCTATAGTATCAGATCGGGATGGAAGATTCACCTCCAGATTGTGGAGGAAGGTTCCGAAGGCAATGAGTACCAGACTTACATTCAGTACAACTTTTCACCCTCAAACAGATGGTCAGTCAGAAAGAACAATTCAGACTCTAGAAGATTTGCTCATGTTATGTGTACTTGATTTTGGTGGTAAGTGGGAGACACATATACCACTAATTGAGTTGGCTTGTAACAATAGTTTCAATCAAGTATATGTATGGCTTCGTATGAAGCTTTGTATGGGAAAAAGTGTCGAATATGTTGGGCTGAAATAAGAGAAAAGAAGATTATTGGGGCTGATTTAATATATGATGCTACAGAAAAGATAAGGCTGATCCATAACAGATTAAAAGCTGTGCAAAATAGACAGAAGAAATACTATGATGCCAAGCATATATCAGTGGAATTTGAAGTTGGTGAATTTGTATTCATTAAAGTTAGTCCGATGAAGGGTGTGAAGAGATTTAACAAAGCAGGAAAATTGAGTCCAAGGTATGTGAGTTCTTTTGAAATTTCAGAAAGGATTGGAAATGTGGCTTACAAGTTGATTATGTAAAAGTGACATGAGTGGAGTACCTAATGTCTTTCACATCTCTTCTTTGAGAAAATACATTTCAGATGAAGCTCAGAAGATCAATATCGAGGTCCGAGTCAATGGATATTCAACCAGACTTGACTTTTGTAAAAGAACCTGAGAGGATTATAGATTTTAGTGTGAAGCAGCTACGAAGCTGACAAATCCCTTATGTTAAAGTCTTATGGAAACATGGATCTGAAAATGATGCAACTTGAGAGAATGAGTCAGAAATGAGAGAAAGTTATTCTCATTTGTTTGACTAAGGTATGATTTTAATTTATAGTATTGCGTTTAAATTTCGAGGATGAATTTTTATTAGGAGGGGAGAATTATAATATCCGAAATCGACGATTGGAAGCGTTGCAAGCATTTCGATGCATCGCGGTGAAATTCAAGTGGATTTTCAAAGTCGTCAGATTTCGACGAAAATAATTTTATAAAATTGTACATAAAATTTCCAGCAAATCGGTATAAGGGACTTAAAGTGAATTTTGCATAGATTTTAAATTAAAAATCGTCGAAGTTATAATTGGGTTAACAAACTACTTAAATGCCCTTAAAGATATTAAAGCGAAAATAAGTCATGTGAGGACAATTAAGACTTTTTGCTTATGCCCAAATTGATCCATCTTTAAGGGGACCGAAATCCATTCGGTCCCCCATTCGCTTGTGTTGTTTCATTTGACCGAAATGGGAGATGGACGGAAGGAGGGCAGTGGGAGTATGGTGACGGGGCTGCTAGGGCTGTTTTTCGACATCAAATTTTGGGGGAAAGCGTAGAGGAAGAGTAAGGGAGAGTTAACGTATGTTCTTAAAGCAAGAAATCCTCTTTTCCCCATAGATTTTTGGAAGAGAAATTTCTAAGGTTTTATAAAAACTTAGAATTTCTTTGGGAAATGAATAGGTGAGGTTAGGGAAAGTGATTTAACCATATAACATCAATATCAAGCCTTTGTCCCACTATGTGGGGTCGGCTACATGAATCCTTTTTCGCCATTGTGTCCGGTTAAAAATCAAATTTTCATCTAAATCTAATAAAGAAGATCATTTATAATATTTTCTAACCAAGTCTTTTTAGGCTTACCCCTACCTTTCTTAACATAAGCCAAATCTAATACCTCAACTTTCCTAACCGGGTCATCGGAAGTCCTCCGTTTAATGTGACCAAACCATCTAAGGCGACTCTCTCTAATCTTATCTTCCACTGGAAAGTGATTTAACCATAAAAATGAAGTTTTTATGAGTTTGGAAAAATTAGGGTTTACACATTTTTGAATTTTAAAATTTTTTTCTTAATGATTATTATTCCAATGGACCTTAGGGATGTTTTTAATGGTGGAAATTAAGTTTTTTTTGCAAAAAATTTATTTTCATAATTTTAAATTAAATAAATCCGAAAATATTAAACTCTAATTATTAAATTAATAATGGGGGAATTTTGGAATACAATTGGAATGAATTTAGTGAATTCATAGTTTCCAAATTTTATGATTTTGAGTAAATGAGAAAATTTAATTAATTTTGTTTTAATCAAGAAATTAGTGAATGTTCATTTTGGTGGATTTAGACGAACTAGGGAGGTTTAAACATTAGGGATTTAATAAATCCAAAAATTAAAATTTAATTAATTATTTAATGACAATGTATTATGATTAAGTCTTAATAATAATATCTGTATTTACATTTATACTTTGGTGTTGATTATAAAAGGACACCTTGAGCATAAATGATGTCGTTGAGGCTTATTGTACTTGTGAGGTAGGTATTCATACCTTCTTTAAGTTTATAAGTTTCTCTTTCATTAATGTTAAAATTCTACATGCTTTATTATTTTAATTTAGTTAAATTTCAAGTCATACTTCAATATGTATTTTCCCTTTTAGAGTCAATTTTGAACTTGTAAAAATTTTAGGAGAACATTTGAGCATGAAGCATTATTAAACAGACACCTATGAATTGATGAATGATTGAATTTTTTTTATGTTATGTATGGAATGATTGAATGTGCATGATGATCCAGAGTACCAAATGATTAATGACTCTTCAGGGCAAATGGTAAAGGGTTCTTCTGAGCAAATTAATAAAGGACTTTTCGGAGTAAATGAAATGAAATGTTTGGCCAAATTTGAATGTGCACCTGATTAGTACAAATTATTTGTACTTTCGGGATGGGTGTATACAATTAAAACTATGTATTATATAATTCTTTGCATATAAGAATGTTAAAGGAAAAAATTAAGAAAAAAATGAAATTAAGGAAAGAGTTCTGGATTCAAATGTTATGCATTCCAAATGTTACATGGATTAGACATACTTAAGATTCTCATGTTATTTAAGTCTTGTCATATGAAAAGTTTACTGCATAATGTTTCTTCTTTCATTGCATTGTGAATTTAATTGAGATATTTATTACATGCTGAGCGTTAGCTCATCCCTGCTTGTGGGAAATTTTTTTAGGAGAGCCTATTAAGGATTAATGGCAGAGAGACTGATTCCTTACCAACGTAGAACAGTTAAAGGGAGTAGGTTTTTATGGATTGTTTTAGTTGTTATGTCATGGACTATTGTTGTGTTTTTTTTATGTTTTAAGACATATTATGTTTTGAAGTATTAGAAATATTTGTAATGGAAGTTTAGTGGCTCTTTCTTATGTTGTTAATGGATGTTTTTTAAGTTGAAGTTAATGATGAAAAGAATGTATTAAGTTTATATTTTTGTTACCGTACGACTATCTGTTCCCGCCCCGTTAATTCGGGCTAGCCTGGCCGGGTTGTGACATTGGACTGTATGAATGTCATGCTTGACACAAGTTCTCATGATGAATATACTGTGATGATCAATTCAAAAAGTTCATTTGATTATGTAATAACTTCAGACATATTTCATGACATAGCAGTTGTTGAATGAATTTTAAAAAAAGAAACAGGACATTCGAATAGGGCAAAAATATTTAATTTGCAGTGCTCATACTGTAGCATCTGTGATCTGGATGAGAAGAACAATAGTAAGGGCTGTCCGAACCTCCCTTCATGGTGAGGGGACGTCGAGAAGCAGCTAGATTTTCGAGAAAAAATGATAAAAAAGGAAAAGAAAACACGAAAAATAATAGTTACCGCTAAAACTTGAAGACCTGTGTCGTTATATCTTTGATCTGGGTAGAAATAATTGATTTGAAGACTTCGCGCCGTTGTATCTTTGATCCGGATGAGAAGACTAATGGCAAGTGCCATCCCAACCTTCATTCGTGGGAGAGGGGACGCCGGGAGGTTGACAAATTTTTGAGAAAAATGGAAAGGATCATTTTTAAATTAAAACATATTATTAAAAAAGAAGAGCAGTTATATATATATATATATATATATATATATATATATATATATATATATATATATATTGATGAAATGCTATAAGCAATATTATTAATAAAAGACAAAGAACAAAAGCCTAAGTGAAGCTGGACCTATCACATTCCTCCTTTAATACTTTAAAAAAAAAGAGGAGGAATGTAATTGTTATCCAAACTTTCCCAAACAAAATCAGTAGAACAAGCATAGTTAGCACAACAATCGGCTAACTTATTGCATCCCCTATTCACAAATTGAATAATGGCTTGATTAAAATTTCTAAGAAAGAAAAAATCATCAAAGCTGACATCATTACCTACATGAACTCCTTCCTTGAAAGCATTATGGATGAACTTCATGACATTATAATTGTCTCCCTCGATAATGATTCCTTTCGCCTCATACATCCATTCTTGAACTACTTTATTCAAGGAGATAATAGCTTCCGGTTCTAAAGCCGAGCAATCCCAATACATACATTTGATGCCAAAAGCAAACAAAAATGTGCTTTTACAATCTCTTAAAACTCCTCCAACTCCTGTAGCATAATTCTTTTCAAGAGATGCATCAACATGAAGTTTGATCCAATCAGTTAGAAGGGGATTCCAAATGGAAGAAAACAGCCTAAGCTGATTAGATTCCCAGTTGATCGAAATTAGATCATAATTAATTGATGAAGAAGCAAAAGTGAGTGCATTTGCTGCTATGACATTATAGCCATCCTCCTTATTTCCATGTACAAGTTTATTTATGCTTTTCCAAGTTAGGAAGACAACAGAACAATATAAATTTCCCAAGAAGGTGTTTGAATTTGACATACCCGCCAACTCCTTAAAGCAGCACAGCAAGTCTGGAAGAATAGGGATCCTAAATCCCCATTTATTTATAGTCTTTATTACTTCATGAATGAAATAACATTTAACTGCTTTGTGCTCCGCATCTTCAACATCACTACATCCTCTCGGACAACCGTTGTGATTAATGAGTCTTTCTATACATTAGAAACTCATTAGATGGAATAGCCTTGTGGATCAATCTCCACCCAAAAAGTTCTATCCTTGGTCTTAGTTTTAGTTTCTTTAACCATCTCCAATTATCATCCTCCTCTTCGTAAATGCTGTTTTGTCCAGAGATCAGATCTGCCAACGATTTTCCAGAGTGCTTGAATAAAATTTCCACTTCATCTTTATTAATTCCAGCTTGAATTGGAACAGAGCAAATAAGTTCCACCAGGTCTTTACCAAAAACCTGCTGCAATTTCTGGACATTCCATCTTCCGTCTCGAATAAAAAACTGTAAACATCTTTGTTCTTCTTGTAAATCTGCCACAAAGATTGGCCACCTATCAATGCATTTGTCAAGGATCCAAACATCCTTAGATGTATTGATATTCTTCCCATCCGATACCTTCCATCTCACAATTTGCTGAAGAGATTTGGTTCCCTTTGTAATAATCTTCCAAGTTGAAGATATTCCATATCTATGTTCAAATTCCCAGATTTCTGTCCCGTATTTAGCAATTAATATTCTATTCAGCAAAGAGGAAGGATTAGACAAAAGACTCCATGCAAATTTAGCTCTCCAAGTTCCGATTTTATCAAAAGCTGAAACAACTCCTTGTCCTCCCATTCTTTTATTTTTACAAAGAGTACCCCAATCAACATAATGAATTCCCTTGCTCCTATCTTGTTTCATCCATAAAAATTATCTACTCAACTTGTCCAATTCTTTCAATACTCCCATACGAATCATAGAATGAGTTGAAAGAAAGATAGGAATAGACAAGAATGAGGACTTAATAAGTTGTAGCTTACTAGATAGAGTTAGGAAACGATTTCCCCATAAATTAAGCTTATCATAGGCTTTCTCCAGCAATCCTTGAAAGTCTGAAGCTGTTAGTCTTCTCATCACCATCTTAACGCCAAGGTAATTCAGCTCGTTAACTACTTTTATACCCAGAATTTTTGAGAGAGCCTTGGACTTACTTATTCTCACTGATTTCCCAAGGAGTAATGAAGACTTTTGCATATTGATTCTTTGCCCTGTCCAGACTTGCTTCTTCTCACTGATTTCACAAGGAGTAATGAAGACTTTTGCACATTGATTCTTTGCCCTGTCCAGCTGCAATAATTCTTCATAATCTTCTTAATTCTTTTTGCATTTCTGGTGCTTGCTACAGAGAATACAATAATGTCGTCAGCATATTGCAAGTGAGATACTTTTTCTGCATTTGGAGTCACCTTGATTCCAATCTTTGCTCCTCTTTGATTGAATTCTTCAGTTAACAATTGAGAGTACATGATAAACAAAAAGGGAGATAATGGACAGCCCTTCCTGAATCCGCATTTTGCCCAAATCCATTTAGTATTAAAGCCATTAATGAGTATGAAATATTTTGTGTCAACTACACATTGAAGAAGTAGATTTGAGAATTTTTCCGGGAAACCAAATATCTCTAACACCTGTTTCAAGGTCTCCCATCCCATACTATCGTAGGCCTGTTCCATATCAACTTTGATAGCCATCATACCTTTTTTTTATTTAGAAAATCTAAATTTGCTGATGATCTCTTGTGTAAGCAGGATATTATTCGAAATGGATCTACCCTTTATAAAAGCAACTTGATTTTCTGATATAATTTTAGGAATAAAGCGAACTAATCTGTTCAGTAACATTCTTGCTACAATTTTGTAAATGGAATTACATAGACTAATGGGTCTATAATTAGAGGGAGTCACTGGGTTCTTGAGCTTGGGAATGAGAACTACAGAGGTTTCCTTCCAATACTCACACATAAAACCAGATTTGAAAAAATGATTCACTGCCTTCCAAACGTCATTTTTAATGGTATTCGAATAGAATTTTAAGGACTAGGTAATACCATCTAGACCAGGTGATATATTGCCTTCCAGATGTCGAATAACAGAGTCCAGTTCTTCTTCAGAAAAATCTTCCAAGAGCAGATTTTTATCTCCCTCGTCCAACACTCCGCTTGGCTTCGGCCAACCAGTTAATGTACATCTTCTAGCTGTAAAACCCGCAAAATGTCGTTTTAGACCTCGCACGCTTTTCAAAGCGCCGCGACGAGTTTTAAGTGAGAATTTCAATGTTGTCGGATTTCGACGGGAATAATTTTATAAAATTGAGCGTAAAATTCCGATCAATTTGGTATATAGGACTTGTATCTAATTTTCGTTTAAATTAAGAGATATAATTTTTAGAAGCTCATTAATGCCCAAACTACCCCTAAGCTTTCTAAGGGTCGAGTCTATTTAAGTGAGGGTAAAGTGGACCTTTTGCAAATCCCTTTCTCTTAAGGGGACCGAATTCTATTCGGTCCCCATTTCGTTTCTTCCGCCCGAAACCACGAAGAGGGGGAGACGCTCGGGTAGAGGCGACGAGAGAGGTGTACGGGTTGCTCCGGTGGCGGTTTCCGGCGACCAATCTTGGAGGAAATCGTAGGGGAGATTTAGAGAAGGCTAAGGTGAGTTCTTATGAACCTTTTCTCATAGTTTTCCTTAGGGTTTTCTCAAGACAAGATTTCTAGGGTTTGAGAAAACTTTGATTTTCTTTAAGAATTCTAATGGGGGGTTGTTAGGGGATGATTAGGAGATATTTTTATGCATAGAAATGAAAATTTTTCTTTAAAGATTGTGAGTTGGAAATTAGGGTTTTTCCCTAAAGTTGAGATTTTTGAAAATGCTTTCACAATTATTGTTTTTAGTAATTTGAGGAAGGTTTTATGTAAAGGCACTTATTGTTTAAGCCAAAAACTTTGAGTTAGGAATTTAGGGTTTCTCCCTAATGATGAAGTTTTTGAATCCTTTTTGACTTCTAATTAATTTAAGGAGGGTTTTGGAAGCTAACCTATAGTTTCTAATTGAAAAGCCATGATTTCTAATTTTTGGTTTAATTAATTCCGAAATTTACATGTTTATTTTTATGTCTTGGGTTTAAAGAGATGATTAGCGTGTTGGACCATATGGCTTTTGACTAAAAACCTAAACTCAAAGTGGACATGAGGGAGAGATCATATTTTGAGGGAAGGGTTTGTTATAACACTTACACAAACATAGGAAATTATTTCCTATGGAATTAGGGTTGAGATATTGTGTAGATATTAGTTACTTATGTTTTCCCCTTGTATTTTTCTTTTAGATAATTCGTGAAAAGGAAAAGAATAGATCGACAAAGGAAGGGACTACACAAATTGAGGTTGGTGGGATGAACATTCTTTTAAATATTAGGTAACTTGTATTTTGTTCTATTACATAGAAATGTTCAATTGGTTTATGTTATTTATGAACTCTTATGGCTCAATTTTCCCTTGTAAGTCTATGGACAAATGAAGTGATTTCAAATGTTTCTCCTATGCAATGCTTAACTCATGTTTGGTATACACACTCATGTTATACACTTGTTTCACATTATTTTCTTATCTTACATGCAAGAATACATTATGGAAAAGTACATGGAGCATTTCATTTTAAGATTATTTAAGTAATAAATGCATGAGCATGTTGATGCGGGAGTATCACAAGGAAAAGGTTGGCTCTTATGAGCTATGGAAAAGGAAGGCTCTTATGAGCTATGGAAAAGGAAGGCTCTTATGAGCTGTGGAAAAGGATTGGTTCTTTTGAACCTATGGAAAAGGAAATGGCCAATTTATTGTACCTGATCAGTACAAGTGATACTCCTGAGACGGGTGATATATATATATGTACTAAATTATTATGAATGTTTTTCATACATTGTCATATGTGATTGAGATTAAATGAGCCTCAATGTTTTAAAATGAAAGGAAAGGAAGAAAGGAAATGTAATGAAAGGTTTAAGCATTGGAAAAAAATTTATGTAAAGAAAAAAATATGTTGTCATTGGAGCATAACTTTCTTTAGAATTGATAATTTTCTTGTTAGATTTTCCCTACGCCAGCATGTTGTAGTTTCCCTTTTTCTTCCTATGTTTAAATGAATTTTCATTCTCACCTATTGAGTAAGACTCACCCTCGTTGTGGGATTACATTTCAGGAGGATCTAGGAAGGAGTAAATGACTGACCAACCTCCGCTCACGTACCGTCGTAGGGAGACGACGGGCGGCAGGTTCTTTTGTCTTTTGTTGTTTTGTTGATAGATGGTAATAGTTGTAGACAAGATTTTGGAGAGATGTACTATTGTTTAGATTCCCATTTTCTTTGGATGACTCTCTTTGTACATAATTATTTTGATTAATGAATGAAAGAAAAAGAAAAGGTTAATGTTGGAGAAATTGTAGTGGCTCTTTCTTTATGTTGATGCCTTAATTTGGAATTATGTTAAATGTCTTATAAAGTTCTTTTATCTTTTTCCCGTCCGACCTTGTTCCCGCCTCGCACTAGCGAGCTAACCGGGCCGGGTCGTGACACTAGCTTTCCATTTATCATTGAAATACTCAAATATAGTTTCTTCAATTCTTTTTTGCTCCTCAAACATTCTGCCGTTGGAGTCTTTTATTTGCTTAATGAAATTACTGTTCCGTCTAGCAGAGGCAACAAAATGAAAATATTCTGAATTTGAGTCACTATCTTTGATCCACTTGACCTTTGCTCTTTGTCTCCACCAAGAACTAAGCCGTCCCAAGGTAGAATTTAACTCCTTCACCTTGAATTTCAGCAAACAAACTTTCTCATCTGATAATCCTCCTGAATTTGCCTCTTCCTCTTGCAACTCTATGATGTCTTTCTTTAATTTGTCTTTAAGGATGTTGAGGTTTGAATACTTGGCTTTACTCCAGTGATATAAAGCTTTTAGAACTCTTCTGAATTTAAGATTTAATGTTTGAACTTCATCCCCTATGACAGTTTTCATCCATGACTTTTTTTTGAAGAAATGCAAATTGCATTAAAAGAAGAAAACCTAATACAATCTAGAAAGCAAAAGTAAACCCTTTAAAACTATTATAATGGATATGCGATTTACTAAATTCCATTTTAGATCCATTGGGGTGAAGGGGATACCAAATATTAAAACAACCTAAGAGGTTGGTTAGTATCCCAGCTTTCCCAAAATATGAAAAATGAAACCTAGTGAAAATCCCATATTTCATCATAATGGTTTTAAAAAGGTGTAAGATGCCTATAAGCAAAACAAGTAAAAGAAAAATAGTTACAAGAAAAATGAAAATAACTTCTAAACCAGCTATCCAAACATCTTCCTGGCCCTCATCAATCTTAGGGTCCAACAAGTTCCAAACAGCCTCTTCACAAGCTAAGTCATAGAAACTGAAAATCGCCATCACATCCATCATACTAGCAAGAACAACACCAGTGATAATCCAATGTAAAGCCATAACATCGACAACCACCTCAAGAAGCTAATATCCGGCCTCACCAATGCCAAAGCCAACCAAACTAATAATCATAACCATTCTCATCACATAGACAAGAGAGAAACCAAAAAACTTTAAGTCCTTCAAATCTTTAATAAAAAAGACTTGATCTTAAAAGAACAACTGAAAAGCAATAGACCAAACAACCACCTCGTCATTACCGACATCAACCAACAACCACCTATGGGCTCCGAAAATTCGGCCCCAGCCTCCCCGCCGCGCGTTTCTATTTATTCAACGAGGGAGTTTTAACTGAATAAGTTCCGAGGTAAGTTTTGGAAGGCAGAGGAGATCGGGCAAGGGTCGGGGTTTGGCGTCGGCTGGAGATCGGGATCGAGCGGCTCAGGTAGAGAGGGGGAGGTCGGTCGGCAAGGTAGGTGAACTCCTCTCTCTCTCTCTCTATGGATTGGAAGCAGCAAAGGGGGCCGGCTTGAGCTCGGCTGTGGGAGAGGAAGACGGGAGATGGAGGCGTCGGGTTGGAGCGGGAGAGGAAGCAACGTCCAGGCTCTCACCTCTACCTCCTTTTAAAGATGCAAATCAAGCGACGATCGAGGCGATGCGAGAATAACGAACAATTTTGTGGGATATGACTGTTTCGGCGCTGCTTCCAGCGAGATTTGAGCAAGATTTTGGCAGAAATTGTGGATCCATTAGATAAGAGATATATATGCTGGATTTAGCTTCTTTCATTCTTTGGGTAATTTCTACAAAGGTCAACAAATGCCCCCCAACAAATGTGGTACGCGTCCAGAGCGAATCACGTTTGTTATATGCTGATTGACCATATGGATCTCTAGATATTTATTCTAGATGTCACACTAGGGTTTTCATTTAGTGGATCTCCAAGAATTTGCTTGGATGTCACACTAAGATTTTCTTTTAGTGGATCTCCAAGATTTGTTTGGATGTCACACTAAGATTTTCTTTTAGTGGATTTCCAAAATTTGTTTGGATGTCACACTAACCTCTCTTTTTTCTTGACTCTTTTAGATGTATCCATAGATGGTTGAGATACTGATTCTTTTTGTCATGTGCTTTGTGCTGCGAACATTGATGGAGAATTACCTGATTTGTCATTATTGACTTGCCAGGTGATTTTTGTCCCTTCGGCCCTATGCTTCTAGCTTTGGCGGGCTTGATGAAGTAGATGCCGATGACCTAAACCCTTTAGGTTTGTATTAGGTCGATGGTGTAAAGTCATTGGTCCGGAGCTTTGTGCATAGCGGACTTGTTGATGACATAATCCACTTAGTTCAGCCTAAGGCTTTTCATGCACTTTGGGATAATTTTCTTCGGTCCTTTGCTTTGTGCTTTAACGGACTTGTTGAAGAAAAATTCATTCGATCCTCGTTTTGTGCTTTACGGATTTGTTGAAGGATTTACAGGTTCTGGATTTAGTTGATAGTACCGAACGTAGGTATTATCTTGATCCTTAACCACTTGAGAAGACTTTAATCTGAATCACTTGAGTTCGTCAAATCGGGAGAGCTAGAATTTGATAGTTCTTGTCCTCTGGTTACTGAGATGGGGGTTCCTCTACCACGACCTTTCTTATGGCTTGTTGAGTAGATGGAGCTGCCAGCGATTCGGCCATATTTGGGCTTGTTGGATCAGACCTTTTACACCCATTCAGGCTTCAGACTAAAGCTATGGGAATTGCGCTCCCCAATGCTGATTTTGCTGAAGTTGGTAGATTTGGAGTCATCATTTATGGTTGAAGATTTTGGAGCCTACGAACATTTGGTTGTTGCTCGAGACTCATCTTTCCACTGAAACTTTGATTCTCCAGTCATTTAGGAGAATTTTGTAGACTACGATCACTTGAACTTGTCGAGTCAAATTTGCCTTCGTCCTTCCTACAGTCCCTATTGACGGTTTGACGAAGTGGGGGTTCCGCTACTACGGCCTTTCTTTATGGCTTGTTGAGTAGACGGAGCTGCCAGCGATCCGGCCATATTTGGGCGTGTTGGATCTGACCTTTTACACCCATTCGAACCTTAAGCTTCAGGCTGTCTAAAGACTTCAAACTTCTTCGGCTCAATTTTGTTGGAGTGTGTAGTTTCAAAAGTCTCTTTCTTGACTTTTGAGTCTTAGTTTGGTGGCGAAGATGGTGTCTTGAACTTTGAAAATATCACATGCACATACTTTGAAAAAAAAATCGTTGTATTCTTCAGCATAAAAGAATATTTGTATTGATAATTTTAAATATTTATTCGGGGATCTCGGCATGCAGCGCGATGTCGACCCGAATAAATATTTAAAATGCCCCCTGTCTCGCAGGGACATCTTAAAATGGAATAAATTTAAAATTTTAAGATTTTAAATATTCATTTGGGGATTTTGGCATGTAGCACGATGTCGACCCAAATGAATATTAAAAATGCCCCGTCTCATAGGGATATTTTGGATAGGCTTTTTGTCTTTAAGATTTTAAATATTTATTTAGAGATCTCGGCACGCAGTGCGATGTTGACCCAAATAAATATTTAAAATGCCCCCAGTCTAATGGGGGATTTTTGAAATGCGTTCTTGCTATACAAGAGAATTTCAAAATATAAGCAAACAAAATATGCATATATAATTTTGATCATCACAAAATATATTAGTTATGAACTTTTCATGCATGATATTTTTTTAAATGTCGGCCGTTGATAGGTGGCATAGGCCTCTGACCGTTCATATCGATCAACTGATATGCTCCTCCTTGGTACACTTTCTCGATGACGAAGGGGCATTCCCAATTGGATACGAATTTGCCACCAATTTTTCGATGTGGAATGATTGGTCTTCTCAGCACTAGGACCAATTCCCTTTCTTGAAATGTTCGAGGACGCACCATACGATCAAAGGATTTTGCCATTCTTCCTTGATAGATTTCTAGGTTTTATTGAGCTAGTAACCTGAGTTCATCAAGTGCATCAAGCTCTTCCATTCTGAGGCGGGCATTTGCTCTTGAGTGAGATCATTCTGAATTGCTACCCGGAGTGACGGTAGTTCAATCTCCAATGGTAATACGGCTTCGACACCGAACACTAGAGAGTAAGGAGTGGCTTTGGTTGGCATTTTGTAAGTTGTACGATAGGCCCATAGAGCTTCTGTCATCTTCGTATGCCACTCTCTTTTGTTCTTGGTAAGGATCTTCTTCAACAGTTTCACCAATGTCTTGTTAAAGGCCTCAGCCAAGCCATTTGCCCTTGGATTATATATGGATGAATACCGCCAATCGATTTTATGCCGATCAACGAACTTGTAGATTTTTGTACTTTTGAATGCAGTACCATTGTCTGAGATTATGCGGCGTGGTACACCAAATCTGTAAACAACATTGTGGGTGAAAAAGTTGATCACATGCTTGGATGTGACCTCTCTGAATGGAGTTCCTTCTGCCCACTTGGAGAAGTAGTCTGTTGTTGCCAGAATAAAGCGATGTCTCGCTGAAGACGGTGGATCTATCAGCCCAATTATGTCAGTGCCCCAACATTCAAATGGCCAAGATGCTATTGCCGGGTGTAGTGGATTTGGAGGCTGATGTATAACATCACTGTGGATTTGGCATTCGTGGCACCTCTTAGCATGATCAATACAATTTCTAATCATAGTTGGCCAATAGTAACTCATTCTCTTGATTTTAGCGGCAATTTTAGGACCTGACTGATGTGCTCCACAAAGCCCTTCATGGACTTCTGTTACTACTTTATCAGCTTTCTTGGTCCCCAGGCACCTTAGCCACATTTGATCAAAGGCTCGTCTATACAACGTATCATTGACAAATGCGTATTGCAACGCCCTTTTTCGAATTTGTGCGGCCAAAGACTTTTTTATCGGGAGTTTGTTTTCCTTGAAGTAGTCAATGAATGGCTGTCTCCAATCATTTTCGACTTCAATATCTAAACAACGCCACCACGATTTTGAAGCTTGACTAGCTTTACGTCTCTTGGCCACATGATATTCTTTTGGATAATTTTCCATAATGATCTGATGGAGAGGTTGAGGGTCAACTGGGGTTTCATCCTGCTTACTTGAATCTGTAATTCCCTCTGCCCTCGGGAATTGTAATAGAGCGGGCTCTAAGACCTTACGAGTGTAAACTCTAATGAATATAGGCTGCTTCTCATTAATGTTTGTCATTTCTTTGGCTAATTTGGCTAGACAATCTGCTTTAGCATTCTGTCCTCGAGAAACTTGAGCCATTTTGACATTTGGTACTTGCTTCAAAAGCTCAAGGGCTCGTCGGTGATAGTGAGCCAATTCGACTTTGCCAACCTTATAAATACCGAGGATTTGATTTATTATAAGCTGAGAATCACCAAAGATTTGGAGATGTTGGATTCTGACATCGATCGCGATCTCCAATCCTACTAAAAGAGCTTCGTACTCAGCTTCATTGTTGATACGAGGTTCGGTCAAACTAAATTAAAATCTCATTATGCCTCCCTCAGGTGCTACGAAAATGAGACTGATGCCAGCTCGGGCTTTTGCAATATTTGGAGGTCGGACAGGTCTAATCGACGATTCCCCGTCGAAGTACATTTCCCAGACTGGTATCCTTTCATTCTCCTCGACCTACATTATCTGCTCATCGGGCAAATCATCATTTAGTGGAGAATCGGCCGGGATTGGGTGTGCAGCGAGGAAATCTGCCAAGGCCTGTCCTTTCACCGCCTTCTGTGGCATGTATATGATTTCAAACTGTAATAATAATACTGCCCACCTGGCTAGACGACCTATCAACGCTGATCTTGTCATCAAGAACTTCAGCGGATCGATCTTTGATATCAGTGTGATTTTATGAGATAGCATATAGTGGCGGAGTTTCTGAACTGCAAAAATCAGCGCCAGACAATGCTTTTCAATTGGGGAATAATGGCTTTCTGCTCCAATCAACCTTCGACTGAAGTAGTAGAGCGCATTTTTTTTACTTTTTGCATTATTCTGGGCCAATAGTGCTCCAAGAGACTCTTCTAGTGCAGCTGTATACAGTATAAGAGGCTTCCCTAGAATTGGCGCTGCTAGAATGGGAGGATTTAACAAGTATTTCTTGATGTTATTGAACGCTTTCTGACATTCTTCATCCCATTTGAAGCGGACATCCTTCTTCATTAACTTTGAAAATGGCTGGCACCTACCCGATAGATTTGATATAAATCTCCGAATGAAAGCCAGTTATCCTTGTAGCGAGCGAAGCTGTTGAAGGTTCCTTGGTGGTGGCATCTCCGTGATCGCCTTAATTTTGTTGGGGTCGATCTCTATACCTCGATGACGAACAACATACCCCAAGAATTTGCCGGAGGAGACCCCGAATGCACATTTGAGAGGGTTATCTTCAGATCAAACTTTCTTATTCTTTCAAATACAATTCTGAGATCTTTTAAGTGATCATTTCGACCAAGACTTTTGACAACAAGGTCATCTACATAGCACTCGACCTTCTGATGTATTAAATCATCAAATATGTGAGTCATCGCCCGCTGGTAGGTGGCACCAACGTCCTTCAAGCTAAAGGGCATGACTGTGTAGCAGAAAATCCCGATGGGCGTCCTGAACGATGTATGCTTTTTATCTTCGGGCGTCATCTTGATTTGATTGTATCCTGACGACCCATCCATAAAGGAGAATATGTCGTAGTTGGACGTATTGTCCACCAGGAGTTCGGATATAGGGAGTGGAAAATCGCCTTTTGGGCACGCTTTGTTGAGGTCCCTAAAGTCAATGCAGATACGAATCTGTCCATTTTTCTTCTTCACTGGGACGATATTTGCGATCCAATCAGCATACTTTTCTTCTCGGATGAAGCCTGCTTCTATGAGTTTCTTCGTTTCTGCGATCACCTGTTCTTCAATCTCCAATCTCATTCTTCTAGGAGCTTGTTTGACGGGTGCTACATTCGGTTTGATTGCTAATTTGTGAACTACTATGTCCGGGGATAAGCCAGGCATCTCAGCATATGTCCAGGCAAAGCAATCCCTGAATTCACAAAGTTCTTTTATTTCTTCTATTTGTTCTTCGGGTAGAAGAGAACTAATAAAGGTTGGGCGAGGGTCTTTTTCAGTTCCCAAATTGACTTCTTTTAGTTCATCCATAGTGGCTGCCTGTCCACCATCTTCAAGCTCTTCTGGTGCAGGTTCGGCCTCTACGGGTTGATCATCATAATCATCAGCTTCGTATGTCTCTTCAGCGCCACCATCATCGGATTCAATTTCCATGCATGTGATTGTCTGGCAAGTCTCTTTCCGAAGGGATTTTCGTTTGATGAATCCGATACCTTTGTATGCATCTGTATCATTCCATCGTAATGGACGTGGATTCCTCCCATACCAGAGGCCCAAGCTTGTACGAAGTTGTCGTTTGGTAGTAGGAATATTGACTTACTTTCGTAGCATTCTCTGAATATTTTTGGTATTGAACCTAGGTAGCCTCGTAGGAAATAACTCTTCGGAATCGAGGAGAATGCAACACCAGTCATTATTCTCCTCTTCGCACACCCCCGTGGAGTATAACACATTCTTTGGCACAGTCCCATTTTTAAGGGGAGGCAGATAGAGGGTGGCGAGTTCTTCAACTTTATGCACCTCGTGCGGAATAATTTCTTTGAAATGTTGTAAGTGAACACGCGTGACTACGAGTACACTATCGGAAATTGATAGACTGTCTATTCTTCTAGAGAACACATTCTGCACCGTATTCATATAAATAGAGTCGTAGTCATAATCATCATTTGAAAATTCGACCTGCCTATTCCATTCGTCCATGCACTGGAATACTTTTCAGGATTTGGCAGGAGTTATATCATCTTCATCCGTATCACTCCCAAGATGAGGTACGTATTTCTTTTCTTTGGGAATGGTCGGTGCCTTGGAAAGAGTCGGCATCGCCTTCTTTCTTCCCACCTGCTTCTTCTGACCTTCTCGTTCAGGTCGCTTTGTAGTCTTTGAATTTGATGCTTCAGCATTGAGGGAGCTCGAAGACTTTTGCTTCTTTGGCATGAAGTACCGTACATCTTCATAAACTGTTGCTTTATGAACTATAAAAGGCTGAATGTCCCCAGAGATCCTGAACTCTTCTCCATCTCTGAGATATTTCATACACTGGTGTAATGTTGACGGGACAACACCATATTTATGCAACCAGGGACGACCTAGTAGTGCCTTAAATGAAGTATCCGTATCAATCACATGGAATTTAGCTTCTGTGTGGAGCTCTCCAAATACAAGAGGGAGCATGAATGATCCAAGATTTTTCTGCTCTTTTTCGTTGAAACCATGCACCATCAACTTATCTGGCCCAAGGTGTTCCACATCAAGGCAAAGGGATCTCAGTGCTTTCAAGCTTATCAGATTCACGGAGGATCCAGGATCGATTAGGATTCGACTAATGATCAGCTTATCGCTCTGTGCAGTAACATACAGAGGACGATTATGGTCTGCAGTTCCGAGCATCATGTCCTCTTCGGAGAAAGTAATAAATGGTTCATTTTGAGCTTGTAGAACCTCAGTCAAACTACATTTAGCAAAATACGTCTTGTATCTTTTGGGATCTTTGAGAGCCTGAATCAGAGTCTCCCGAAGGTCTTTAGACATCACCAAAGCATCGTATATGCTGAGTTGTGCAGGTATCTTTCTCAAATGTGATAAGATATTATAATCTATCCCCTTGGCTGAAGTATTATTTTTCTTAGGATCTTCAGGGATAATATCGTCATTGATAACTATCTCTTTCTTCTTGTCTTTGTTGGAGACCCCTTTCTTCGGTAGAGGCGGTAGTATCTTATCGCTTCTTAACTGCACTTGAGCAATTTCCTCCGGTTCAGAGTCATTTAACTGCACATTTTCTTCAGAGTCAGTCATTGTTGCATCTAGGGACTCATCTGTTGATTCAGAATCACCACCCAGGTTACATGTCCCATCCGAGACGCTATGCTAGGGTCTGATTCGTCTCCCTCTGAAAAATACAAATCCTCCTCCGAACTGTAATCCATTGGCAAAACCATCTTATAGGATTCAGAGGGTACTTCTTCAGTGTACTCTTCCTCTGTCAAAGTACTCGGTATCACCGAGATGACCCGACATACTTCTGTTGGAAGAGAATTCTCATCATTTTTTTCAGCTTCATCAATTTTAAGCTCCGCTATGAAGTCAGCAAGCTTGATCGGTCGCCTCACAGTCTGGTAATATTCATCCAAACTGTCGATAACCCTCTGAGTTACGGTCATCTCCTTGGGTTTCTTCAACTTGGTCTTCTTCTTGGATGATTTCTTCTTTCCAGTCTTTGAAGAACCAACTTGGTTGGAAAACTGTTTTGAAGTAGAATGTCGTACCACCGGCAGTGCCTTCAAATCTATCATTGGCTCAATAGGGGACTTCCACTTTATACCTGAAACTCCTTCAAGCTGCTTCAATATCGTCACAATTTTCTTGGAGACCGCAGTCTCCCATTGCTCTTCTTGAACTAGCTTCTTTTCATTTCTTCTTTCTTCAACCAGGGGTACGGAAGAGGACGTGACCACCCGAGTTGATTTCTTTCTAGGGTGAGACAACACATTGTCGGACAATGTGAGCTCCCCCTTTTGATATTTTCTTTCAAGTCAATCCTTAAAGATGTAGCAATCTTCGATAGGATGGCTGAGTATCCGATGATATGGGCAATAATTTGGGTCATCAGTGTGCTTCGACTCTTCAGGTCTCTTGCATTCAGGCAGTTCTAAACTTGATTTTAACACTTGTCGAAATAATTTGGCGACACTCTCCCTTTTGAATGAATATTCTTTATTCATTTTATCTTTGAGGGATTGGAACGTTCTATCACCAGTTCCTATTGCCTGTCTCGGGCGTTCTCCTCCACCTTGATAAGTTCGTGGCTTATCATTTCCCCCTAATATCAGCTTTGGTTGGGGGTTGGGGTTGTAGACTTGCTTAGGCTTTTTTTGATATTGCATCGGCTATTTGCCTTTGTCTACGTTGTAAATCATTTGCTTTTCTCTATCAGCTCTGGAGAAGAACGTAGAGTCGGCATCACCCCTTATAGCACCTGGAGGCTTAGCCTTCTTGGGCTTATCAGAGTGATTTTCTAATCTGGACAAATTCAGTTTCCCAAATTTGGCCACTTTGCGAGCAAGTCTTGAAATGTGTTGATCGTAGCCATGCATAGGAAGGGTTGCATCTTGTCATCAATGTTGCCCATTAACAACTGTACGACATATTCTTCTTCGAGTTGTTGCTCACATTTTATGCTCAGATTGCGCCAGCGAGTGATATATTTGGTCACTGACTCTTCTCTTTTTCTCTTATCTAGAGCGAGGTTAGCGATCGTGATCTTCTTAGTTGCACTAGCAAACCTCTTCACGAACATATTTTCCAAATCTACGAATGTCTTCACAGAATCATTCGGCAGTTCAGCATACCATTCGAAGCAGTTGCTGTCAAACTGCTGACAAATTGTCAGAAGAGTAGGGTGTCATTGCCTCCTGTGTTCCCACAAGTGGCTTTAAACTGTGCCAGGTGCTGTCGGGGATTGTTAGTACCGTTGAAAGTATTGAACTTTGGTACAGAATACCCTTTTGGATATGGTACTTGGTCGTACTCAGCAGGGTACGGACGACCTTTGCCCACCAACTTTTCTATTTGATCAACGGCTATAATAGCCCTGATCTTTTCTGTGATGATTCCTTCCAATTGTGCAGCAGTCACTGGTTCAGAAGTACTTGCAATATTTTGTGGGGTTGGGCTGACGGATGACATTATGAGCCTCGTGACCATCTTCAGGAATACCTCGTACTCCCGAGACTTAAGGCATTTGAAAGTTTTGAGGATCTGCAGGAGGATTGGGCATGGTACCAACAGAGGCAGTTCTCTGCATCATCTGCATCATTGCTCCCATTTGAGCCATCATCTCAGTCATCTTCTCATTTAACTGAGAGATTTCTCTATCTTTGGCTCTCATTTGTCGCCTTATATGTCTTTGCATGTCTGCAAGTGTGACATTCTCGTCAGCGAATGGATTCTCCTCGGCTTCTTCTCTTTCTTCTTCAGCTTGGAAATGACCACCTCTGCCAGTGGTGGACCCAACTTCATGACGACGTTGATAAACTCGCCTAATCGGCGGTTGTTGATTGTCTTCATCTTCATCGTCATCGTAGTAGGCTTTCTCATTAGCATTGGTGTGTCTCACCATATAGACTACCTCCATGTCTATGGTGTTATTTATTTCTTGTATTTCTTCTTCTAGATTTTCCTTCAGAAATTCATCAATATTTTCTTCCCCTTCCAGGTATTCTTCCTCTTCTATATTTTGATCATCTATATCTCCGAGCGGCGACACCATTGGATTTTCGGTTCTTGATTAGGCACGGGGACTTCTTCAATCAATGGGCTGCGATCGAAGTTAGTCTCTTCCTTTGGAGGGGATGGAGGGCGACGGGATCCCCTGGAGGATTCTCCAAGGTGTCTATCATTTGGAGGAGTGTCATTATGGGTCCTTTTAGGGGCCCATTTCTGACGTTGTTTGTTGACGGGGGCGGATCTCCGGGAAGCCTCACCTGATGTCACGCCCAAATCAATCCTGCTTTCTTTTCTTTCTTTATCATTTCTTCGAGGCTTTGGCCTCCAGACTTGTTTTCCTTTTCACTGGAACCTTTCAGCGGTGGATCCCTGAATATAAGGTTCAGGTATCACACCCCGATGTTCACCGCGTGGGGTATACCTTCTTTCTCTTCTTTCCGCCACAACAGATAGACGTTCTCTTGGCGGGGTTCTCTTGGCCTCGATCACTAAAGGCCGTTGGAACTTCTTCTTCTTAAGACCTTTCTCCTTCACCGTCTTTAGGACCCAATAGGCCTGGGATGATAAGGTCTCAGGTTCATTCCTCCTTGGAGGGGCAGGGACTTCACGTCGTTGCTCCCATAAGGACTTCTTTAGCTCACCAGTGGAGCTATTCCTCTTCACCCATTTTAAATCAGAAAACTTGTTCCGGGTAGGAACATTGGCTTCAGACACCTGGGCTGGCAGATTGGAAGGGTGAACAGGGAGTTGTTGTTGCTGAGCTCGGAGTTCAGCTTTCATCTTTCTCCTTTGTCTTCTCGTTGGCCTCCCTCCAGATGAAGAGGCTTCAGCATTGTACTCTCCAGGTGCAGATAACCTGGTCGGTAAAGTAGTGGTGTTGGTAGTCACCACTGAGATTCTTCCGTCAGCTACAATCCTCTTGGTTGATGGGGCTTCAGGTTGTGACAGCCTCTCAAACACAAAAATCCTCCCATGAGAAGTTTCAGTAGTAGGTCATTGTACTGGCAGATGTACACGACCAGTAGGAGCTCCGACAGTTCTTGCAACAATTGCAGGAAAATCAACACTACCAAATTGGATGGTAGCTCCAGTGTTTCCGGTCTCAATGACAGCATTAGCCAGCTGAATCTTGGCTCCTCGTCCCAGTTGGACGGTTATCGGGGTGTTATGTAGATTCATCTGCATAAATGAAAGGCAAGGGTTAGTAATCAGAATCTGATACATCACCCCGCACTTTTAAAATACAGAGACTTGTACAGAACACAAAAATAAAAGCAGATATCATTAGCAAGCAATTAAAATAATACAAATTTAAAAACTGCTAAATGCATTTGAATTCGCTGAATGATCATTTTCAGAAAATTCAAAGTTTTGAATTATTAAAAGATCATTTTGAAAGACTCAAAATTTTGAGTACGGATTGAAATAACTACTACTATAAAACTGAGATGACTAGCCAAAGATGGAAAGAGAAACCAATCCCCAGCGGAGTCGCTAGAAATCTGTGGGCTCCGAAAATTCGGCCCCGGCCTCCCCACCACGCGTTTCTTTTTATTCAGCGAGGGAGTTTTAACTAAATAAGTTCCGAGGTAAATTTTGGAAGGCAGAGGAGATCGAGCAAGGGTCGGGGTTTGGCGTCGACTGGAGATCGGGATCGAGCGGCTCAGGTAGAGAGGGGGAGGTCGGTCGGCAAGGTAGGTGAACTCCTCTCTCTCTCTCTCTCTCTCTCTCTCTCTCTCTCTCTGTGGATCGAAAGCAGCAAAGGGGGCCGGCTTGAGCTCGGCAGTGGGAGAGGAAGACGGGAGATGGAGGCGTCGGGTTGGAGCGGGAGAGGAAGCAACGTACAGGCTCTCACCTCTACCTCCTTTTAAAGATGCAAATCAAGCGACGATCGAGGCGATGCGAGAATAACGGACGATTTTGTGGGATATGACTGTTTCGGCGCTGCTTCTAGCGAGATTTGAGCAAGATTTGGCAGAAATTGTGGATCCATCATATGAGATGTATATATGTTGGATTTAGCTTCTTTCATTCTTTGGGTAATTTCTACAGAGGTCAACACCACCTCAACAAAGTCGATCCACGGCCAGAAGCTCCAATAGGCCAAGAGACAACCTCAAACAAACCTTTTTTTTTGTTTTTTTGTAACCTCAAATAAACCTTGATCCTCATGGATCAAAGAAATGACAATGGCAATACTAAAAACCTCCTTCCAAAGATAGTCCCAAAAACTATCCAGCATAAGGATACTCACTTCACTAACCTCGGCTTTATCAGAGCATCCACTCGAAAACATAAGAATTGTGAAAGCCAAAACTCAGTTTTCCTTCCAAGTTCGTCCGGACGAAGAGGAGATCGTTCGGGACGAACAGTTCAAAATCTGGTGACAGAGAGCTTCGTCCCCGGACGAAGGCCATTTTCGTCAGTACGAACGGGATTCAGAGGACCTCCTCCAGAGACGATCTGTAATTTTCGTCTGTACGATTGGAGTCCAGAGGAGATCGTCCCGGGACGATCGGGGCATCGTCTGGACGATTCTGTTTGATAAATATCTGAATAGTGTCATTTTTTAAGAAAGAGAAAGGGAAGGAGATAGAAAACGAAGGAAAGAGAAGAAAATCCGTGTTTTGGGCGACTTCGGTTCGTTTTCGTCCGTCGCCGTAGTTGGGTAAGTTGATCTACTCGAGGTAAGGCACATTATGCCTTTCTCAATTTTTAGAAATACGGATTTTGACGAATTTTTTGTTTAATTTTCTGTTTCAGTTAGCGAAAATCTGGTATAACTTGGCACCGATAAAACTTTTACCGTGTAACTTTTGGTATGTTATAGAGATTGTAATTTTGCACGTTTTAAGTATTTTTTGAAAGATTTTCAATAGATATTTTGAATTCTGTGGAGTTTTCATTGAATATGAAATTATCTGGATGTTGAAAAATATTGCTCCAGTACAATGAAAGTCTTGAAATGATGTTTTCTACGATATCTGGTAATTTGATAATTTTTTGAAACTGTGAATTTTGATCTGTTGAATTTCCGTTGTCTACCATTATACTCTCCGACGATATACTGATACGAAATTGATTTCTCTGAATCTAATGTGATTTGATGTTTGATGTGAACGATATTATGATACAAATTTGATATCTCTGTATCTGATGTGATTTGATGTTGATGTGCTGTGATATCAGAAGGGAGTTATAAGGGGTCGGAATCCGTTGAGATTCTGTCTGTGTCAGGGAAGGGAGGCATAAGGGGCCAGAATCCTTTGAGATTCTATCAGGATCTAGGAATCTAAAAATAAATTCTGATCTGATAATTATATATATCTGATATATTCTGGTGCTGTAAGCACAAGGGAGGCATAAGGGGTCAGAATCTTTTGAGATTTTGTCTGTGTCAGGGAAGTGAGGCTTAAGGGGCCAGAATCCGTTTAGATTCTGTCTGGGTCAGGGATATGTGATATGTGATCTTATCTACTTTGACAATGTGCTTTATTATTTGTACGATTCTGTGATATGTGATTTGAAATATAATCTTAATAATTCTGTTATATGAAATGAATTCAGTTCTTCTGTATCAGTTATTTGATTTATGTTTAATTATTTGTTTTGTACGCATATCTGTATTCTGTCTGATTATATGAGTTTCTGTACGATTATTTGAATTCTGTATGGCTACTTGAATAAACTATTCTGATGATTTTTTATGTGAGTTTATGGAGATTTTGATCGGCTAGTGTAGTCTTGCTGAGCTGTTAGCTCACTGTGGTTATCTTCATAATTTTCAGGTTCTGGGAAAGGGAAGGAGGTGTTGGACTAGCCATTCAATATCTGATCTGAGATTAGATATTTTTGTACAGTCACGGCTTTTCTGTTCTGTCATGCTCTTTCTGTTTATAGCCATGCACTGTAATGTATATGATTATTTTGAAGAATGAGAAGAAAGAAAATGTTAGATGAATTTCTATATATTTAGAAGTTTATAGTAGCTCTGTGTTCTCTGTATGATTATTTGAAAGAAAGTCAAAAACCAAATTCCAAAGCTAGATCCTAGATTCATCCATCACGACTCGACGCGATGGGATTCATTTAGATCGGGTTAGTTCGTGACAGATTAAAGTGGTATCAGAGCATAGTTTTGGAATATGGGATTGTAAGGAAGAGCTATAGGAATTAATTTGTAAGTTCTTCGGGGTAGTTCCGGTCTGTCTGGATTTTTATTATTTTGTTTTGTGTGCATAGTTGCGAATTCTGTGTGGTTATGGATTTGCTAGACCCAGATATGACTGATGGGCAAAGTGCTAGTCTGGCAGCTCCTGTGAATAGTTCTTCCCCAGTAGTTGGTTCTGATACAGTTTCATAGTTTGCTACGTTGGTTGCTCAGATGATGAGCGAGACGCAGAATAGAGTTTCTGCTGTTAGATTTAAAGATGTAGATAGACATCTACAATATTTTTGAGATTGAAGCCTCCAAGGTTTGAGGGCGCTGTTGAGCCCAGAGCAGCTGAGGATTGGTTGAGGAGATTAGAAAAGACATTTGATGGCATGCAATGTCCTCCTGATAGAAAGGTACCGTTAGTAGTTTTTCTGTTGGATGGTGAAGCAGAGCGCTAGTGGATGGGCCAGTAGGAGGAGAAATTCCAAGGTAAACTGAACTCCTTGATTACTTGGGAAGAATTTTTTGAAGTATTCAGATCTTGGTTTGTACCCCCTTCTGTAAGACAATAAATGCAGGAGAATTTTTTAAGGTTGGTTCAAGGGAGCAAGACAGTTATGTAGTACGAGGCAAAGTTTACTGCTTTAGCCAGATATGCTCCACAGTTGGTTAATACTTCTGCGGAGAAGTGCTATAGATTTTTTGAGGGGACTACGAGATAGTTTGAGGTAACCCCTAGTACCATTTCACATTTCTGATTTCTTCTGAGCTTGTGGAGAGAGCTCGACTGATAGAGAATGATCTGATGGCTACTCAATAGCATTGGACTGCTAGTAGGAAGAGATTCAGTGGTGATACATTTAGTAGTGATTTTTCTGGAAAGAAAAACAGATTTGTATCTGGAGACTCCAAAAGGAGTGGACAGTCAGTATCTGCTACAGTTCTATTAGTGGCAGTATGGCCAGTTCTGGATCAGTTAGTGGGGCCTCGGTGTGCCAAAATTATGGACGACGACATTTTGGCTAGTGTTACAGGATGACTAGTCAGTGTTTTAGAAGTGGTCAGTCAGGACATCCGATAGCAAAGTGTCCACAAGCCGTATTTGATCGACGATCTAAGTCCAGATCAGAGAGCTTTGTTAGACCGGCGGGAAGGACGAGGGCAATTCTTCCCCGTACTGTTTCTGAATGATCATCTAGTCGAGCTAGTGGTTCGGGTTCTGTGGCTAGGAGACCATCTAGTGGTAATCAGAGGGAGCCTAGTAGTTCTGTAGCTCCAGTTCAGCCATGTGTGTACAGTTTGAATCAACAAGAGGCTCGTGATGCTTTGGATGTTGTGACAGGTACGGTTTACATTTCTGAACATCCCTGTCGTGTTTTGTTTGATTCTGGAGCTAGTCATTCATTTATTTCCGAACACTGTTTTAATGATTAGCAACTGGTTTCTGTTATATTACCTTTTTTCGCTTTATGTTATTTTGCCGGCTTGAAATAATTTGATAGCCAGAAAGTTTTGTTTATGTGAGATTGAAATTTCTGGGAAGAAGTGGAAGGCCTGTTTGATTTTGCTATCGATTTCTTCGTATGATGTGATTTTGGGTATGAATTGACTGAGTCTGTATGAGGCTCAGATAGATTGTCTAAAGAAGCAAGTTATATTATTTATGGATGGTGAAAGGTGTGTATTCCAAGGGTTAAGAGGTACTTTATCCTTTTTGATTTCTGTGTTGGAAGTAAGAAGATTGTGGAAGAAGGGCTGTATAGTATTTTTGGCCTCAGTACGAGATATGAATATAGATGCGAGTTCTATTTCTGATATCCCGGTTGTACGTGATTTTTCGGATGTATTTCTAAAGGAGTTAGTTGGTTTACCTCTGGATAGAGATGTTGAGTTCTATATTGATGTATTTTCGGGTACAGCTCAGATATCTAAAGCTCCGTACAGGATGGCTCCGAAAGAACTGGCGGAGCTAAAAGTTCAGCTCCAAGAGTTGGTTGATAGAGGATTTATTCGTCCGAGTGTCTCTCCTTGGGGAGCACCTGTTCTATTTGTAAAAAAGAAGGACGGTACAATGTGGATGTGTGTTGACTATAGAGATTTGAATAAAGTTACAATCAAGAAAAAATATCCGTTGCCACGGATTGATGATTTGTTTGATCAGCTTGCTGGATCTTCTGTATTCTCAAAGATTGATTTGAGATCTGATTACTATCAGGTGAAGGTGAGAGAAATTGATGTGATGAAAATAGCTTTCAGTACTCGGTACAGACACTGAGTTTTTAGTTATGTCATTTGGGGTAACCAATGCACCGGCTGTTTTTATGGATATGATGAACAGAGTCTTCAAAGATTATCTGGATAAGTTTGTGATCGTCTTTATAGATGATATTCTGGTATATTCTATTTCTGAGGAAGAACATGCCAGATATTTGAGAAGTGTGTTGGAGACTCTCAGACGACATCAGTTATATGCAAAATTCACCAAATTTGAATTTTGGTTGAAGAGCATTTTTTCTGGGACATGTAGTGAGCGGTGAAGGTATTTCTGTTGATTCCCAGAAAATTCAAGCAGTTGCTAATTGGCCAAGACCTACTACGGTGTTTGAGATACGTAGTTTCTTGTGTATGGTCGGATATTATAGAAAATTTGTAAAGGGATTTTCCAAGATTTCTGCACCTCTGACGAGACTGACTCAGAAATCAGTAGTTTTTATTTGGACACCAGAGTGTGAAGCTAGTTTTCAGAGATTAAAAGATTGTTTGACTTCTGCTCCAGTGTTAGCACTTCCATCTGGTACGGAAGGATTTCAGGTATTCAGTGATGCTTCACTTAAAGGATTGGGATGTGTTCTGATGCAGCATGGTCGGATTATTGCTTATGCTTCAAGACAGTTGAAACCACATGAAAAGAATTATCCGACGCATGATTTGAAATTAGTTGCTGTTGTATTTGCTTTGAAGATTTGGCGTCATTATTTATATGGCGTCAGGTGTGAGATCTTTACGGATCATAAGGGTTTGGAGTATATATTTACTCAGAAGGATCTGAATCTGAGACAAAGAAGATGGCTAGAGTTGATCAAGGATTATGATTTGACTATTCAGTATTAGCCTGGTAAGACTAATGTGATGGTAGATGCCTTGAGTAGGAAGTCTTCTGGATTATCATGTGTTCAGCTCACTTCTGATGAATATCTGATACGAGATATGGAAATATTACAATTGGAGCTGATTTCCTCTGCTGGTTCGGATTCTGGTATTGTGACTCGGATGAGTATTCAGCCCTCTTTGAAAGAGAAGATTTATGAAGCACAGAAGTCAGATGCTGAATATTTGAAGTTGATTGATCAGATCAAATCTGGTAAGAAATCTGAACAACGAATTTCTAATTCTGATATTATTTTCTGTAAGAATAGGCTGTGGATTCTTATGTCTAGAGATTTGAGGAAAGAGATTCTACACGAATCTCATTAGTCAGGCTATATCATTCATCCAGGAAGTGGTAGGATGTACGGAGACATGAAAATCTTATTTTGGTGGCATCGAATGAAAAAGGACATAGTTGAATTCATTTCGAAATGCCTGTCAGTTAATGAAGGCAAAACATTAGCGACCGGGAAGTCTTTTGCAGTCGTTGCCTATCTCTGAGTGGAAGTGGGAAGAGGTGATGATGGATTTTGCTATAGGTTTCCCCAGATCGAGGCAAGGACATGATGCGATTTGGGTGATTGCTGATCGATTGATGAAGTCTGCACATTTTCTTCCGTTCAGGCAGACGGATCCGGTGGATAAGTTAGCTCAGATTTATATTAAAGAAATTATCAGATTATATGGTGTGCAAAAAGTAATTGTATTTGATCGGGATGGCAGGTTTACCTCCAGGTTTTGGAGAGGTGTTCAACAAGGCTTGGGCACGAAATTGCATTTCAGTACGGCTTTTCATCCTCAGATTGATGGACAGTCTGAGAGGACTATTCAGATACTGGAAGATCTTCTTAGATTATGTGTTTTGGATTTTGGAGGCAGTTGGGAAGATCATATCTCACTGATAGAATTTGCATATAATAATAGTTATCAGTCAAGCATTGGTATGTCACCTTACGAAGCTCTGTATGGTAGAAAGTGTAGAACTCCTTTGACTTTGACTGAAGTGGGAGATAGACAAGTGATGGGTTCAACTTTTGTGGATAAAACTATGATGAAGATCAATTTGATTAAAGAAAGGTTGAAATCTGCACAAGATAGACAACAGAAGTATTACAATCAGAAGCACAGATTTGTTGAATTTCAGATGGGTGACTTTGTATATGTCAAAGTCAGTCCGATGAAAGACGTCAGTAGATTTGGAAGAGTGAGCAAGCTCAGTCCATGATGTCTGATATACATAACGTGTTTCACGTATCCTCTTTGAGAAAGTGGATATCTGATTCTGGAAAGAAACTTTCTGTTGATGATGTGGAGATTTAAAAGAATCTACAGTATAAAGAAAAGCCTGAAAAGATTTTGGCTTATGATATAAGAAAGTTAAGAAATAAACAAATTCCGATGGTTAAGGTTCAGTGGAAGCATAGAACAACAAGAGAGGCTACTTGGGAGAAGGAATTGGATATGAGATAGTTGTATCCAAGTCTGTTCTGACTTAGTTTTGCTTTGAGAATGTCGAGGACGATATTTTTCTGAAGGTGGGGAGATTGTGAAAGCCAAATCTCAGTTTTGGTTCCAGGTTCGTCCGGACGAAGAGGAGATCGTCCTGGTCGAACAGTTCAAAACCTGGTGACAGAGAGCTTCGTCCCCAGACGAAGGCCATTTTCGTCAGTACGAACGAGATCTAGAGAACCTCGTCCAGAGACGATCTGTAATTTTCATCTGCACGATTGGAGTCCAGAGGAGATCGTCCCGGGACGATCGGGGCATTGTCTGGACGATTCTATTTGATAAATATATGAATAGTGTCATTTTTGAAGAAAGAGAAAGGGCAGGAGAGAGAAAACGAAGGAAAGAGAAGAAAATCCGTGTTTTGGGCGACTTCGGTTCGTTTTCGTCCATCGCCGTAGTTGGGAAAGTTGACCGACTCGAGGTAAGGCACATTATGCCTTTCTCAATTTTCAGGAATGTGGATTTTGACGGATTTTTTGTTTAAATTTCTGTTTCCATTAGCGAAAATCTGGTATAACTTGGCACCGGTAAAACTTTTACCGCGTAACTTTTGGTATGTTATAGAGATTGTAATTTTGCAGTTTTGAGTATTTTCTGGAAGATTTTCACTGGGTATTTTGAATTCTGCGGAGTTTTCATCAAATATGAAATTATCTGGATGTTGAAAAATATTGCTTCAGTACAATGAAATTCTTGAAATGATGTTTTCTACGATCTCTGGTAATTTGATAATTTTCTGAAACTGTGAATTTTGATCTGTTGAATTTTCGTTGTCTGCCGTTATACTCTCCGACGATATTCTGATATGAATCTGAATTCTCTGAATCTAGTTTGATTTGATGTTTGATGTGGACGATATTTTGATACGAATCTGATATCTCTATATCTGATGTGATTTGATGTTGATGTGTTGTGATATCAGAAAGGAGTTATAAGGGGCCGGAATCCGTTGAGATTCTGTCTGTGTCAGGGAAGAGAGGCATAAGGGGCCAGAATCCTTTGAGATTCTGTCAGGGTCTGGGAATCTGAAAATAAATTCTGATCTGATAATTATGTATATTTGATATATTATGGTGCTGTAAGCACAAGGGAGGCATAAGGGGCCAGAATCTTTTGAGATTCTGTCTGTGTCAGGGAAGGTAGGCATAAGGGGCCAGAATCTGTTGAGATTCTGTCTGGGTCAGGGATATGTGATTTGTGATCTTATCTGCTTTAACAATGTACTTTATGATTTGTGATTTGAAATATGATCTGAACTCCGATTTGAAATCTGATTTGAATAATTCTGTTACATGAAATGAATTCAGTTCTTCTGTATCAATTATTTGATTTCTGTCTGATTATCTGTTTTGTACGCATATCTGTATTCTGTCTGATTATATGAATTTCTGTACGTTTATCTGAATTCTGTACAACTACTTGAATAAATTATTCTGATGATTTTTTATGTGAGTTTCTGGAGATTTTGATCGGCTAGTATAGTCTTGCTGAGTTGTTAGCTCACTGTGGTTATCTTCATGGTTTTCAGGTTCTCGGAAAGGGAAGGAGGTGTTGGACTAGCCGTTCAGTATTTGATCTGAGATTATGTATTTTTGTACTTTTGATTTTTGTATAGTCATGGCTTTTATGTTCTATCATGTTCTTTCTGTTTATAGTCATGCATTGTAATGTATATGATTATTTTGAAGAATGAGAAGAAAGAAAATGTTAGATGAATTTCTGTATATTTGAAAGTTTATAGTAGCTCTGTGTTCTCTATATGATTATTTGAAAGAAAGTCATAAACCAAATTCCAAAGCTTGATCCTGGATTCATCCGTCGCGACTCGACGCGATGGGATTCATTCCGATTGGGTTAGGTCGTGACAAGAATTGCCTCAAAACCAATAACAAGTTTTTTCAAAAAAAGTGTATCCAAATCTCCAAGAATCTTGAAGAAAAAATTAAAAAAAAAAAACTGCTCAAAAGAACTTTAAACAGATCTGTCCCAACCAACATTTCATTCCTCAATTGAAAATTTTCAATCCAAAAATCTCCAAGTAACAGCCGAATCCACCTCATGAAAATCCCAGGTTCAATCGGCAAACACCAGGAAATACCATATCCAAGAACTAAATCAATGTTATTAAGAAATCGAGACAAAATTAAACGACAATTACCAAAAAACTTCTCAGGGCTTTTCAAAGCCAAACAACGATTCAAGAAGTCATCTCCAATCAAGAATTTATCCTCTGAATAAAAATCACAAACAAAATCAGAAACCGATGTAAAGAGAACCGAAATCCGTCTAAGATCCATCAAACCCATCTTGGAATCCATCATATCTCTACTCCGATGCTTCAAAGACCCTCATGGCCGACGGAGAACCATCGACCTCCACGGATTCTGCCAAAATCGCGAAGATCTTTTCGTCGCTCAAGAATCGCCTGGCTCTTCGTCGCTCAAGAATCGCTCAAGAGTCGCTTATTTTCATCCATGACTTGGCTACAATAGCTTTAGACGCTGGAAAGGATGTCCAAATTTCTTCAAACTGCAGCTTCTTTGGCTTACAAAATCTTGAAGTAAAGATATTAATCACTAAAGGGCAATGATCTGAAGCGATTCTACCAAGATGTCGGACAACAGCTGGTTGAATAACTTTCATAGCAACCGAATTGAGTAGGCAGCGGTCCAATCCTTCTAAAATGCGTGCTCCTCCCTTCTTATTATTGAACCAAGAAAATTTAGGACCAATAATTCCAACATCATGGAAATCACAGATGTTCATGAACATATTCATGTCTTGAGGTCCTTGAGAAAAACTGAACCTCTTACCACCCCTCTTATCCTCTTGGGACAAAATGCAGTTGAAATCTCCTCCGGTAATAAAAGGAAGGTGAGTATTTGAGTAAGCTTCTGAACTTTCTCACAATTGCCTTCTCTTGTAAATGTCTCTGCTTCCATAGACCATGGCCACCAGCCACTCTCCTTTGATTGGAATTTTGAACATTCCAACCACTAGTGAAGAAGTATGAACCACGGTAAAAGAGCAAAAGTTGATCTTCCAGCTAATAAGTAATCCTCCAGAAAGACCTTCTGCTGGGACATAAAAGAAATCACAACTATCTCCAATAAGTTTATTAACTTCTTGTCTATCAAAAGACACAACTTTCGTTTCAACTAACCCAACAAAGAAAGTATCATATTCTTTAACAAACTCCCTTAAATAGCGGGAGGCTTCTATCTTCCTAGCCCCCCTGCAATTCCAAAAGGCTAGGGAAGTCATTTGTGCTTAAAAGTGGAATTACTCTCACTTTTAATCTTCTTAGCAGTTTCACCTTTCCTTGTGATAAAATATTATCTTTGCCCAGAGAATTAAGCTCTTTAATAAGCTTACCTTTAACTTTAGTAGAATCAGCCATCTCCATTACATTTTCAGCTACATTACTCTTCAAAGTAATGAATTGTACTTCACCTTCTTCAAGATCTCCTTCCTCTGTTTCAGAGCAAATGACCTCTCCTTCAGCTGAACAAAGATTAAGAATACCAAACTTGTTTTTATCAACTACTGAATTATGGCTCAACAGAATTGTTTCAGTATTCACAGGAACAGCAGCAGTCTCAATTTTATGTTTGGAAACCTCCTCTACAACATCATCTCCCTTTCTGCTGTCAATACCTTCCGAGATGTCATCCTTATAAGTTTGCAAAGCCAGTTCAGCTCCTCCTGCTTTCTCTACAATTTGAACTGGATTGACTTCAGGGATTTGATCATTCATTTGGGCTGAATTAATGGAAGAATTTTGAACATAAACTGCTTTTACTTTCTTAATGGTGGATGTCTTCTGTTTTTCATTGCCCATAGCAGGAACAACCTTCCTTCTTCTTCTCATATCTTTAAATAGCACCCAAGGTCCATAAGCCTTGCCTGGTTCTTCAACTACCTGATGAGTCTGTTTTTCCGTTTGTAAATCAGAATTTTTCTGATTTGCTTCATAGCTTTCTGACATTCCTTCTTTGCATTTGTCTACCAAGTGGCCTACCTTTCCACACTTAAAACAAAAAAGAGGAGACTTTCTCATACTCAACTTTATGAAAGAAGCGCCCACAAGATCCTTCTACCCAAACACCAGTTGGGATTGTTCATCTAGAGCCATATGAATACAAACTCTAGCATACTCCCTCTTGCTCCACTGAAACATGTTGCCTTATCATTGAAGCAATTCTAGCCACATTGTCTTCGTCCCAAACAAATTAAAGAAAGGTGTGGAAGTCTGACCCGTATAGGAGATGTTAGTCCTTTCAGTGATGAAGGAGTGAACGGTGGAGACCATCTGTCTAATCCCACTATATGACCATTAACATACCAAGGCCCTTCTAAAACCTTGTCCACGGCTCCCATATCAAAGAAGGAACATAGTATCCATCCAAGTCCAAGGGAAGTAATATGAAACTTCCCAAACATATATATATATATAATTTTTTTTTAATTTTCTCTTGCAAATAATTTAATTGTTATTTTAAAAATAATTAGATAGCTGTTTCAAACAAAACTCCAAATGAATTATAAACAAACTCAAATCCCAAACAAAACTAAAATAAACCTCAACCAGTGCGGGCTCCAATACCTGCAAACAAATAAAAATACAAATTTAGATGCTGCATAATACGCTAAAACAAAAGTCTAGTGTTGTACTAAAAAAACAATAGTATTGGAATGAAAAGAAAGTTATTGAAATAAGAGGAGAGTGAAACCAAAGTAATTATTTTTAAGTTCAACAAATAAATCTAATAGGCTACTTCTAAATAGAAGTAGTAAAACCTATTTTTAATCAATTCATTAGGGGGACTTTTAAGTGAAGTAACCAACCCTAAATCTTGTTCAAACTAAACCTAAATCATCAGGCTACTTCTAAATGAAAGAGTAAGATCTACTTTAAACAATTTGTCAGGAAAGTTTTTAAATGAAGTAACAAATCTTAAGTCAAATTAAGTGACTTCTAGGTGAAGCAGTAAGCACTATCCCAAACAAAATCTAATATGCTGACAACTTCTAAATGAAGTAGTTAGTCCTATTTCATGTCCAATCTACAGACAACTTCTAAATGAAGTAATAAGCCCTATTTCAAATCCATTATATCGGCAAATTTTATGTGAAGCTATAAGTCCTATCCCAAATCAACTCCGAAGCGGAGCCGTAAGCCTCATCCTAAACAAATCTAGCGGGCAACTCCTAAGTGGAGCCGTAAGCCTCATCCTAAACTAAATTATCGGGAAAATCCTAAGAGGAGCCATACGCCCCATCCTAAACAAATCTAACGGCAACTCCTAAGCCGAGCCGTAAGCCCCATTCCAACTCAAACTATCGGGGAACTCCAAGGCAGAGTTTTAAGCCCCATTCCAAACCAAATTATTGGATAACTCATAAGTGAAGTAATAAGCTCAAACTACATAAATTAACAGGCATTCTAGAAGATATAAGCCTCAAACCTTAAACCACAACAAACCAAAATCAACAATAAATCACCTTAAGTCTTCTCATGATCCCGGAGAGGAGGTAACTTATGGTTGCTAATCAGATTTCCTAGACATTGCAACAAATGGTTGGTTGGCATTGGTAGATTGAGATCTATGATATGTCTGGGATGACGGAACTATAGGATCTTGATCCGGTCTCTCTCTCCACTCCCATTAACGAGACTAAAACTTAAAATTCTAAAGCTTTGCTAAATTGATTCATCCTTAATTGAGAGTTATCTTATAGGAAGTGGGAGTAGTAATTAATTATGAGGGCTTGCACTCATAGGAAGTAAGAACTCAGATCTAAATAACCTCGATATGAACATTGATATAAATTTGGTTAATTAAAAATCAGTCTACCTTAAAGAAAATGGAACCATAAGCTTGGAAAGCAGGGTTTGTGCCTAGCACCATTTTTCTTGAGCGAACTTATTTTACGTTTAGTGTGCCAATATTGAATCTAGCTAAGATGGTGCATGTCAGTTGTTTGCAGTACCCGGTTTTGCAACAATTCTTCTGTGCTTTTGCTCTAAATTCTTACCCATTCGATCAATGAATATCCACATTCATGGATATCAATGTATTTATGGATAAGTTTGACCTTTTGTTTCTTATCATGCAATGCCAATCATGTTGTTGGTTATGATACGTGGCTTGCATAATTGCTCCATATGGATTTGATTGTATGCCCCATTTCTGGAAGTGTTTAACATCTTTGCCTCTTTTGTTTGAAAGGCTTTGGCCTCTATATTTTGAAAGACTTCTTCCTTAGCTTAGAACGTATATTTACATTTCTGAACTTGAATTCAAGGTTATGATGCATATTTAAGTAGTTTATATCTGACTAAAGGATAGGAACAGCAGGTGCCAATGATTGGATTGGTAATGGGAGAGAGAGGATTAATATCCAGGATACTTTGTCCGAAGTTTGGTGGATATCTTACTTTTGCTACTCTCAGTGTGGGAAAAGAGTCGACTCCTGGTCAGCCTACTCTCTCGAACTTGTTGAATATTTACAATATTAAACAGATAAGAGCCGATACAAAGGTATATGGAAATGTCGGAAAGCCTGTAGGCCACAGTAAAGGACCCATTGTGCATGGTGCTGCATTTAGATCAGTTGGCTATAATGCAGTATATTTACCGCTCTTGGTGGATGACTTTGCTAGCTTTCTCCATACCTATTCATCTCCCGACTTTGCTGGATTTAGGTATGGTCTGTTTTTTTCATATATAAAATGCTTATTATTTTTATTTTCTCTTATACTTTTTTCCATAACATTTCCTTTTCTTTATGATGTTAAGAGTATACATAAACTAAAGCAATAAACAGCAATTATTGTATCTAATAAATAACTAAGGCATCTTGTTGATTATTGATGTTTTCTTTCGTAAAACCAAACAATAATGCTTTCCTGTCTATTTTAACATGTTGGCATTTACATGCTTCTTGAAGGTTTCTTTTCACCTATTGCCAGAGTCTTGGTGGTGCAAAAGTTTTACCGATTATGGCAATTAGGCTGATAAATTGCTAATTGAAATGGTGCTAAGAATCCTTACCATAGAGCTTTTGATATATTTGTTGATCAACCTGTGTTGACTACTCATGGTTAGATGCATTATGTGCATGGATTTTTCTACATGGTTTCAAATTTGATGACTTAAACATGAAATTTTCTAGTAAGGGATGCCTCCTTTTTCTTGTTAAAAGATGCGTAGTCATTCCGTTTCCGAAAGACTTATAAAAATACCACCATAATACACAGATGCCTGCAAAAGCAAAAGCTGAAATTGTGGCGATGTGTTGTTGAAACAACAACATACAACAACAACAACATCAAGCCTTTGTCCCACTATGTGGGGTCGGCTACATGAATCCTTTTTCGTCATTGTGTCATGCTAAAAGTCAAATTCTCATTTAAATCTAATAAAGAAAGATCATTTCTAATATTTTCTAGCCAAGTCTTTTTAGGTCAACCTCTACCTTTCTTAACATAAGTCAAATCTAATACCTCAACTTTTCTAACCGGGTCATCGGAAGGCCTCCGTTTAATGTGACCAAACCATCTAAGGCGACTCTCTCTAATCTTATCTTCCATTGGAGCTAATCCAACCTTTTCACGTAAAAATAAACCATAAACTAAATAGTTGGAATGATGTTAATGATGATGATGATGGTTTTTGTGTTTCAAAAGTTGTCTTTGATTGCTAGGAGAATTCCGATTAGTGAGTTATCTTGAGCTCAATGCAATGTTATGCATTCAATCAATAAAACAAGAGGGCAATGGGTTAATTCAAGCATATTGTCTCTGGATGGGTCACCAATGCTCGACTCAACAACTGAGCTTGAAGGTGATTAAGAACTATCTCTTTCTTGTATATTCCATAGTACAGCATAATACACCTAACATCCTATTTGTAAATCAAGGTGTAACAAAAGAAAATATCACACATTATGTGTGCGCTATATCACATTTTGTTTGTTCCTGCATTTTTTTTTAATTTATTGATTTAATAATTATTTTTATGAATAAATTTTTTTTATTAGATGCTAGACATAGCATAATGAGTGTTTTCATCAGTTAAGGGGCTAGATGAAGGATGCTTTTGAAGTGCATATTTTGGATCTATGATGTTTGATATAAGATTGACATGGTTTTAATTAATTTATTTAAGTGAAGATTCAACACCTATTTTTGTCCATCTAGAGTCGACTGAAACTTCTTTATATTATTGTTTCTTCACCTTTCTATTTCTACAATTATATGCCTTCACTTGCATTTTACACTATAAATTCATATGTGACAATTATGAAATTTATGTGATACTTTAATTTTGCACAAGCCCTTGGCGCACAATTTTAAAATAATGTTATGTTCTATTTATATGTTATTGATAGTACTTTTTGGGGTTATGAAGGATGAATTTTGGAGTGCATGTTTGGATTAAAGATGTTTGATATAAAATTAGCATTGTTTTAATTAATTAAGTTAAGTCAAGAATCAACACCTAGTTTTGTCCATCTATAGTTGATTGAAACTTTTTCATGTTCTTTTTTCTTCACTTTTCTATTTCTACAATTTATTAGTCTTCATTTGAATTTTCCAACATCATAAATTCCTACGCTAAGATTATAAAATGTTTGTGATACTTCAATTTTGCACGGGCCCTTGGTGTAGGGGTGTCAAAAGCTGACACGACCTAAAATCTGACTTGGAAAAATTCGGGTTCGGGTCAACTCGTTTGTAAAATGGGTCAGGTCTGGGTTCAGATTTTTGACCAATTTGAAAAATGGGTCAGGTTCGGGTTGACCCGAAAACCCGAAGTTAACTCAGCTGATCGGAGGCGAGTTGCTAACACACGCATCCCTGGCTCTCTGCTGATCCAGTTATGGCTGCCCATTGAAACTTCTCGGGCTAGGTGTCCCGTAAAGCGTCGCCGACGATGACGTAATCGAACCTGCCCTCCATTGGTGATCTAGTTGCGGCTGCGGGACGCTCATTCTGACTCGGTGTCTGCAACGTTCTACACAAATCGTGCCGGACCAGCAGACCTGCTCACCTGCCCTCCGTTCTCCTCATTGAAGCCAAAGCTGAGCTCTCCCAATAACTACCAGATTCCAAAAATCTCCACTCTCCTACTCCCATTTATACATTTGTCAACTACAAGCGGTTCTGCTCATTTCCATTCCTTTCATTCCATTTAAAGCTTAGATTTTTAACTCCCTTTGGCTTTCCAATTCGCCAGACGTCTTCTTTGACACCGACAGGCTGACGGAGAAGGATCCTTGCCCATTGTCGATGGCGACAGATCTTGAACTGTCGTCCGTATTCTAAGGTTTCGCTTCTCCATGCTGACGCAGTAGTTGTAGGATAAAAGAGGAAGCGAGAGACGTAGCTCCTCGTAGCCGGCGGGGGAGCCAACGAGGCAATGGAGAGAAGTGTTTTGGCATACCGCGAACACGATCTTGTATGTGGCCTCACGGCAAGTGCTCGTCCTCACCCCAGCTGTGGCCTCTTGGTTCGTGAAACTCGCCCGTTTTTAATCAAAACGGGTTTGTGGGTCGGGCCAGGTCAACCTGGTAACATGTGCGGGCCAGGTCCAGTTGAAATATCTTACCCGTTTGCACAAACGGGTCAAGTTAGGGTCAATCCGGGTTTGACCCTAACCCGACCCATGGATCTGTTTTGACACCCATGCCTTGGTGCACCTCTATGTTGCACCAATACAGACACGAATACGACACGACAAAGATACATACATGTTAATTATTAAAAATATTGGATACGAGTACGTCGCAGACACGACATTCTAATTTATAAATCATGTATTAAATTTAAGAAAACAATAAGAGTATAATATTTAAAATAATAAAAAATAATAAAGTAACATCATATTTAGTCTTGTAGCTTATAACATTAAATTAAAAGTAAGCATAAAATGTCTAGTATAACATCAAAAACATAAACATAAAATGTCTAGTACATGAAGTTTCAACTATTTAGTAGAAGGAATGATAGGATTAGCTTCTCTAGGGATTTATCTTTGGACTTTAATATCATCGTCAATAAATATCATTGTTTCCAATTATGGTATATTAAGCAAAAGATTATCAATCTCCAATATTCTCATTTTATCAAAGGACTCAAATTCATCTCCAACAACTTCTCACTTTTTGTTATCTCCTTCTATATAACTTGGAGTCTTTCTTGATATAAACCGAAGGTTTGTATGCACATAAATTAAATATTCATCCTATTGTGGAGTAATTTTATTCCTCTTCATTGATTTGATGGAGTATGTGTTACAATTTCTCTTACAACAAGTGGAGGACGAAGCTCGACTAAGAAGTTTTATGGTGATTGCTTTAAATAGAGATGCTAAAGCCATGAATCAATCACCACATCTTTGGATTTATTCTCCACTTATCATGCAATGACTTTTGGTCACCAAAGTCTTCTAAATAAACCAAAAAATTAGCAAGCTCTATATTGACCATTCTTCTCTCCTCATTTGGGAAATAACATTTTAAGTATGTTTTTCTTATATTTGAAATTTCTAAATCTTACTATGGAAAAACTCGTTGTGAATCTTCTTGAAATCGTTCTTTACTTAGAATATCTTTAAATATTAGTAAAATGAAATATAATTAGATAATTATTATTTAACAAATTGAGAATTAATTATGAAAGATATGTTGAAATTTATTTTGGTTTTACTAAGCCAAGTAATATAGAAGTGTATTACTTTTGCTGTGCCTATCTTCCAGAATAGTATAGATAACACTCCAAAAATTTGAGTCTTCATCATGTGACTTTCTTTTATGTCTATATATTATTTCCTTAACTTCACTAATATAGAATCCTACATCTCATAAATGAGATGTAAACATGACTTATCTCTATTTGCCACTCTTAACATCTTATAAATTGGATATATAAAATTTAAGATATACTTAATATCATCTTACTATAAATCATCTAATATCTTTTATTTACATACCTTGCCTTTTTCAATATCGTCTTTTCGATAACAAAACCATCACTTATCACAATAGATTGAAAGTTATTTTTTATTTTTTTGAATCTTCTCAGCTTGACTATAATTGAGGCAAAATGAGTTTCAACTACTGCAAGCATTCTTAAATTTAAGAAATCATTAAACTTAGAGTCTTATGGAGTGATTCATAATAAAATTTCTAATTAAAACTGCATCTCCTGCAATCATTGTTATCTAATAACATTCATTATAAGTAATTTCATATACCTCATATTCTTAGCTGCGCAAATATTCTTCAAAGCAAGATTGAAAGTATGCACAACAGAATGTATCTAAAAAATATGAGGATATGCTTGCTTCACAAATAGTATTGTAGCTCTATAAACTGGTGCATTATCAATAATGACCTGAATGATATTTGAAGGTTTAATAATCATGATTACTTCTTTGATCAAATTAGAAATGAAGAACTTATTTTTATACTGTCCTTCACAGTTTATAGTTTTAATGAACATAGTTCTCTGTTACAGCCATGAAATTGATAAGTGATTTTTGTGGATCTATCTACCCATCATAAACTAAACTAACTCTTTTTTCCTTTCAAACTCTTTTAGTTGGTTCAAATAATTTCTCAATATTTTTCCTCTCCCTTTATAATAATTTTGTTCTAATGGCATTATATCCTAGTGGCACAAGACCTGCAGGTTGTTATTGCAAGAAAAAGTAAATGCATTATTGTAATTAAGATTCCTTGTAAGGTTGAAAGGAAGGTCAGCTGCCAAATGCTTTCTCTAAAAAACTACTGCAACAACATTTTTTTTAAGTTTATATCCCTCTATTCTAAATGGTCATTTCTTAACAATAAATCATCAGTTTGAATTGAAGAAGATGACATAGGATATGAAATATGAGTACTTGGGAAGTGGAATCTGTTATGTATGGAATCTGATTGTGTTGATCAATATGGTTATTTTGTTGTTTCAAACCTCAAAGCTTGTCGTGTTCGCTGGGGGGTGCGGGGGGTTTATCCCCTGTTTGTGTTCGAGTGAACGATAGAGAGCAGAGCGCCGCAACGCTGCAAGACAGAGGCTTTAGCGTCGCAGCACCCCAAATTGGCGTTGCGAGATGGATTGGATGGTTTTTGTTCTCATTTTTCTAAAAGGTTGCATCCCTTGGGGTTATTTTACTCAGCTTTTTCTTGTACTTTGAGTGTGTAGACATTGAAAAAGATGTATGTGAGAAAAGAAGCAAGGAGAAGTGAGAGAGAAGAGAGATCATATTTATTTCTCTCAATTTTCATAGTGGATTTCTTGGTGTGGTGTTGCTTCGTGATTTTTTCCCTATTTTTGGTTTTTCCATATTAAGACTTTGTTTGGGATTACTTTTTTACTACTTCTTAAAGTTATTTTTTAGTACAAAAGTTTTAATTTTTGTATTAAAAAAACTAAGTAGAAAGTCGTCCAAACGAAGCCTAAATCCTGGTGTCCTTTACTTTTCCACTGCTTTTATTTTCTTGATTGTTTCAGCATTGTGGTGTTTACTCATCATCTTCCCCCAACTGGTATCAGGGAGGTTATTTAGTTTGAGTGGGAGTAACCATGAACGAAGACGGACAAAGCAAGGTAAAAGATTAAGAAGTTTAACAGTTCGAACTTCGCATTCTGGAGGATACAAATTGAAGATTTGCTGTATCAGAAGAAGTTTTTACTGTTCGAAGGAATCACCAAGAAGCCAAATTCTATGACTATAAAGGGATGAGAGGTTCTTGACCGAACTGCACTAGGTTTGATACGACTTTCACTTTCCTCATATGTTGCATTCAACATTGTAAATGAGAAGACTATAGTCGATCTCATGGCTACACTGGCCAAGATGTATGAGAAGCCATCAACCACAAACAAAGTATTTATGATGAAGAAGTCATTCAATATGAAGATATTGAACAACACTCCAATGGCGGAACACCTGAATAATTTGAACATTGTGATGAGTTAATTGTGTTTAGTTGACATTGATTTTGATGATGAGGTGAGGGCATTGCTATTGTTATCTTTATTACCATAAAGTTGGGATGAGCTTGTTATTGCTATGAGTAACTCTTCAAAAAATTCAAAGTTGAACTTTAAGGACATTATGGTTTTAGTGCTTAATGAAGAGATTTTGCAAAGAGGGTGCACAATGAATCTTTAAATTCTGCTTTGAATGTTGAAGCAAGAGGAAGGGATTTAGAGAGGAATCTAAATAGAGGGAGATCTAAATCCATGAGAGGAAAGTCTACTTCAGGCAGAGGAAAAGTTGTGCTAGAGTTGTGGAAAGAAGGGTCATTTGAAGGACTGTACAATTCCAAAGAAGGGCAGTGGTGGATGTCAAGACAAAAATCATTCTACAAATATATCTGTAGAAGAATGTAAGTCAAATTCTCTGATTTTATCTTTAGACAATTTTGAATCTTGGATGATAGATTCATATGGTTCTTTTCATGTAAGTCCTTACTAGGAGACAATCACGAATTATTCTCAAGATGATTTGAATAAAGTGTATCTCGGGGAAAACAAGCCCTGCAACATTGTTGGACAAGTAGATGTTGATATTAGATTGTCAGATGGGTCAATTTGGGGACTCAAGAATGTTTAGTATGTTTCTTATCTGAAGAGGAGTTTAGTTTTTGTGAGTCAGCTTGCAAACTCAGGCCATATGACAGCATTTACAATAGATACATGGAAGGTGACAAAATGGGCTATGGTTATAGCTTGTGGCATTATTGAAGACATCCTGTATGTTATCAATAAAAGAGGAGATTCTATTGGAGTAGCAAATTCAGATGTTAATGGAAGTCTTTGGCATCGAAGACTTGACCATTGACCATATGAGTAAGAAATGTATACATTCACTTTTTATTAGATGAAAGCTTCATGGTTTAAAATCTATTGATTTAGATTTTTGTGAAGATTGTGTATATGACAAGCAACATAGGATGAATTTTTCAAATATTGGTTCAAAGGTTATGTTAAAGAAGTTAGAGTTAGTGCATACTGATGTATGAGGTCTTGCTCCAGTTATTTTTATAGGAGGATCTTTGTATTTTGTTATATTTATTGATGATCATAGTAAGAAGATATTACTGTATGTCTTAAAACACAAGTCAGGTGTGTTTAATGTTTTCAAGAAGTGGAAGGCTATGGTTGAGCTTGAGACAGGTCTGAAGCTGAACTGTCTCAGATCAGATAATGGTATCGAGTATCGTGATAAGGAATTCAAGGAGTATTGTGCTATGAATCGAATCAGACATGAGTTCAATGTTCCAAGAACACCACAATAGAATGGTGTTGCATAGCGTATGAGTAGAACTATCAATGAGTATGCTAGGAGCATGAGGTTTCATGCAAGTCTACCCAAACAGTTTCGGGCAGAGGCAAAGAATATTGTAGCTTATTTGATCAATCGTGGTTCTTCAATTCTTCTGAATGAGAGGTTACCTGAAGAAGCTTGAAGTGGAAATGATGTAGGCAAAGGGGGGGTCAAATCAAACCCAAAATTATTTGGTTTTGACTTCCCTTGAGCTTACTAGCTCAATAAAATTTTGATCTGGAATTTAGCTCATTTATGAGCTGGTCTTTAGTTCATTTATTGAACTAAGGGTTAGCTTATTATTAGCTAAGTTTTAAGTTCATTAATTATCTTAATTAATGTAATTTTTAATATAGTTTTTATGTCTTAAATGAAGCTTGTCCTTGGGATTCCAAAATGGCTTTTGGAATCCCAAGATTGTTTGTTTTCTCGTGCCTTGGCTCCTTGGCTTCCACGGTTGGCTATTTCCGTGCCTTGGCTCCTTGGTTCTCACGGTGGGCTGCTGGTTATCCGAGCTGGGGACCTTTCCGTGTCTTTTGGTGCCTCAGTTCTGTGCGGTTTTTTTGGTTCCTGTGGCTGCTTCTTCGGTTCCTTGACTGAGCTGTTTTCCCGTGAAAAGCAGGGAGCGTTTCCGTGGCTTGTGATGTTTGGATTCCTATGGGAATTCAATTAGTGTGGCTGTTTGTATTACCCCTTTCATACCTATAAATATGAGGGGTTATGTAATGTTTTAAAAAGAGATATATGAATTTTTGGAAAAGAAATCCTTGGGATTTTCTTGGAGAAGCTTGCGAGCTTTGTACACCTTCTTCCACCTCCTCTAGGAAATCTTGCGAGCTCTTTCCACCCTTCTTCTCAGCTTCTAACCTCTTTCGTGTCTCCGCAAGTTTACACCCCACCTGTATCCTTCTTCTTTAAGTAAAGCAAGTTTAGGGTGTCTCTTTATTAGGATCAAGTTTGTAAGAGTTCAATTTCTTTAAGTCATTGTTTGTAAGTCTTTTAATTTCTAAGTCTTTCAATTTCTTTAAGTAGTTGTTAGTTTGTAGTAGTTTTCTATTCTTTGTGGGCAGAGGTCCTTGGGTCCCCCATCCCCCGGATTTTTGCCTGCATCAGGAAAGGAGGTTAATTTATCCCACCTCAAAGTTTTTGGTTGTTCATCATATGTTCATATTGATAGGATCTAGGAGTAAGCTTGATCTAAGATATATCAAGTATACATTCATTGGATATGGCTCGGATGAATTTGGCTACCAATTCTGGGATTATCAGAATCAGAAGTTCATCAGGAGAAAGAATGCTAAATTTAATGAAAGTGAAATGTACAAGACTAGAAATTAAACTCCTGAAGATTCTTCCAAATATGTTGAGTAGAGGATGATAATGATCAAGAAGGCAAAGCTGATGAAGCACAAAGAGTACCTTAGACTCCTGCTATTGAAATCAAAAGATCTAGCTTAATCTCAAGGCTAGTATAAAGGTATTCTCCTTCCTTGTACTATTTATTGCTGATAGATACTTGTGAACCAGAGTGCTATGAAGAAGCCATTCAAGTTGATGATTCAAAGAAGTGGGATCAAGCCATAGATGATGAGATGCGTTCATTTGAATTGAATCATACTTGGGAGTTGACAAAGCTACCAGATGGCAAGAGAGCACTCCATCACAAGTGGGTCTATAGGCTGAAAGAAAAACCTGATGGCATGCTTGTAGTTAAAGGTTTTTAGTAGAAGGAAGAAGTTAACTTCACTAAAATTTTCTGTCAAGTGGTGAAGATGACTACAATCAGAGTTGTACTGAGCATGGTAATAGTGGAGGATTTATATCTAGAGCAAATGAATGTAAAGACAATATTTCTTCATGGTAACCTTGATGAAGAGTTGTACATGGTGCAACCTCAGGGATGTGTGGTCACATGCATTAAATAGCTGGTATGTAGGCTCAAGAGGAGCTTACATGGACTGAAACAGGCACTAAGATAGTGGTACAGAAGATTTGACAAGTTTATGTCAGATAATAGGTATATTAAGTGCCAGGAAGACCACTGTTATTTTTTCAAACATTTTGATGATTGTTATATTATTTTACTTTTGTATGTGGATGACATGCTGGTTGTAGGTTCATATAAGGAGAAGATAAGATGTCTGAAAGAGCAGTTATCAAAGGAGTTTGAAATAAAAGATCTTGGTCCAGAAAAGAAAATTCTTGGTATGAGAATCAGTAGAGATAGAAGTTCAGGTATATTAAAGTTGTCTCAGGCATAGTATGTTGCAAAAGTGTTTCAGAGGTTCAACATCAGTGAGGCAAAGCCAAGTTGCACTCCCTTGGGTTTTCACTTTCAGTTATCCAAGGAACCATCGCCTAAATATGATGTAAAGGAAGAATAGATGAGGAATACTCCATATGCTTAAGCAGTTGGAAGTTTGATGTAATATAATCTGAATAAGATCTGATATAGTATATGCAATGGAGTTGTTAATAGATTTATTAGTAATACAAGTAAACTTCATTGGGAGGCAGTTAAGTGGATTCTCAGAGACCTGAGAGGATCAGTTGACAAAGCTATTTGCTTTGGTGGTGCAGAGATTGATCTACAGGGTTATGTAGATTTTGATCTTGCTGGAGATTTTGATGGTAGGAGAAACACAACAGGTTATATCCTCATTTTGGGAAAGACTGCAGTTAGTTGGGTTTTCAAGTTAAAAGAAGATTGCTGTGCTCTTAACCACAAAAATTGAGTACATTTATATCACTTAGGCTAGAAAAGAGATGATTTGGTTGCAAAGTTTTTTGACATAACTTTGCAAGGGACAAAGGAATGGGAAGCTACATAGCAACATCATGAGTGCTATACATCTCGCCTAGAATGCTGCATTACATACTAGGATGAAGCAGATCCAGCTTCGGTGTTATTTCATCATGTCGCTTTCGGAAGATGGCCAGTTATCTTTGTAGAAGATACATGCTTGAGAATCTTGCAGACATGATGGTGAAGATGGTGACAATTGATAAACTTAAGCTATGTGTAGCTTCAGTTGATTTTCATGGAGGATGAGAGCAGGGTTGAGCCACATTATGAGTATTATAATTGGTGTTACAGACCAGGAGAAGGATTGATTGCATTTAGTTCCATGTGAGAGATTGGTTTGTGTAAAATCTGATTGTGTTGATCAATCTTGTTATTCTGTTGTTTCAGACCTTAAAGCTTGTTGTGTTCGCTAGGGGGTGCGGGGGGTTTACCCCCTACCTGGGTTCGGGTGCAACGCCCTGGCGCTGCGTACCCGAGTGCCTCAGCGCTATGTTTTCGAGCGCCCCAACGCTAAACGATAGAGAGTAGAGTACCACAATGTTGACCCGTATCTAATACAAAAAAAAAAAGAAAAAAGAAAAAATTTTCGTACCTGCTCCGCCGCTTCCCGCACGCCTTCGACACGACTTGCACGTCGAAGTCACTTCACCCCACGATCTCGCACGCGTCGTTAAAATGAGCGCAAAGGCTCCCATTCGCGGCTGCTTCTTCTCTGGACGTTCCCGCAAGTTCTCTCTCTCCGATCCTCCCTCTGTTTTCACGACCAGAGCCGGCCGAACTCCCTCATTTGACGACTTTCCCTTCTCGGTCGGGCCGGATCGGAAGCCAGAACGGGTGCTCGCTTGCTCTGAAGGAAGCTCTCTCCCTTGCACACGCTGCTTCGGCCCCTTGTGGCTGTTCGACTTCGGCTCCTCCGACGACTTTCCCTTTCAGTCGGATCGGGAGAAACGACATTTTGATCGGAAGAGGGGAAGGGTGCTCGCTTGCAGTGAAGTTAATTTTCTCCCTTTCAATCGCATCTCCGACTCCTTGGTGGCCGAACGACTTCGCTTCTCCAACGACGTTCCCTGCCTATGGGATCGGAAGCTACGGCAGTTTGATCGGACGGAGCGACGGAAGCTCGTCGCCCCTCGGCTCCTGCGTGCTGTTCGGGTTCGCTCCTTCCACGACTTTCTTCCAGTTGGATCGGAAGTCGACATTTTGATCGGGAGTGAGAACAGGGGCTTGCTCGACTGTGAAGTTAACTTTCTCCCTTCCGCGCCTCCTCGGCACTTCCGTGGCTGTTCGACGACACCTCCTATAGGATCGGAAGTCACGACATTTTGATCCAAAGCAGGAACGGGAGCTGCCGGCTGTGAGGGTAACTTTCTCCCTTTGCGTTCTTCTCCGGCCAAATCCTGTAATCTGCCGAATCAGAGAGAGTGAGAGGGAGAGATGTAATTTATTTTAATTAAATGCTTTTTTAATTGTAATTATTTTAATTAATTTTAATTAATTACATTTATTATTTTTTAATTAATTATAATAATTATAATTAATTATGTTTAATTTTAATTAAATTATTATAATTAATTTAATTAATTATAATCAATTTTAATTAGAATTAATTTTAATTAATTATAATTTATAAAATTAATTATCATTAATTAGTTTTTAATTAATTATTATTTATTAAAAGTTAATTAATATTAATTAATTATAATTAATGATTTTAATTAATTTTAATAAATTTTAATTAATTATATTAATTAAGTATAATTAATTGTAATTAATTAAAAAATAATTTCTTAATTAATTATAATTAATTAATATTAATTATAGTTAATTCACAAGAAAATGCTCCTCCTACCTCGATCCACGAGCCACTTCCTCCAGCCGACGCCGCCGACAATCGTCGCCGGGCCCAAAGGTATAAAATTCTAACTTAAATCCCGCTCTCGACGTTTGCAGCGGACCGGGGAACCACCTATACGCGCTCTTGTAGCACGGTAGGAGGGAGCCCGGTGCGAAGCATACGACGAGGCGGGTAAGCCCTATACACGCTCTTGTAGCGTGGTGGGGACGGTCCTCGACCTCGACGACGACACCGCCGACACTGCTACGCAAAGGTATGATGTTTCAAAATCTCATTCTCGACGTTTGCAGCGGACCGGAGAACCACCTATACGCGCTCTTGTAGCACGGTAGGAGGGAGCCCGGTGCGACGCATACGACGAGGTGGGAGAGCCCTATACACGCTCTTGTAGCGTGGTGGGGAGTCACTGCTGTTCTGGTACGTCACTGCTGTTCTGGTACGGGTACTGCTGAAGGCCCCATACACGCTCTTGTAGCGTGGTGGGATGAAATTTTGTACGGCCGCGGTGTCCAAGGACACCTACCATACACGCTCTAGTAGCGTGGTGGGAAGGCCCAGCTCCCCAATTTTCCCCCAAACGGGGGATATGCCGGGGTGCTGCCGAAATTTTCACTGAAATATACAAAAAGACTTGAACAATTTGAAGACCTTCTTGGGCAACAATACAAAAGACTTGTACCTGAACAAAAATGCATAGAACTTGAACTAAATAAGCAGAGGACTTGTACGAAGAACAGAGAACAGTGGACCTAAATCTGAACAAATTCAAATGACTTCGAAAGATCAAAACTCAAAAGAAATAAAATCAAAATTGAACTCAAAAGATCCCAGAAGACTTTGAACAAGCACTTGAACTTGTTCTTGGAACTCGAATTGTGTAACATCAGGGGATCCGAATATAGAACATCAAACAAAGACTTTGATTTGGGCTGGATCCGAATCCGAATAAAGCAGTAGAACTCGCACTTGAACTCAGACTATACGACATCAAGTGGGGACTTGTAAACTTGATGAATTCAAGTCTGAATGAAACTGAATTTGGATCAAAACACATGCAAAGATCAAAGTTTGGATCACACACAGGAAACTCAAACTACAAGCCTTGAATACAACGAACTCCTACAATAGTTCCTACGAGGTCAAATGCACCACACTTTCAAGGACAACGAGGGAGATTCAAGCATGAGTTGAACTTTGAACTCGGGTTCGATGGAATACATAGAATTGGGACTTTGGGTGAATGAACCAATCAGAGCCTAAATGCACAGTTCTCTAAACTAACAAATTACAAGCGGGGGATGAAATCCCGATGTACACGAAAGATGTGTTAATTCCTACAACAATCCCTACCACTGCCTGTTGATTGAGATGGCAATACTGGAGACCAGCAATCAAAGTCATGTCCTCTACAAATAAGTACAATCAAGAACCACCTGAGATTGGTGAAAGGGTGGATAAGGTGCAGAAACAATGGGTCTTCTGCAAATACCTTCAGGAGGTCGTAGTGGATACAACCGTCCTCTGCCAGCGAACACAAGCGACTTGTGGATAACAACAGTGGGTATTTCGTAAGCACAACGAACCACTGTGGGCACAAATACAAGAAACTCCTACGACAATCTCTCCAACGCCTGTTGATTGAGAAGGCAACATTGGAGATCAATGGTCAAAGAGCTGCCCCTACAAGCAAGTACAATCAGCAATACCACCTGAGATTGGTGAAAGGTGGAGATGACAAAGTTGACAACGACTCCCCTACGAGTACTCCTAGAAGCTCGTAGTGGATACAACGGGTCACTGCAAATAACTACAAATCACTTGTAGATAACAACAGTGAGAGTCTCATAAGCATTGTGATCCACTGTGGACACAAGTATTGATCTCATCTACGACAGTGGTGATCAAAGTGCTGTCAGTACACCGGGTACAAAGGCAACCCGATATACGAAAAAAGACCCCCCCTGGCAAGAGGAAGATGTTTGAACAAATTAGAACCAAACTTCCTGGTGTTCTAAAGTCTCTTCTTAGTTTTATATTTAAGAAGAAAATAGCTCGTGTACCCACAAATACCGGAAATAACAAGTCTGCTACACTGAAGATCCTAAAAGGAGTTCTCCCCAAATCAGCAGTCTTTGACTCCAAAATTAAGAAAATCCTTTCCCGGTGATTGAGAAAGGGGGAGGGGGTCAACATCAAGACCAAAACGCCACCGGATCCGCAACACTCGTACTAGCGGACAGAAGGCGTGTATAAGCTCTGAAATCAAATGTTGTGTATTCAAATGATAAATACATGCACAACTACAAAATATTTCAAAATACCCCTACACGTGCACCGTAGTTTGTATACACATAGGTACACAAGGGGTAAATACAATCTCAACCCGCATGGGCCCTGACGAGCGTGTTATTGGTACACACGTGACGCCTGAAGCTACGCGGGTTGACAAGTGAATTCAAGTTCGAATCCGATCCTTCTATACGGATCAATAGAAGTCGACAAGATTCGAACTACCTAACAAAATACACGGTTGTAGCGACCGGTGTATTTGTTTAAATATATTCTTTTTAGGCCTTCAAAGCCTAAAATCAAGAAAATTCATGAACAAAGGCACGAAGCCTACACGAAACCCGATCCTCGATTAATAGCTTGGTCGAGTTGACAAGGTTCAATCAAACCAAATGGAAATGACCCCAAACACCCCGATGATGGCCGTGTTGAATGCAAATCTCAACCGGAGGGGTTCACAAAATATTTCAAAATGCCCTCAAACTTCTACAAAATTCAAATATTTTTCAAGTGACCTCGTGCCACCCCGATGATGGCCGTGTTGAATGCAGATCTCAACCGGAGGGGTTCCCAAATATTTTCCAATGTCCCCTAAATATCCAAATGTCTACCAAGCTCTACCCACAATGCCAAAATCCAACAAATTCCAAAGTTCAGATATTTAAAATTTGAAATTCAACCATCCCAATACCTAAAGCAAAATCCATCCACCCTCCGCAACAGTTTGCCGGGGTGGACAAATTAAAATTTACTTCAGCTCACATAGAGCCAAATGCCTAGTCGAAAATATCACTAGGATCCATTCTCAAACAATCTCCTGCTAGTAAGGACGTGGTACGTGTCCTCTAACCGGCGGTCTGCCGTTAAATGGCCACCGCAGGATAAACGGTTATGACCCGGGGCCCTCTGAACCGAGTGGTTTTGCCGCCAAATGGCACCACGAAATACCGGTTATGGCCAGAGCCGATACACTCCTTATTGACATCAAATCCTTGAGATATGAATCAATAGGATATGATCGATAGGGCACAAAGCCCTCTGTCAGCTAAGGTGGATTCAAATTTGTCCCCTTAGACAAACATTCACCCCAGGTCTACAAGGTCCCCTTGGACGAAGCAACCCATGGCTGCCGACAAGGATCCTTCTGTCAGGTTGGGTCGACTACCTCCTCTGACTAAGTAGACCAGGGACCATGATGGCCCGGGACGACGGAACCATGGGATCTTGATCGGGCCCATCATCCATTCCCCCACCATCCGCTTTAAGTGTTAGATGGTGCAATTTCTATTTTAAATATCAAAATTTTCAATACATTCCAAATTCCCAAATCCAAATCCAGTTCTCTAATTCAAAATCTATTGCTGCTACTATACGCCAGATAACACGTATATTCTACGTATCTGATCGATGACTAGCCTTAATCGAAAGTTCTCTCTCGTGATCGAGAGGGGTAATTAACTATAGGGGCTTGCGCCTATAGGAAACCAGAACTCAGATCATAAAGTCCTCGCAAAATGAGGGCGAAATCTCTGGGTAGTGTCTTATCTACAAACCCATCTGCCTTCCAAAATTTACCTCGGAACATATCCGTTAAAACTCCCCTCGCTCAAATAGCAAAAAGAAATCGCGCGGCGGGGAGGCCGGGGCCGAATTTTCGGAGCCCACACACAACAGTATAGATACGACATTGCAGGGGTGCAAGACTGAGGCTTCTGTGCAGCAGCACTGCGAGATTGACTGAATGATTTTCTTTCTCATTTTTTTGAAGGGTTGCGTCCTTTGGGGTTATTTTACTTGGCTTTATTTTGTATTTTGAGTGTGTAGACATTGAAAATAGTGCATGTGAGAAGAGAAGAAATGAGAGAGTGAAAGAGAAGAGAGATCTGTACTTATTTCTTCCAATTTTCATAGTAAATTTCTTAGTGTGGTGTGTCTCCGTGGTTTTTCCCTATTTTGATTTTTCCACGTTAAATCCTGGTGTCCTTTACTTTTTCGCTGCTTTTACTTTCTTATTTGTTTTGTCATTATGGTGTTTACTCATCATCTTCCCCAACAAAATTCACTTTAAAAAGATTTATTCTACTCCTTTGCCTAGCTCTACTATTTTTCTTTTGTAATTCAGTTAGTTATGATGAATTTTTTTGGGTCAAATTTTAATCACATATCGACAATATTCAACAAATGAGCTTTAATCTCAAATATTATTAAATTAATTTTACTAAGTTAAATATTTAATAATTTAATTTAAGTTTTCGAATCCGTTGTCTACTCCCGCTCTTCGCTCCCGATCCGGCTCGCCATTCTTGCTCAGGCATCACAACATTAGAAAAAAAAAGAACATTTTCGTTTAGTCCCACACCGTAAATGAGAAGTTGATTTTTCCATATATAATGAAAGATATTGGGCTTTCGTTTGAAGGCTTGCGGATGTGTCGGGCCCACAATGAAATCTTTAGGCTTTGGCGGACAAGTCGCCAAGCCGGGCAGATCGAAAACAAACTTAATTTAATTTTGTTAATAGGCTCAAGCTCGTTGATAGTCTCGATAAGCTTAAAATGAACTGAGCTCGAATAGGGGCTCATTAATAGGATTGTGAAGCCTAAACTGAGCAAGCTCGAACATTAACACGAACTGAGCTCGAACAGGGAATTTTTAAACGATCTTGAACTTGTATAAAAAGGCTCGGCTTTTATCAAGTCAAGCTCAAAGATGGTCTTGGCAAACGAGCTCGAGCTCGAACATGCCGAAGCTCAGCTCGGTTCGATTCGTTTGCAGCCCTAAAAGAACTCATCCATGTGGGTGAGCCAAACAATGATTTTGTTTGGATCTTGGACTTTGTTATAGTTAGGAGCATTTACTTAACCGTCTTGCTAGATTCAAGGTTTCTTCTTGATTTCTATGGTTGTTCCTATACAGTTATCTTTTAGGATGAGTGTGCTCCTTAGGATTTTCCATGAAGTCTTCTCCAATTGTTTCAGCGTTTACAGGATTTGGTGCTAATGGTGGGGTTTGTATCCTAATACTTGGGTGATTAGGTTGACTATAAACTCTTGGAGTCTCTTAAAATTTTCATTATTTTGCTAGTTTTGCAATTCTAATTCATCTATTCTCTTATTGCCAACTAGAAGATTTTGGAGGCATTATTGAATGCTTAATGTTATAATTTGAAAAAGTCTTTATAAAATTTTAAATATAAAATACTGGCAGATTTAGTTAAAAGAAATATAAATGATTTCGGAAAATATTTTTTGAGCCTTCACACAATGTAAATTCACAAGTAGAAACAACAAAGACAAAGTAACTAAACTAGTTTAAGACAAAACCCTTAAGTGTTCAAATTAGTTTTCCTAAGTTAATTGGAATCAAAGGTAAGGTTTATTTGCTTTAAGTGGAACACTCCCTTTCTGATTTGGATGTTCTCAAGTCAATTAGGATTGAAAGGTTCAAGGTTGATGACTAGGTTTAATTCTAGTGAGTCAACTATTTGGAAACAATGCAATAGTTTAAAAGATTTTGCATCAAACAAACTATCTACCACATGTGAATCGCAATGAAAAATCAAATACTAATAAAGTAAACAAAGTCTAAATTATAAAGATTACGTCTTGAGGAATTCAACCCCACTATTTGCAAAAGCCTCTCTAAGCTTCTCATTTCCTTGGTGTCCACCTTACAATGCAAGTGCTGTCCACCAATGTCTAAAGCCCTGATACCAACCATGGAGATGCTGCTTGTGTAGACTTTAAATTATTGTTGTGATCCAATTGGTGCATGTGGGGCTCTCCTAAGGTGCTTAGGAGAGTAAGGCTAATTTGAGTGGAATTAGAGTTAGGAAGTCGGTTGTTGGCAGTATAATAATAAGAATGCGTGGTGGGTTTTTGTCAATGTACTTTATTTTCATTGAAGTTATTGGACTTTTAACACTTCTTTTATCTGAGTTTCAGTGTTACGATGCCTCATAAGGAGGCTGCCCTTGCATTTTCTGATGAAGTTGATCCAATCGCTAAGGTAAGCTCTGCAAGAGCTATCAGAAAGCTTGCCATATGTTTCTGCATCTCATGTATTTTTTTGTTCTTGATTTTATTTTTCAGCATATTGGGGCTGTAAATACATTGATAAAACGTCCATCAGATGGAAAACTAATAGGTTATAACACAGACTACACTGGTGCAATTTCTGCTATTGAAGCAACACTACAAGGTGTTTGGCGTAAACTGTTACTTGCAAGCTGTTGCCTAACACATAAGTGGCAAATCATTTTGAAGATATGATCTATCTAACATCAGTTGAGATATTGTTATGACCTTTGAACAGGTTCTTTAGGGAAGGTTTCAGCTTGTTCTCCTCTGGCTGATAAAATTTTTGTCGTCGTAGGAGCTGGTGGTGCTGGTAAAGCACTTGCTTATGGTGCTAAAGAAAAAGGTGCAAGAGTTATTATAGCAAACCGTACATATGGTAACATTATCTTTTCCCTTTCTTCAGTGCAGCACAGTTTTCACATTTGCGTCAAATTGTTGCATATTCTAGGAATACTATGAACCTCAATTCTAACAAGGGAGTCTTTTTTCTCATCATTAGGCTAGCATTATGGAAGAAGGTTCATGGTGTGATGATGATGAGTATTGTGTTGCAGTAGTAACTTGTTGATTAAACATTTATGTTTGGTTCATAAAATGCAAATATATGACTTAATTCTCTTTAGTAGTGGGTACGTGTTATGAAGGATACCAGTTTTTGAATTTATGCTCATTTAATTATATATAATCCTCATAGTCGCCAATAACTTAAAATCTTATATGACTGAAGTTTCTAACCTTACATTTGATATAATATTACTGATTAATCTACTTGTATAGCTATAGGAGTGCTCATCACGGTTGACTTCTTTTTGTTTTCTTACTTGAAAATTAGTAATTGGAGAAATTGTGATTTTGGGATCATCACTTATTAGAACTTCATGTGTACTATACAGTTACTCCTGTGATAATTATAATCTAAACATCTTATTTGTGATTGTTAGGAGAATTTTACATACTCATCCTGTGAGGCCACTTACAACTAAGTTGATAAAAACAACTTAAAGCCATATTTTTTTAGTGATCTTATGATACTTTTTTTTTCCTTGTCATTACACCATTTTATATCTGTTGACTGCTAGAGCGAGCCAAAGAACTTGGCAACTTAGTTGGAGGACAGGCTATATCACTTGCAGATTTAGAGAATTTCCATCCAGAGGAAGGGATGATTCTTGCAAATGCAACATCAATAGGAATGCACCCAAACATTCATGACACCCCTCTCTCCAAGGTTTGTGTTCTTCTTCTTTAACAAGTAATTTAGTGAGTGTTGATGCACGGTACCTGCTATTACATTCTGAGGAAGATTAAAAATATTGAGTGTAGCAAATTATCTTGAGCTTTTACAATTAAATTTAGCATGCATTTATGATAGATATGTTCAGTGACTGTATCAACAAAGAAATGGAGAGAGGGTGCCATTTTGTTGTTTAAGGCTTTATTTGGGATGGCTTTCTTACTGCTTCTAAAAGCAGCTTTCTAGTGCAATGCTTTTAAAAGCAATAAGAAAGCCGTCCCAAACAAAGCTTAAGTCCTCTGCCCTTATTCTATTTCATCTTTTTCTTTGTTCATTTTTATATCCTTGGGGTCAAGGGTAGTTGGGATTTGACTGTCTCCCTCTTTATGCTTGTAGCTGAAAGAACAAAGCAATGGGCCATAATAACCCATATGGATTAACCATGCAACCCTAGGGTCAAGTCCATAGTAAATACTTATGGTTTTGGATAGCTTCCTCACATTATAAGCCATATCCCAATCATTTTTGGTAGGATTTATGAATCCTTATTTTTCTTTCATTCTCGTTTAGTGTTATTATATGGGGTGCTAAACCTATTCCACACAAATATATTCTGCATGTGGATCATTTTTTTGGAATAGCCTATTACTAAATTACATTCTAAGATACTTTCCTTTTATAATATATATAGTAGAGTTAATGAATCGGGATTAAGGACATAAGTTGTCTAATTCCATCTAGTCCTGTTAACTGTTAATGCCATTTTCTTGGCAGCCTAGAGCTCCTTGCACTTAATCATGTAGCTGATAAGAACAGCAGGCCATGCGACTTTCACTTGTAAAGGAGTTGTCTTTGCATTTCTACTTAATTGACTAGCCTAGAAGAGTTAAAATGAAGAAATGTGACTTTTCTCTTTGGGCCTACTAACAAAAAGAAAGTTTTGCTTATATCATGCACTTTTTTATGTGTATTCAATCTTATTTGCTTATATAATTGCAGGAAGCTCTGAAATCATACGCGTTGGTTTTTGATGCTATATACAACCCATTGGTGACCAGACTTCTTCGTGAAGCAGAAGAGCTTGGAGTGACCATTGTTACTGGAATGGAGATGTTTATACGTCAAGCCATGGGTCAGTTTGAACTTTTCACTGGTTTACCAGGTAAAATCTTAGCTGGTGGCTTGCCAAAGATTGCCATGGTTCCCTCTTAACCAAATTCTGGATATTACTCATTTATCTTTCTGTGCAGCCCCTGAGAAGCTCATGCGTGATACTTTGTTGAGCGTGCAATAAAATGGTTTGTTCCTATTCCTTTGAAATTTTTTTAAAAATAAAGATTATCAGCTATGTTGCCTTTGGTATGTCATTAGAGTTCATTTTGGATGGTTACAACTATCTAAAAATACTGTTGTAGTGTATGTAAATTTTTTTGAAAGATTTTAAGATTATTGCAATTTTTTCCCTTCTAGAAAAGTCGCATAAATTTATTTATAGTTTTCACACAATAGTAAATTTAGTTATAAAAAGTTGTTTCTTATTGTAGTCAAATAGTATTGTGATTGTTGTTTAAAAAAAGGTTAATATAACTAAATTTTCTCTTTGACTAATTTAATTGTAGTCTTAAATAGGACACGAATGTGGGTTGGACACAATATTATAGTTTTTATATCTTAAAAATAATGTACAGAAATTGAGTAAGAAGAATTTTAGGAGTAATTGAAAATTAATAAATCATTTAACAAGGATTTGTGTTTAAAATGATTACTATTAGGATGTTTAGAGTTGGGCCTTGATGTCTTGTTTAAAGCATCGAGAGAGGAGACGATAATTATGGTATCAAGAGTCGGGCATCTAACATCAATGTCGAGACAATGTTGGTTGTCTATATTAAGGTGATGTTGATCAAAGATGAGATGTCCTGATGACACGGGGGGCGTGATTGTGGATTTATAAATGGCTAGCGTCAAACTTTGATTTTTATATAGCTTTGTAACATTGATGTTGTGAGACGTCGGACGTTAATGATGTAATGACATCGGGTGTTTTTGTGAGACCCTAGCTGCAATATGTAGATAGAAATGAAAATGGCATGTTTGTGAAATTGAGTATTGAGTGCGGGCAATCTATTTGTGGTTGTTGAGAGGAAATAATTTTTTTTTTTAATAAATAAGCATTTTAATATAAGAAATTATATTTTAAAAATTATAAAATAATTATGGTACATTTGTCAGACACACATGTTTAATTTTTAATATTTTTTAATCGAACACATTTTTTATGTGTACGATGTGTATCGGAGGCGTGTCAGACACGTGTTGTGTCTGATGTGTTTGACATTGCATACCTTATTGAAGAAAAGTGTCAGTACATTATAGATTTAAATTATTTGTGATAAGCAACCTTTTTTTCCTCCTCTTAAATAGTTCATTTAAATGAAATCGATTTTATTGCCTGTATTGGGGTTTGCTTGCTTTTCTTCTCTCTCTGTGCAGAAACCAGCAACCATGGTGAAAGCACAATTCTGCCTTTTTATTACATATGGACTTTTTTTGTTATGTATTCTAAGTTTTGGTTTATATACTGGCCATTTATCAATTTATTTAGTTTTAGATTTTATTTATTCCTATCCTGAGCTTTTGCTGTTATGCAAAATTCATCATCAGCGTTAGCTTTATCTCAATTATTTCCATAAATTTCACTCTTAACAAATTTTTAGCTTCTGAAATTCATATTCTAACTCCAATTTCTTCTACCTCAGATATTTTATATTTGGAAGTTCTGATGCCCATTGATGACATTTATCACATATAATGAGCTGCCTGAGCTTTTCCTGTGCAACCTTTCATTGATTTGGAAGAAACTTTTGTAAATCAGCATGCCATTTTCTCAATTTTTTTTCTGTAACTTCCGATCCAACAGGAAGGGAAAGTCGCAGAAGGAGCAAAGTCGATCGGCCACAAGGAGCCTTCACAGCCGCGAGCTCCTGAGTTGCTTCCGATCAAAATGCGGTAACTTCTGATCTAAATGTCGTAACTTCCGGCCGAACAGGAAGGGAAAGTTGACGGAGGAGCGATGTCGGACAGCCAGGAAGAGCCGAAGAAACGCACGGAAGGTAGAAAGTTATCCTCACGGCAAGCGAGTTCCCATCCCCGCAAGCGAGCTCCCGATTGTTGCTTCCGATCAAGATGCTGTGACTTCCGATCCAGTTGGGAAGGAAAGGCGTTGAAGGCGCGAAGTCGAACAGCACGCAGGAGTCGAGGAGCGACGAGCTTTCGTCGTTTCGTCCGATCAAACTGTTGTTGCTTCCGAACCAAATGGAAGGGAAAGTTGTCGAACGAGCGCAGTCGGATAGAGCAGAGGGGGTCGGAGGGAGAGAGGGCAGAGCGAGAGTGAGAGTCAGTGAAAGAGTCAAATGAGAGAAAAAGCCGGAGAGAGGTTCGGTCTCATTTTAGCGTCGAGACGATCGTGTATGACGAGACGTCGTCGTGCGAAGACATACGGAGCACGATGCGATGATTCGAACAAGATTTTCGCAGTCGTGCGAGTCGGCGTTGAATAGGTACGATTTTTTTTTTTTTAGATGCAGCAGGTCAACAAATGCCCCCAACAAATGTGGTACGCGCCTGGAGCGGGTCACGTTTGTTGTATGCTAATTGACCCTGTGGATCTCTAGATATTTGTTCTAGATGTCACACAAGGGTTTCATTTAGTGGATCTCCAAAAGTTGTTTGGATGTCACACTACTCTCTTTTAGTGGATCTCCAAAACTTATTTGGATGTCACACTACTTTCTTTTAGTGGATCTCCAAAAGTTATTTGGATGTCACACTGCTTTCTTTTAGTGGATCTCCAAAATTTACTTGGATGTCACACTATTCTTCTTTCTCCACTGATATTTTAGATGTATCCACAGATGGTTTATATCTCATCTTTTCAGATTGGCGCTAGTGGATAGCATATGTTCAAGATTCTTCTATCATCTGGTTGTATCATGACAAAATTTTAAATATTTATTTGGGGATTTCGACATGCAGTGCGATGTCGACCCAAATAAATATTTAAAATGCCCCCAGTCTTTAGGGACATTTGCAGATGTCATCCAGGGTACTCCTGTAGTTTTTGCTAGAGCCTCGAGATTTTGATTCTTTCTATCCTGTGCTTTGTGCTGCGGACATTGATGAAGGATTGTCTGATTTGTCTTTGATGACTTGTCAGAATTTTTGTTTTCCTTCTGCCATTTGCTTCTAGCTTTGGCGGGCTTGATGAAGGAGTAGAAGCCGGTGACCTAAACCCTTTAGGTTTATATTAGATCGGTGGCAAGAAGTCATCGGTCCTGAGCTTTGTGCATAACGGACTTGATGATGACGAAATCCTCTTAGTTCGGCCATAGGCTTTTCATGAACTTTGGGATGATTTTCTTCGGTCCTTTGCTTTCTGCTTTGGTGGACTTGTTGAAGAAAAGTTCCTTCGATACTCGCTTTGTGCTTTACAGATTTGTTGAAGGATTTGCAGGTTCTGGATTCAGTTGATAGTACCGAACGTAGGTAGTATCTTGATCCTTAACCACTTGAGAAGACTTAAATCTGAGTCACTTGAGCTTATCAGATCGAGAGAGCTGGGATTTGACAGCTCTTCGTCCTCTGGTTGCTGAGATGGGGGTTCCTCTACTGTGGCCTTTCTTATGGCTTGTTGAGTAGATGAAGCTGCCACCGATCCGGCCATATTTGGGCTTATTGGATCCGACCTCTTATACCCATTCAGGTTTCAGACTTGAGCTATAGGAGTTGCGCTCCCCAATGCTAATTTTGCTGAAGTTGACAGATTTGGAGTCATCCTTTGTGGTTGTAGATTTTGGAGCCTACGAACATTCAGTAGTTGCTCAAGACTCATCCTTCCACTGGAACTTTGATTCTCCAGTCATTTTGGAGAACTTTGTAGACTACGATCACTTGAATTGATCGAGTCAAATTAGCCTTCGTACTTTCTTCAGTCCCTACTAACGGGTTGACGAAGTGGGGGTTCCGCTACTACGGCCTTTCTTATGGCTTGTTGAGTAGACGGAGCTGCCAGCGATCCAGCCATATTTGGGCTTGTTGGATCCGACCTCTTACACCCATTCGAACCTTAAGCTTCAGGCTGTCGAAAGTCTTCAAGCTTTTGTGGCTCAATTTTGTAGGAGTGTGTAGCCACAAAAGTCTCTTTCTTGACCTTTGAGTCTTGGTTTGTTGAAGGAGGTGTTGTCTCGATCTTTGAGAGATCATCTGCATATACTTTGAAAAAGAAGTCTTTGTATTCTTTAGCACAAAAGACGTATGAATTGATAATTTTAAATATTTATTCGGGGATCTCGGCATGCAGCGCGATGTCGACCCGGATAAATATTTAAAATGCCCCCTGTCTTGCAGGGACATTTTAAAGCAGAATAGAATTGAAATCTTGAAATTTTAAATATTTATTCGAGGATCTCGGCATGCAACACGATGTCGACCCGAATAAATATTTAAAATGCCCCCAGTCTAACAGGGGAATTTTGAAATGTATTCTCATGACACAAGAGAATTTCAAAATATGAAATGCATGTGTTAACAATAATGTATGAAAACATAATACATTAAGCACAATATTTCTTTGAAAAATTTCATGCGTAGTATTTCTTCAGGTATCGGCCATTGATCGGCGGCATGGGCCTCTGTCCATTCAGATCGATGAGTTGATAAGCTCCTCCTTGAAATAACTTCTCGATGACGAAAGGTCCTTCCCAGTTGGATACAAATTTGCTACCAATTTTTCTATGTGGGATTATTGGCATTCTCTACACCAGGACCAATTCCCCTTCTTGAAATGATCGAGGACGCACCATTCGATCAAAGGACTTTGTCATTCTTGCTCGGTAGATTTCCAGGTTCTGCTGAGCTTGTAACCTGATTTCGTCGAGTGCATCAAGCTCCTCCATTCTTAGACGAGCATTTTGTTCTTGAGTCAGCTCATTCTGGATAGCAATCCGAAGTGACGGTAGTTCAACTTCTAGTGGCAGTACAGCTTCAACTCCGAACACCAGAGAATAAGGAGTGGTTTTGGTCGGTGTTTTGTAGGTCGTACGATATGCCCACAACGCCTCTGTCATCTTCGTATGCCACTCTCTTTTATTCTTAGAGAGAATCTTCTTTAGCAATTTCACCAGTGTTTTATTGAAGGCTTCAGCTAAGCCATTTGCTCTTGGATAGTAAATGGAAGAGTACCGCCAATCAATTTTATGTCGATCAACGAACTTATAGATTTTTGTACTCTTGAAAGCAGTTCCGTTGTCTGAGATTATGCGGCGTGGCACACCGAATCTGTAAATAACATTGTGGGTGAAGAAGTTGATCACGTGCTCAGACGTAACTTCTTTGAATGGAGCCGCTTCTGCCCACTTTGAGAAATAGTCCGTTGCTGCCAAGATAAAGCGGTGTCCTGCTGATGACGGCGGATCTATCGGCCCGATAACATCAGTACCCCAGCATTCAAATGGCCAGGATGCTATTGTAGGGTGCAGCGGATTTGGCGGTTGATGTATAACATCACCGTGGATCTGGCACTCATGGCACCTCTTAGCGTGATTGATACAATCTCTGACCATGGTCGGCCAATAGTAGCCTATTCTTTTGATTTTGACTGCCATCTTGGGACCTGATTGGTGCGCTCCACAGAGTCCTTCATGAACTTCTGCCACCACTTTATCAGCTTCTTTAGTTCCTAGGCACCTTAGCCACATTTGATCGAAAGCACGCCGATACAACGTGTTGTTGACAAATGCATATCGTAGCGCTCTCTTCCTGATTTGAGCAGCTAGTGATTTGTCTGTTGGCAATTTACTTTCTTTAAAATAGTCAATGAAAGGCAGTCTCCAGTCATCTTTTTCCTCGACATCTAGACAATGCCACCATGATTCTGAAGCTTGACTGGCTTTACGTCTTTTCTTAGGAACTTGTTGTTCTTCAGACTGATCTTCATGATCAACTGATTGGGGAGATTGAGGATCAACTGGAGTTGCATCCTGCTGGCTTGAATTTGGTATTCCCTCTGCCTGCGGGAATTGTAATAATGCTGGCTCTAGGATCCGCCGATTGTGCACCATAATTATTATAGGCCATTCGTCATTTCTTTAGTCAGTTTAGCAAGGGAATCAGCTTTGTCATTTTGACTTCGAGGAACTTGAGTTAGTTTAACAATTGGAATTTGCTTCATAAGCTCAAGAACCCGCCGATGATAGTAGGCCAACTCAAATTTGGTGATTTTGTAAACTCCCAGTACTTGATTTACAACAACTTGAGAATCGCCGAAAATCTGGAGATTTCGAATTCGAACATCGATTGCAATTTCCAGTCCTGCAATTAGGGCTTCATATTCAGTTTCATTATTTGTCCGAGGTTCAGTCAAGCTGAATGAGAATCTCATTATGCCTCCCTCGGGTGCTACGAAAATGAGTCCGATTCCGGCTTGAGCTTTCTCTAGATTTGGAGGCCGAGCACGCTTAATTGATGATGCACCGTCAAAGTACATTTCCCATATTCGTAGCATCTCCTCTTCTTCAACATTCATGATCTGCTCATTAGGTAGATCATCGTTGAGTGGTGAATTCGCAGGGATAGGGTGTGCAACAAGAAAATCTGCCAACGCCTGCACCTTTACTGCCTTTTGCAGGATGTATGTGATATCAAACTGTAACAGTATCACTGCCCACCTTGCTAAACGAGCTGTCAACGCTGGTCTTGTCATTAGGAACTTCAGCGGATCGATCTTTGATATCAAGGTGATTTTGTGAGATAGCATATAGTGGCGGAGCTTCTGAACTACGAAAATCAGGGCCAAGCAATGCTTCTCAATTGTAGAATAGCAGATTTCTACTCCTATTAACCTCCGGCTGATATAGTAGATTGCATTTTCTTTTCCTTCTTCATTATGCTGAGCCAATAATGCTCCTAGGGACTCTTCTAATGTCGCCGTGTACAATATGAGAGGCTTCCCTGGAATTGGCGCTGCAAGAATAGGAGGATTCAACAGATATTTCTTGATGCTGTCAAATGCTTCTTGGCACTCTTCATCCCATTTGAAACGAACATCTTTCTTCATCAGCTTTGAAAATGGCTGGCACCTACCCGACAGATTCGATATAAATCGCCGAATGAAAGCCAGCTGCCCTTGTAAGGAGCGGAGTTGTCGAAAGTTCTTTGGAGGTGGCATCTCCATGATTGCCTTGATCTTGTTGGGGTCGACTTCGATGCCTCGATGTCGAACAACGTACCCTAGGATTTTTCCTGAGGATACTCCAAATGCACACTTGAGAGGGTTCATCTTCATATCATATTTTCTGATTCTTTCGAACACTATTCTCAAGTCATCAAAGTGATCTTTTCGGTCAATGCTCTTAATGACCAAGTCATCTACATAGCATTCAACCTTCTGATAAATCAAATCATCAAATATACGAGTCATCGCCCATTGATAGGTGGCACCAGCATTCTTTAGGCCAAAGGGCATAACTGTGTGCCGATGGCAGTTCTGAATGATGTGTGCTTTTCATCTTCAAGCGGTATTTTGATTTGATTGTAGCCTGACGACCCGTCCATGAAAGAAAACATATCATAGTTGGATGCATTGTTAACCAGGAGCTCTGATACTGGGAGCGGAAAGTCATCTTTCGGACACGTCTTGTTGAGATACCTAAAGTCGATACAGATACAAATATGATCATTCTTCTTCTTTACAGGTACGATATTGACGATCCAATCAGCGTACTTTTCTTCTCGAATAAATCCTGCATCTATAAGCTTCTTCGTCTTTGCAATGACCTGTTCTTCAATCTTCAATCTCATTCTCCTTGGAGCTTGCTTGATGGGTGCTGCTTCAGGCTGGATTGCTAATCTGTGAACTGCTACATCAGGGGATAAGCCGGATATCTCAGCATATGTTCAGGCAAAGTAGTCCCTGAATTCACAGAGGAGCTTCTTCATTTCCTCTACTTGATCTTCGAGAAGAACGTTACTGATGAAGGTTGAGCGATGATCTTCTTCAGTTTGAGAGGATATAGTTAAAGAGCGTGAAGAGCGATGGGATTTCTTGAAGGATTCTTCAAGGTGTCGACCATCGAGAACATTGTTTATAGGGGTCATCTTTAAGACCTAATTTTGATAAATTTCTTTAATGGTGGATCTCTAGGGGTACACACCAGATGTCACACCATTATTTGAATTTTTTTTTTCTAGAGATGTGAGTCTCTATATTTGTTTTTCCCTTATGCCGGGACCTTTCGGCAGTGGATTCTTGGATATGCTTCCAAGTGTCACACTCCAATGCTCACCGTACATATCTTAATTAATATTAATTAATTATAATTAATTAAGAAATTATATTTTTAATTAATTACAATTAATTATACTTAATTAATATAATTAATTAAAATTTATTAAAATTAATTAAAATCATTAATTATAATTAATTTATAATTAATTATAATTAATTAATATTAATTAACTTTTAATAAATAATAATTAATTAAAAACTAATTAATGATAATTAATTTTATAAATTATAATTAATTAAAATTAATTCTAATTAAAATTGATTATAATTAATTAAATTAATTATAATAATTTAATTAAAATTAAACATAATTAATTATAATTATTATAATTAATTAAAAATAATAAATGTAATTAATTAAAATTAATTAAAATAATTACAATTAAAAAGCATTTAATTAAAATAAATTACATCTCTCCCTCTCACTCTCTCTGATTCGGCAGATTATGGGATTTGGCCGGAGAAGAACGCAAAGGGAGAAAGTTACCCTCACAGCCGGCAGCTCCCGTTCTTGCACCCGATCAGAATGTTGTAACTTCCGATCCAACAGGAAGGGAAAGTCGCAGAAGGAGCTAAGTCGATCGGCCACAAGGAGCCTTCACAGTCGCGAGCTCCTGAGTTGCTTCCGATCAAAATGCGGTAACTTCCGATCTAAATGTCGTAACTTCCGGCCGAACAGGAAGGGAAAGTTGACGGAGGAGCGATGTCGGACAGCCAGGAAGAGCCGAAGAAACGCACGGAAGGTAGAAAGTTATCCTCACGGCAAGCGAGTTCCCATCCCCCCAAGCGAGCTACCGATTGTTGCTTCCGATCAAGATGCTGTGACTTCCGATCCAGTTGGGAAGGAAAGGCGTTGAAGGCGTGAAGTCGAACAGCACGCAAGAGTCGAGGAGCGACGAGCTTTCGTCGTTTCGTCCGATCAAACTGTTGTTGCTTCCGAACCAAAGGGAAGGGAAAGTCGTCGAACGAGCGCAGTCGGATAGAGCAGAGGGGGTCGGAGGGAGAGAGGGCAGCGCTAGAGTGAGAGTCAGTGAAAGAGTCGAACGAGAGAAAAAGCCGGAGAGAGGTTCGGTCTCATTTTAGCGTCGAGACGATCGTGTATGACGAGACGTCGTCGTGCGAAGACATACGGAGCACGATGCGATGATTCGAACGAGATTTTCGCAGTCGTGCGAGTCGGCGCTGAACAGGTACGATTTTTTTTTTTTTTAGGTGCAGCAGGTCAACATCTTTTGTATGATTATATGATATGTTTGATCTTTTTTTGGTATATGGTGTTACACAAATAGGATATGTGAATGAAGCTTCTTCTAATTGCTCTTATATGTATGATTTATAATTAGTGCTATCATACGCAAATAATGATTATGAAATCCTACGGAATTTATTATCAGGTAGAAAAGTCCCTTAGAATATGATGATTATGAAATCTTATATTGGGCTTGTTGTGTGATAGAAAAGCTCCCCTCAAATTTAAGGGAATATTTTATAAGATGGTGGTGAGCCCTTCAATGCTTTATGGTGCCGAATGTTGGCCATTAAAAGAGAAGCATAATACTAAGTTAAGTGTTGCTAAGATGAGGATGCTCAGGTAAATTAGTAGCTTTACCCTGATAGGATACGAAATGAGCATATGCATGAAAAGGTTGGAGTAGCTTAGTGGAAGATCATATTAGTGAGAGTCACCTTGGATGGTTTGGTCAAATAAAATGGCGATCTTCCAATGACCCGGTTAGGAAAGTAGAGATATTAGATTTGACTTATGTAAAAAAAGGTAGAGGTAGTCCTAAAAAGACTTTGTTAGAAAATATTAGAAATGATTTTTCTTTATTATATATAAATGAGAATTTAACTTTTGATAGGACAATGGAGAAAAAGGATTCATGTACCCGACCCCACGTAATGGGACGAAGGCTTGTTGTTGTTATTGTATGCTATGATATTCATGAATATCATATGTGATGTTAACTGAATGATCGTATGATTTACATCGTGAATAGATAGATATGAACATGTAATTATAAAGAAGTGCAAGAATGACTACATATGTTAAAAAAAAAAAGATTTCCAGGTTGGCAGAGAAAAGATTAGCTCAGAATTGGGTTATGGTCATACCCTAATAGAGAAATAAGTAGTCCTTCCATAAAAGAGAAACTCATGATTGAATTATGGTAGTGCTTACAAGATTGAATCATGAATGAGGGGTAATGGCCCTATCAAAGATGTTGATAATGTTGATGATGATGGTACCACCTATAAGATTGATTCATGTTAAGCTTTTAGATGTGATTGATGATGATTGATGTACGCTTATGAATATTTTTCATGGAGTTATTATCATGTAGCATTCATGTTGATGGAGATGAGGCGAGGGAGGAACTTCTTGTACATAACTTCCCTCCCTTTCACTTCATTTTGAATTTCAAGTAATGTTAGAATTTTTATTAAGTATTTTCTTTATTGGAACGAAGGAATGATGTGAGATTGAAGAAATTTGGAGTTCATTTCAAGTGAGAGTGAAGGTTAGGAGGCCAGCCCTTCGAGTGATTTCTTCAACTTTAGTTATTTTAGCGAGTGATTGGTTTAATGTGTATACAAATCTTTATTATTTTTTGTTTTATATATCTTCTCTTGACTTTCCTTTACAATCTCAACTTAGTTTCCCATTATTTTCTCCACAAAATCCTAAGCAAAAACCTCTTAGAAGTTGTCGATGACACCTTGCACAAATATGAACTAAAATTGTTGCAATGGCCATTTGAGCAACTTAAATATCAAAAATTGTGAAAAATATTCTCTAATTCTAACCGTAAACCCTTCCATTAAAGGCAAAAAACCAACCATGGATTGTTGGCCAAAAAAGTTTTTAGCAAGACCAAGACATGTCACAAGACTCCTTAGAACCCTTTTGAAATTCTCGAAAATTATGAAATTTTAGATCATATCTAGACACATTATTGTAAATATTTAAAGTATTTTCTAGGTCTATGGTTCAATATTTTTGTGTCACCAAAACTCTAAACTTGCCTAATAATAACTATTTGGTTTTGTTTTGTTTTAATCTTTTTCAATCTCTTCTTGTTTAAACCTTAAATAAATTTATTTTGAAACATATTAAAAGCTTATTTACACTGTTTAAAATTCTTAGGAATGTTTATAAATATATTAAAGCTATAATCCAAGGTGCTCACCCTAGGCCACATTAGATACCAATAGGTGATTGTAAGAATTAAAATGTCCCATGAAAATAGTTTAGTCCATAAGACAAAAGGTTTACTAAAATAGAGGCAACAAATTTTAAATAACCTATGAAATTCATAGCATTAAAATAAATTAAATCAAGAGAATGTAAGTTTCTCAATCTTCTAAAGGTGTTAGACTCCCTATAATTGATTAAACTCCAGGACATCACCAAGAAATGCTCTCGATAAATGAGGCATGTCTTTATTTTGATTTTTTGGAGTCAATTATCACAAGGAATACTATGATTTAATTACTATTATCTTAATATGATTGGCTATCCTTTGAAATAGTTTAGTCGATTAGACAAAAGGGTGAATTAGCATAACTAAGTGAGATGACTATATGTTATAATAAAAAGATTATGAGATAATGATTATTGAATCACTATAGACTCAAACAAGAGTATGATGGGACTAAAAAGCTAACAAATAAAAGAAAAGAATCCAAGAAATGATATAAATAACTTTTGTTAGGATTTTATGGGTATGTCATCTCAAATTATCGAGCATGTAACTACAGCTGTGAAAGTAGTCAACTCAACCCAATTGTGAGATGCTATATTAATAATAATGAGCTGTATTATTCAAAGTTGGTCTCGTGATCTCAAATCGATAAAGGAAAACTTTGAATTACTAAAATGTCTATGAAAGATAAGTCAATGAGACAAGCCTATTATACATAATCATAAGTATTGAACTAGACTTATAATCTTATTTGGTTGAGGGCAGTCACTACTTAGCATAATAAGACCAACTATGTATAATAAATAAAAGCATTCCTATAATAGAAGTTTTATCCTAAGAAACGTGATATACATGCAAAGTTATCTTTCTTCAAGTGAAAGACAATTGTACAATCATGACGGTTGAGAAAAAGAGATTATTGTATTAATATTTATACAAATATCTAAACACTCGCAAATAGGAGTTGAGTACCAAAATTATTAGTGACATAAGAGTTTTTATATGAAATGCTTGTAAAGAGAAAAACCATAAAACATATCCTAGTTGAAATCATTTCACTTGTATTTATTATTAGTTATAAATGATATATGTTCCTGTAATTGTGAAAGGTGTTGATGAAATATAATACATCTAAATTGTAGAGAACAAATTTCATGGAAAAAGATGGAAAAGTCCCTAAGGCATAGGAGTTATCTTTAAGAGACCATTTATTATAGATTTGGTTGTACTCCTATGAGGGAAGACTAGAGATCAAGAAATCTAATATAAATCTTAGTGTTGATATTGGTAATCATAGTTGGTTGTACTTCTATGTTGTTGCATCAATTTTATGAGGTATAACGTTTGTTGGCGTCATCACTAAAGTCAGCGGGCGTTGGTGTAGCTAGGAAATAATGTCAGAGGACTATATGTAGGGAGATTATAGTCAAGTGATGATGGTTGGGGGATCATAGTCATATGATGATGATATAACAAATCATAGTCGGTGATAGTATTCGTAGGATCGTAGTTAAGTGATAGAGATTAGAGGATCGTAATCATGATGGTGACCAAAGATGGGAAATGGAGGTTAGAGGATCATTGTTTAGCAATTGAGGTTGGATTACAATAGTTAGGCTATAATGGTTACACGATCATATTAGGGTGACGGTAGTTGGGAGAGAATCAGACAATGGAGATCGAAGGACTATAACCAAGGGATGGTTGGTTAGAGGATCCTAGTATGGTTATAGTTGGTTAAAGGATTGTAGTTGGATGATAGTAGTTGGAGGGTCGTAGTTGGGCCATATTAGTCAAATGACTGTAATTGGGAGATGAAGGTTAGATAACCATAATTGGGTGATGGTGGATGACCCATGGTTAGGTGATGGTGGTCAAAGGTTGGACAATAATGGATGACCCATTGTTAGGTGATGATGGTTAAACGTTAGAGCATGTTTTGATGGTGGTGTTCGGGCTATGGTTTGACGCTCTCGATCAGCTGGTGTTTCGATTGTGGTGGTTTAACTGTTGTGGTTGAGGGGTGTTCCTATAGTGATGATCAAGCATTGGCCAAACAATAGAAGTTTGGTAGTGTTCCGGTGGAGATGGTCATGAGATGGTCCAATGATGGTTTGATGGGTGTTTGGCGACGGTGTTCAAATAAAGCTTTGGGATTCTTAGAGCCTCTGAGTTCTCTTGAGTCTCAAGCCTAAGTATAAGCAATAGGTCCCCCTTTATTTAGAGAGTGGAGGCCTATTTATAAATTTTTATAATGGAATTCCCCATAAATATGAAGAAAATCCTAAGCACACTATCATACATCATGTATTGATTCCCCATTAATTCAACATTTAGGTGCCTTGTTATTATCAAAATCAAGCAATCTTGAATTCATTCGATTCGTCTCATCGAGACACTCAATTTGACTATTAGCATTTTTTATTAAAAAAAGCACTTGTGTTTTGAAAAAGTTTAAATTTTCTTTAGAAATAATTAATTTCTAGAATTTTGAAATTGAACGCGTTATTATGAATGATATGTCTCGGAAGGTAAACATATCATTCCCTAATGGGTTTAAATTACAAAACTTTGAATTCATACTAATTATTGTAGTCAAACTCAATAAAGAATCACATATGGCCCTAGAGGGTCAAAATAAATTTTGATCGAGTGTTTGACTATGATAATTCAGATAAGAGATCATTAATTTCATAATTAAATTCATGATAGTAATTGATATATCTCTCAGAGGAAAGAAGATATCAATCACTATTGATCAATTGAGAATAATAATAATGATCGTTGATTTTGAATTTCTCAAAGAAGATTAATTGAAGTTTTGAAAATTTGATTTTTGAAAATTCAATCTAGGTTTTTAAATTAAATCAAATTACATCAAAATACAATCAATCACAATACAACTAATTGAATTTAAATTAAAATACAACTAATTGAATTTAAATCAAAATACAACTAATTGAATATAAATTAAAATACAACTAATTGAATTTAAATCAAAATAAAACTAATTGAAAATTCATTTAAATCAAAATACAACTAATTGAATTTAAATTAAATCAAATTACATTGAATATAAAAAAAAAATTAAACACGAACCACTTGTATTGTTATCCTAATAATCACATTTTAATAAATATCCCAAACAGTTAATATTAATCTCAAGTAGTTGATTAATTAAAAAAAACTCAAATCCACGGCCACATTTAGCTATGCTCTTTTTAATTTAAATGGGGACTTAAGCAAATTTTTTAAGCACTTGTGCAAAGTATATTATTTATTTATTTTTATGCCTTCTTTATTTTATTATCCTATATGAGCATGGCCACCTACAGAAGATTGAATTAGTATAAATCATCCATAATGTAAGGGTAGATCTAACGCACAATCAATCACAACATAAAGTACAAAAAGTAAGTAAATAATCAATCAATCTAAACTAGCAAATAACATACAGTAAAAACCACGAAAAACTCGGTATGCAATTGCAAAAAAGTAAGCATCGACCTAATCTAAAACTAGAGTTAGTTGTCATAGCAAATCATCTAAAGTGTGTGAGATAGGCTTTGTGGTTTGGATATATGCTATATTGAGGTAATTAGTTAAAGTTGTTTGAGATTTTGATTAGTTAAAAGGTTTAAGGGAATATTTAATTGAAGTTTAAATATTAATGCTTTAAAATTGATTTTAAGATGTATTTTAAAGTGTTAAGTGGATATCATCTTTATTGCTCATCAAGGCCGTGAAATTTATTTCACATTCCTTGGAGCTAAATTAATAGTCTCGTAGGCATGGGTTACCAATGGTACCTGATATAAATAAGTGACTTAAATTGATTAACTTTTAATTAAGCTTGGTTGATTGCTGGTTTTAAGGTTGATTAAATATTTTTGGATTTTTAAAGTAATTTTTGGAATTTTTTTTATTATTTTAATCATATAATCAAGGGATTAAAAAAAAATTTAATTAAGTGTGATTTCATAAAATTTAGTATTTTTATAAAATATTAGACATTAAGATAAATTGTTAGACACTAAGTTTACTGGATTTGGATTTTTCTACATTTAGTTATATATGTTTGAAGTTTTGACTTATATTTAACCAAAAGTTGTCTTTTTTTTTAATTTGAATGATTTTTGGTATTTTAATATTTTTAATAAATATTACATTTTATTTTGAGTTAAATTCATTTAAGTTTGATGAATTTAGATTTTTCTGGAATTAGTTATGATTTTCCAAAGTTTGAATATTTATTGAATTTTTAAATTGATTTAACGAAAGACCTTTTTTTATGATTTTGTTCCAAATGGACTCCAAACTTCTTGAAATCGCCCTCAAAGATCAAAAATGATCTAAGAAGGAATTATCAAGTGTTTGAGATTTTTTTTAAAATTTTAAATTATTTTTAATTATCTAAATTAATTGAATCTTGATTTTTAATTAAAATTAAATTAAGCTTAAAAGTGGAATAAAATTAAAGGTATTTTATTTTTATTAAGTTAAGAAATTCAGTCAATTAGATGTATTATATATAATTTTTGGATTTAAATTTGATTTATTAGAATATTTGGAAGTTTAAATGCTTAATTAATATTTTAAACTTAAGTTGATTGATTAAGGAGCTTAATGATTTTTAAATTTGCTAGAAATTTTTTTAAGGGTTGTATGTGTCACTAAGTTTAAATGATCAAAATTTCAAGTCAAGAAGATGTATATCCTAATTTTTAGAATTAATCTAAATTTTTTAGATAAATGTTCGTAATTATTATCCTTAATGATGTCATTAAGTTAAATAGGTTTGAATCAAAGTTCTATTAATCAATGGACTTAACATATATAATATGCACACACATAAACATAATCAATTAATAAATCTAGGAGAGCATAAGCTAAGTGGTGTGTGCACCCTAAGCATGCAAGAAATAAAATAACATGAATAATTAATAAATTAATTAGTGAATAATTAGCACTACAGGAAAACCCGGTATTACCGGCGAACAAAATCCGCCGGTAATACATAAAATACGACGGAAAGTCTCATTTTTCGGCGTATTTACGTCGGAATTTCATACGCAGGTTTGGTACGTGTCGGAAAAGTCTTCCAACGTATATAAGACGCTGGAAATCGTTCCGTCGCACTCTCCAATGCATTACCGGCAAAATAATGTGCTAACAAAATGGCGTTTATCACCAGATTATTCTGGCGTTATACACGCCAGAAATTACGACGTACCTATCCTCCGGAAACTCTGATGGATAAATCACCGCAATTGATGTCGTAACTAAAGCTACGGCTTGTTATCGGTGGATAATGCACCGGTAATGCCATCAGGTGCTACCAACATTCGACCATCAAGTGCTATTAACATTCGACCATCTGTCACCATGAGAAGTCCAGTACCAATACTGTGGCATGAATCCTCTACGATACATATCAACAGTTACATCATCTGGTCTTAGGTGCACTAAATTTTTATGTTTAGAACATGGACATCAAAAAATTCCATCTGGTATGAAGCTAAGTAGTTGTTTCGCTTGCTGAATGAAAATGTTCACCCCATTAATGAATTCATCTGTAAATGTCTTTCGTACTTGCGCCAATCGGTTATACATCTAACTTCTTTGATTTCTAATATCCAAAACCTACATATAAGAGCAGATAAGTAATGGATTATAATAATTTATGTGACATTCATATATTAACTATCTCTTCTCTCTACCTCTCTCTCTCTCTCCCCCTTCTTCTATCTCATTCCCTCTCTCACTTTCTTAATCTTATATTCTTGTAATATAGACCTAGTGAGATATACGTACGTGAAAAGGTTGGAATAGCTCCAGTGTTTGATAAGATTAGAGAGAAAACATTTAGACTCTAAGGTTGACCTCCATAATTCAAGTTTACCTTCAACTCAATCTCTAGTCTTATCAACAAGAAGAATATCATCAGCAAAAAGCATACATCAACGTATATCCTTTTGTAAATGTCTAGTGAGAACATCTACGACTGAAGTAAAAATATATGGACTTAAGGCTTATCCTTGATGTAATTCAACCGAAATAGAAAATTACTTGGTCAAACCACCTTGTGTTTTAACACAAGTAATAACTCATGCATACATATTTTTTAATGGTTTGAATATAAGCGCTATTAACTCCTTTCTTTTCAAGAACTCTCAATAGCACTCCTCTTGGAACTTTATCATATGCTTTCTCTAAATCAATAAATATCATATGTAGATCCTCCTTATTCTCTCTATATTTATCCATGAAATCTCTCAATAAATGTATGGCTTCCATAATAGACCTATCTGGCATGAATCCAAATTTATTTTGAGAAACATTCGCTCTTTGTTTATCAACTTAAAAATATCTTAAACAAAAGCAAACACCAAGGCACATCCTCTAGCAAATGTCTAATAACAAATTATAAGAAGAAAAATCTTACAATGGACGAAATTGGGAGGGGACGAACTTAGGAAACTCACGGTCGATTTTCGTCAAACCTGTGTCCTTTCGCCGGCGATGGAGGCGGTGATTTTCGGCGACGTCGCGTGAACGTTCAAAAGCCTCAGCGACGGCGATCTAGGGTAGGGCGACGAGAGAAGAGCGGAGATGCGAAAGAAATGGCGGAAGCAAATGAGTAGCCAGACCGGCTCGGGTTCGGAAATAGGGCTAACGCCTGCAGAATTTTTGGTGTATGGTATGCCAGAACATTTTCCGACGTCTTGAGCGTCGGTTCAAATTCGTTGAGTTTAAATTGGCCAGCATTTATTCCGCCAGTAAATCCGCCGGCTATTTTCGCCGCAAAATCCACCACTTAAAATGAAATTCTTGTATATTCCAACATTAACACCGGCGTATAGAGCGTCGGAAAACTACCGACGATTATTTCGCCGGAAAAAACATCATTGTTTTTCAGTCACAGAATGCGCCGGTACGAACGCCGTACTTACCGATGCAAAAAAATCCGCCGGAACATCCGACGGTAATCGAGTGTTTTCCTGTAGTGTAGGACAATTATTCACTAATCATCCCCATCAAATCTATTCATTCAAGATCAAGCCATGCTTAAGATTTCAAACCACTCACTCAAATCTCTCAAAATTTAATATATATAATTTTAAAATTAATTTTAATATTTAGAAAATAGATTAATTTTAAAGGCCTCTAAAAAATTTAAAATAATTCAAAATAATTTTGAAGATATCTCAAAAATATTTTAAAAATAGTTTTCAAAATGATTTTGAAAATATTTTAATAACTTAAGATGATTTAAAATAGAGGTTCTTTGAAATTTGAAAATTATTTAAGTTAAATATTATTTAAATATTTAAGTTTGCAAGTAATTTAAATCATTTAAAATACTTAATATATTTAAAATAAAATTTAAATCTTAAAATAATAAAATTAAGTTCTCTAATTTTTTTTGAAAAATTGTTCAAATCAATATTTTACTTAATATTAATTTGAACACTTAAAGAATAGAAATTATTTAAAATATACCAAATATTTTAAAATAATCTCAATTTTAAACTAAAATATCTCAAAATTAATCTCTAATTATTCAATAGAATATTTTAAAATAATTTTGAATTTTGAAAACATCTAATGTAGCATTTAATTAAATATTTTTAAATATTTGAAATTAAATGTTTTAAAATTATTTAAAATATATATTAAATATTTTAAATTAATTTTAATTTTCAATTAAAGAACTTAATAATTTGCGCAATTTGATATAAATTTTGATTTTTTTTATTTTTAATTAAATTTTAATGATTTTATGAATTTTTTATATTTTAAAATCAATTTAAAATAAATTTTAAATAAGAAAATCCCTAAAATGCATCGGCGGCAGCAAAAGGTCCATGTGGCGGGAATTTATTGGGGCAGCGGAGCACGACCAATGATTGCCGCCCGCGGCAATCATTTGGCATGATTGACGGTGGCGCGATATCAAACCGCATGGCTAGTTAACTACGTCATTGCGGTTTTGTAGCCGTTGGATCACCCACCAACCAAAATTAACGGCTCTGTTTGAGCCGGGAGGAGAAATTAACTGTGGATCGATCCACACAGTCGAATAGAGCTGTGGAACGACAAGATCTGGCTTGTTAATCAAAAGATCAATAACCCAAATTTTGCACAGTTATGGCTTGCGCGTACAAAGCCCTAAAAATGGATTTTTGGGCTTGTTTTTTTTATCCGGTAAACTAAATTTGATGAAATTTTAAAACTAGATCTTAGGAGTGAGCATGATTAATTGGGATATAACTTTATAGCTCAATAACTACGGTATGAAAAGCTATTTTACCTTAACTACTGTGACCTTGGGCTAAGGATTTCGAGGTTAGATCTTAAAGGTTTTGATTTCTCTGAGCTTATAAACTATCCACGTATATTTTCCCTCTTGAATCCACGGTCAGATAAGCTATGGAATAAGATAAATAAGTCTTGGACGGAGTTGGCCTTTGGTTTGGCCGGAAGATCGTCGCCGGCAGCCTCCAATTGCCGGATTTAGACTTGGAAATTATTAGGAAATATATGGGGCGCCAAAATGAAATAAGTTTTGGTTTGGAGGAGCTCTGGTTGGAGAGTGAGCACTAGGGTTTAAATGAACTTGATTTAGGGAGTTTCACCCTATTCAAATGTCCTTGCTAACCGTGGACGAGTGAGATCAATTGGATGGCTTGCTAGGATGTAGCCACATGTCCAGGGGCCAGTTCGGAGCAGGGAATCAAAGTACACAATGACACATGAGGTGGAAAGGTCTCCTATGTCTTTTTAAGCACATGGATTAGATCAAGACCACTTGATCCTGATCCAAGGGTTAAGAATAGATCTAGGAAGGTTCTATAGTCTATTAAAGTTGTTGGGATGATTTGGATTAGAGTTATTTAGGTTTAAATGGGATATTGACCAAATTTGACCCATTTAGGAGCTTGGTTGTACTGTTTGACCAGTCAAATATTTAAGATGACTGCTGATGTGGCATCCAAGTGTCAATGTCAGCTGCTTGGAGCTGTTTGGAGGAAGTATAAGACCATGGGTTGAAGCTTGAATGAATATGAGGGATTTTCTATGGGTTTGATCAAGTCAAAATGAATTGACTTTGTCAAATTGACCATGGCTAGACTCCAAAAAAAATTGATTATGTTTGAATCATGAGTTAAAGTGGGTTTGAGAGCTTGAATGATTTGAAATAGTTAAATGGGTTGGAATGACCCATTTAAACTCTTAAGGGGTATTTTTTGGTAAAAAATGTTTGACCTGGTCAACCAGGGTCTAGGCTTGGGTAGATTTAAGATCTTGGATTAGTCCTAATGACCTCATACAAAAATGAGATCAACACTGCAATGACCCCAAGTCTGTCCAAACTCAAAAGCTCTCAATCCACAACTTTTTGGACCGTAGTTTCTTCAAGGAAAACTTACGAGGACAAACTAAAAGCTCAATCAAATAAAAAATGCTTGAATCCAATGGTTAGATTAAGGTAAATTTCAAAACCTAGGTTAGAACACTTAAGATAATTTAGCTTTATGTTAAGAGCTTTTTAAGACATTAAAATGCCTCCACATGATTTCTGTTAATGTGTTTGATCTATGTTTAAAATTTAACATAAATTGATTGCGTATTCATGGAGAAGAAAAAGAAGTTTTTGATTCTAGGGCTTGTTTCGTAATCCAGTTAAGATATATGAAATATCAACCACTGATCTCTTGATCAACGACTGAAATTTCATCTTTCTGCACTTTAGTTCGACAGTGCCAAAGCTTCCATCTGTTGGATCCTTCATTTGGCTGAATCGTAGCCGTCGATTCAAAACCACACTTGATCTAATGGTCATTGCGGGCTGTTGATGTGATTAAGTCGAAACTACGTTGCTTAAACCCGCGTCGCCGCCGTCTAATGATTAATAATTAATGTCCACCACAGTTTCGTTAATTACTAATGATTACCAGCGGTGCAATTATCAGAAATTAATACACTTCCAACCAATGATTACCCATGGGTTCGAATTAGACAATCTGAAGCCGAAGCATGTCCCTTGTAACCTTGTTGCTGCCGGAACTGCCAGTTTAATTTCAAAGGTTTTTAAATTAATTTTAAACTCATTTAATTAACAAAAAAAATTAAAAAAAAATTAAGTATTTTTTATCATTTTATTCAAATTTTCATGAACTTTCATATATATTAAAAATTATTTTAAAATATTATTTATATTTTAAATATAAATTATATGGATTTTAATTAATATTCAATTAAACATAAATCCAAATGATTTCAAAATTTGGGAAAAATTATTTTAAGTCATTTCTGAACTCCCATAATTTTCCCAAAATTATTTGAATTATATTTTAATATTATTTTAAATTCATAAAATTCAAGGTTTGTGTTTTAATATCTAATTTTGCAAAATTAGTTTTAGTTATATATTTTAAATATTTTTAATGCATTTGAATAATTTCTAAAATTTTAAATAGATCTTAACTTGATTGAATGAAATTAATAAGGAATAATCAATGAGCAATTACTTTTCTTATTGTTCATTGATTAAGTTTCCAATTATTTAAGTTATGTCTTAGTTTTAATTCTTAGAATTGCATATGCACTTAGTCTAGGGCCCTTGACTGCTATGATGTGTGCACTTTAATTGTATTAAAGGGTTAATAGATTATTGATTTTAAGCCATCCAACCTTTTTTTTATTATTTCTTTATATAAGCCATCCAACCTAGTGTCACCTAAGAACAATAATTAAGGACATGTCTTAGGAATTTAGGAAAATTTTAGAAAACTTAAAAATGTGTCCAATAGTGATGAGACTTGAAATACTTAAACTTAGTGACATGTTCAACCCTAGAGAAAATTTCAAGTGATTTGAAAAATCATTAATTTAATTATTTAATTAATTCAAAATTAATGCATTAATTAAGCTCAAAATATCTAAAAATAATAATTAATTCAAATTAAATAAAAAAATACAAATAATTTATCATAATTAAACCCTTAACTTAAGAAAATTAAAAGCTCCTTCGCTAGACTTCAATTTTGAGCTTAATTTAATTTTTTTTAAAAAAATTGTATTTCATTAATTTAATTAATTAAAAAATGTTTTTAAAATTCCAAAAGATTCTGAAACACTTGAGAACACTCTTGTGGGTTATTCCTGACCTTTGAGAGTGATTTCAAGAGTTTTGGAATCAATTTGAATCAAATCTTTTAATTAAATAATTTCAAATTTTATTTAATGGTCAAGCTTCAAAATGCATAACTAATTTAAGAAAATTTTAAATTAAGCAAACTCAAAGGCATTAGACTCAATTTAGGGTCTAGGATTTATTAAAAATGTCAAACCTTCAAAAATCAATCAAAGTTAAAAAGTCAATTTTTCAGTCAACTTTAGTTCAAATTTCAACTCAAACGTATAAAATTCATAACATAATCTTAGAAAATCCAATTCAAGTAAACTTTGTTTCTAATTACTCATCTTAAGGTCTAGTGTTTAATATAAATATTAAAATTCTAGAATTTAACTTAATGTGAAAAGTCAAAATTTGTCTGCTTAATATAAAACCCGAAATTTGATGATCATATGTGTCACGACGAGATTTAAGTGAAAAAAATTTATATAATTCTACGCAAAATTCTGATCGATTTGGTATATAAAACCTATAGTTAATTTTGTGTATTTTGAGAGATAAGAATTTTAAAAGTTTAGAAATATTTAAATTACCCTTACTTATATTAAAACGAATGAGTTTTAAGTAAGGGCAAATAGGTCTTTTAGCAATACCTATCTCTCTAATATGAGAAAACCAAACCCTCCCATTTCCCCCATTCTCAAGTTTCGGCCAAACCGAAAGAAGAGAGGGCGGGCGGAAGAGCGGACGGGCGAGCGACAGGCACGGCTCCTGTGATGATTTTCCGGCGAGAAAATTTGAGGAAATCATAGAGGAGACTAAGGGGAAGAAGAAGGTATGATTATTTTAAGCATTTCTCTTCTCTTTCTCAAGATATTTGGAAAGAAATTTTTTGGGTTTTCCAAAAATTATGTGATTTTCATCCAAATTTCTTTATGAAATCAATAGGGAAGGTTTAGAGAAATGATTTAACAATAGAAATGAAGTTTTCTTCAAGAATTTTTAAAATAAAAAATTAGGATTTTTACCTAAAATTGAAATTTCTTAAAGTGCTTTTACAAAAGTGATTTCTATGGGTTCTATAAATATTTCTAATGAAAAGTTTTGAGTTTTTGTAAGAATTAGCATTTTCCTTATTTTTCTAATTAAATAATTTTGAAAATTAATTAACCTAATTATTAATTAGGTTTAGGAAAATGTTTGGCTTGAAAATTTGAGTGAAATTGAGAATTTAAGGATTCCTAAAAATTGGATCTTTAATAAATCCAAAAATAGAATTTTAATTACCTTAATTATTGAAAATATATGTGATTCATAGCCTAGTTCTGTTGTAATTATCCTTATGTGTGGATTAAGGGGACGACACGTGGTGCTTTGTATTATTGTTCGATACTTGCGAGGTATTTGGCTACATTTAAATTAAATTCATGAAATTTAATTAAGTAATACTGCACTTTCAAAATTTAAAAGTTAATATTTATGAATTCTTTATTATTGCTTTAGCTTTTCAATTATTATTTATACTTATGGCATGATATTTAGAAATGTTAAAGCTAATTAAACAAATTTAAGACATAAATTATACAAAAAAATTATCACCTGAAAAATATTAAAGAATATATGATGTAATGAATAATTTTAGTCTCCTTGATGAATATAAGTATTATGAATTGCATGTGCATGATGATCCAGGGTACCAAATGATAATTGTGTTCTACAAAGCCAAATGGTAATGGGGTTCTTCGGAGCTAAATGATAAAGGAATGGCCAATGACTGTGTACATGATCAGTAAAAAACTCTGGTACTTTCAGGACGAGTGCTTATTATATTATGATTATGAAATTTATGCATTTAATGAAAGAATTTAAAGAAAAAGAAAAATTTATGAAGAAGAAAAGAAAAAAGGATTAAGAGAAAATGCTTCAAGAAATGATTATGGAAATGTCTTATAATTTATATATATAATTGTTTATTATGATCTTTTATTGTTTTATTTTTCATGCTTGATGACATGCTTAAGAAGAAAAATATTTTATGAATTTAAAACTAATGTTTATCACCTGTTGAGTGTTGGCTTATCCTATTATTAGAAATGTTTTTCAGGAGATAGTGTAAAGAAGTGATGGCAATGTGACGCCAGTACACCTATCATCATAGAAGACCTCAGGAAGAAATGTTTCATATTTTCTATTATGTGTTTCAGTCAGTGGTTTGTAATGAATTGTTTTGAGGAGTTTATTGGAGCCTATGTTTATGTTTATGAATTTTAGTGGTTGTGATTTAGAAGAACTTTATTGAATAAATTTTCAGATGATATTTTTAGCGGCTCTTACTTACTATGTATGGATGATAAAGTTTATATCATTTTATTAAAAGTCAATGAAATTATTATAATTTATATGTGTTTTTTGTATGACTGTCTATTCCCGCCCCGTTAATTTGGGCTAGCCAGGTCGGGTCGTGACACTTAATTTAATATATTAAATAATTATAAAAAATCCTAAAATTCAATAATTAACTTTAAATTCCAGAAAATATTTAAACCAAACCTTTAAAACCAGTAATCAATCAATCTCATTAAAAATTATCAACCCTCTTAAGTTTATCCAATTAAATAATTAACTTTAATGGTTACTACTGGGTAATCCGAGCCTACGCGGCTATTAACTTAGCTCCGAGGAATATGAAATAAACTTAACGGCTCTAGTTTAATTAAAAAATAGTAATCACTTAACAGTTAAAATATATTTTAAAATCAATTCTGAAGTATTAAGATTTAAAATTGAATTAAATTAAATCCCCTTAGGCCTTCAACAAATAAAAATAATAGACAACTTCAATAAATTACCTAGTATAAGATATGTCTAAGCCACACAACCTCACACACACACACTTTAGATGATTTGCTAAGGCAATCAACTCTTGTGTTAGGCTAGACCAATGTTTACTTTCTGCTGTTATGTGTCAAATTTTTATGATTTTTACTACATGTTGGTTTCTATAATTAAGTGATGTGATAGTTTATTTAAATGTTAACATAATTTATGAATTAATGTGACAAGCATAAGATTACCCCTAGATTAAAAATAATTAGAATGCTCACATAATCTTCTGTAGGTAGTCATGCTCATATATGACTATAAAATCAAAAGGGGGCAAAATTAAGATTTAATTAACAAACGTTTTGCAGGTGCTAATCATGATAAGAACCCTTAAAATTAAAGGAGCATGGCCAAGCATAATGGTATTTTAAATTTACAATTTAATATATTTAACTAATTGAGATACTGATATTGATATTAATTGCTTAGGATAACTATGCATGTATTTTAGAGTCTTTTAAATTTTAGATTAAATTAATTTAATTCAAGGCAAGTGTTGTAAAAATTTAACTTTTTGAGATGGGATGTCAAATATCCAACTTATAATCCAAAAAGGAGAGAACATCTCGTAGGAGAGAATTCTCTTCCATTTGGATATTTAAATTAGGATGAGTTTAATATCTAAAGAGAAAACAAAAACTCCCCTTCAGGGAGGAGTTTTGTTTTATTTAGATATATAGACTCAATGAATCCAAGGAGCTTGTAGAAGGATGACGAAGTGAAGATAGAGAGGAATCTTACTCTCAAAATAAATTATATCATACTTAAGGGTAGAATCTGGGCTGTTGTCAGTGCTACCTAATAACTTTTAATTTCTACATACCCTATGTTATAATATTAAGTGACACTTACCACATGAACATTAAATTAGATCAATTAATTTAATTGACTTATTTATATTGGTTGTATAATATGAATGACATATTTTTCTTGCTTTTTATAGCATGTTGATTTTTGTTTTAGCCTGTGATCAATGAAAGGCTCGTGCGGGCATGTTAAAACTATTTTTGCTCAAAATTAATTAAAATTATATTCTTAAGCTCATATATAAACTTTAATGACTTAAGAAGTAAGCTCGGAATCACCAAGAGCTCTCATACATACATTTTAATATTTTCTCTTCCTTATAAACCTCTCCGATTCTGATAGACTATCTGACCTATTAGGGTGTAGTTCTATCAAGGGAATGTTGTGCAATCTCTCGGGAAAATATATATTTTTAAGACTTTTTAAAACTACTTCATATTCAAATGTATACATTCATCGAGTCAATTAGCATGCATGATATTAGAAATAAATTTAAAAGAGTCAAAAATTTTAATTGTATTTTACTTTCAAGCATCAAATCATCCTACATGTGTTAAGGGGATAAATAAGATATGCTCTAGATGTGAGCCAAGATTCTTGAAACTTAATTAAAAAAACATCCCTACCACTCTTTCATAAAAGAGATCAGACTCATGCATTTTAAGTTCTTAGGTGGTAAGCTGGCTCCCCGATCTAGGCTAGGATAAGTTTAGATTTGTATTGCATTAGCTATGTTCTAGATATTATTATTCAGTGTCTAATTTAGATTTATGATCCGAGACAGACCCCAAATTATAAGTCACCAACTTCTAGTAATATGATCCTAACATTTTAATAAATTGATTAAATCAAATTATAATATATCTTCAAAACAAAATTTAAAGCCCAACATATAGGGTATAATAGAACATTTTTGAATTATTTTAGTATCCCAAAATGCCTCTTACTTCTAGTTTGTTGACCTCCAGAAATAAGTGTTCCAATTTGATTCAATCCTAGTTGAAATTCAAACAACATTCATTTGATATCAATCCTTGAGAATCCTCCAAATAAAATTTATGTTGTTATTTTAATCGAGAGTATTCATAGGAAATTCAAAGTTTACTATGATGTATTTAACTACGAGGGCTTGCGCTTCTAGGAGTTTTAAGAACCTAGATTGATTTTTAAAAAATTAGTTAATCTTCTTTTTGAAAATCAAAATCAATGACGATCATTATCATCATATTTAAAGGGTTGATGGTAAAATATATATTCTTTCATTAGGATGATATATCATTTTATTATCATAACTTTGATTATGAAATTAATGATCATTCATCCAGATTATTATAGTTGAATACTAGATCAATCATCATTTTGACCCTTCATGGTCATATATAATTTTTTCTTGAATTTAATTGTCATAATCAAGATATAACTCACAGTTTCAAAATCTGACCCCATTATGGAATGATATTTTTGCCTCTCCAGGTAATATATCATTCATAATAACATGTTTGATTTTAAAACTAAAATCCTAGAAATTAATTTTTTCCCAAATAAATTTAATTTGAAAATGTTTTACATTTTTCTAATGCTAATCAAAACACCTTTTTCTCTCAAACAAGTTCGTGTGAGAAAGGGGGAGGCGGAGGGCTTCATACCATCTTGGGTGTATGAATGAGAGGGAGAGAGCACGGGAGAGTGAGAGTAGTGGGAGAGGTATCCATTAGATAAGGCGAATGGTCAAGTAATGTGATGACATGTGAATAGAAAAAATAATAAAGGGCATATATTTATTTAGCAGTTTGTAAGGTATGATCAAGATGTTATATTAGGAGATTCACAAGTGATACTTATAGTAGTATTATAGATAGACCATTTACTTATAATGAATATTATGTATCTAAAATAGGCCAAAACCATCTGAATGTATCTTTTTTAAGTGGGCTAAATTCTCATAGAAACACTTCGCTTGGGAAATGTACATTTGCTTTGGCAACCTAACATATCATCGATGTTAAGTGTTTGGATTCTCTTCAAATACTCATAATATCCTCATATTTGTCTTGAAGCCTATGTGAATATTTTTGCATAGTTGGATAGTTGTCCCATTGTCTCCATTCAGTTCTTTGACCAACATTTTAATCAATATTCATTTTCATTGGTAGTCTTAAGTTAGTGCATAAATCACCTAATGGATCTAATTTAGGTTAATATTTGATCTCTCATTATGACCTGTTTATTATCATTGACAATAACTGAATTGTTATATACTTATAATACTTATTTTTTATAATTATATATCATATGGTTACAATTAGAAATGCAAATAATCTAAGGGATGTCATCTTAACTCTATTTTTAAAAAAAAGCAAGATAAATGTAAGGTCATATATTTTTTAAAAAATATTATTTCATTAAAAGGAACTCATTTTGAATACACACACACACATACTAAATGTACATAGTTTTGAAATTCAATCTGATAAATAACCTCTTTCAACCCAACCAACTCAATGGCGGGTTTACCATTTCTTAAAAACATTTACAAATGTATGAGGTGAGCAAATCACTTACTTAGTAGGTCATCCACAACCTACTACTACATAATTCAATATAATTACATAAGGAACAACGATTATATTATTTTCAACACGTGAATAATGGATCATGTTTAAAAAGTTGACTATTAAAATGCTTTCATAGCATACTATATATGACAACTTTATATCAACATCAATTAGATGTTGTAAATATACATATATAATAGTAATATCATAGACATCACTTGAATAAGACTTCAAAACAGAGATAATATTTCATAGTATCGCATGGATATGATTGCATGACATAAGTACTTCACTAAACATGATATCATAATATAAACATCATAATATGAAGTAACATATAATATAACATTCATATTTCTTTATGTCTCCATATAAATTTATTTTCATTTATACCTCAACTTAGTTATCTCTCATCTATCCAAGACATATAGAAGAATTACATATATCCTGATTCCTCTTATAACTCCAATTTCACTTAGACCACCACTTGATCATCTCAAATTTGTTCAATATAGTTAGAGGAATACAATAATATCTGTATATACTCAATGTTGGTAAAAATATAATATCATTCATAGATGATATTTGCAACATCAATTTGGGGCTTTTATCATTCTACAACACTTTTAGTTAACACGAAATAATTTGTATGATGTATGAAAAGCTGTACATTCAAAATCACCTAGTGAGACTTTGAGTTTTTCTTATAAAAATGCTTATAATTCTCTATTTTATGACATATCAAAAATTATATGGTTGAAAGTTTCATAAACGTATTTAAATTAGATAAAAACTAATAACTTTTACCCAAAATTGCCCAAATGAAAAACTTCAATAGGGTAATGGAAGCCTACATCAAGTCAAAACCAATGAACATCTTAGGACACTTCTTAGTCATGAGCCTATATAGGTAAGGAACCTAATAACTCAAACTTGAGGTTAACCACTTGTTGGTGGAATTTTGAAAACATGATTTTGAAAAATATTAGTTTTCTTGAGAATTTTAAAATTAAGGTCGAATTCTAATTCTAAAGTCGAATCACACCATTAGAAAAGGTATATCACCCCGAAGGATGAAAATAAAATTTCATAACGGTGTTCAGACTTAAAATTATGAAACTCATCTTGAATATTATGACCGTATTCTAAAGAGAACTTCGTATGGCCTCGGGGGAACAAAATGAAGTTCAACTAAATATCCAATTATAATATTCAAGAAGTAAAATCGTCGAGTTCACATCCAAAGCCTTATCAAAGAAGGGTGTATCTCCCCAAAGGGAGATAATACCATTCAATGATAATCCTTCTAATGTAATAACGATAATCATTTTGATTTTTCCCAAGAAATTCTAATAAAATTTTGAAAAATCAATTTTAAAATCAGGTGCGTGTGTGATTCCAAATCTCCTACGAGCACAAGCCCTCGTAGTTAATTATATTGTAGGACGTCCCCTACAAAAACTCTCGATTAAAATAGTGACAGAATTTTGTTAGATCTTGTAGGAGTGATATCAAAAATGAATGAATTTTGGAAATTCAAAAGGGAATGGATCAAGATTGAGTAGTTATTAACAGAGTTAAAGGAAGAGAGGTAGGGAACAATTTGAGATTCCAGAACCATCCAGAAGTGTCACAACTTAATCTAAGTGTTGGGTTTTATGTTTTAGGATTGAAATGAAGCTTTAGTTAGAGTTAAGCATTTTATTAAAAATTTGAGATTATATTCCCAAAATTTTGGGTCTTATAATCAAAGACATGCCCCGGATCCTAAATCTAATTTGGACACTGGACCACAGTCGTCCGAACCTAACTAATGCAGTGGACTTACCCCGGCCTGGATTGGGGAGCCAGCTAACCACCTAAACAATTTAAAATAGATGAGTTCGGTCTTTTATGAAAGAGTGGTAGGAACGTTTTATTTAAAGTTTTGGAAAGTTGGGGCCGACATCTAGAGATTTTCCTAATTGACCCCTTTGACTTATGTTGGGTGCAAAAATGCTAAAGACTAATGCAATTAAAATTTTGACTCTTTAAGTATATTTTTAATGCAATGCGTGCTGGTTGACAACTTCAAATCAGATATGTCTGAAATTTTAAAAACAGGCTTAGAAAATAATTTTTTTAGAAGACTGGACTTCCCCAGGTCCGGCACCTCGTCCTCATAGGTCAAACTATCCAGGCACTACCCGCAGGCGGGAAGGGTCTAAAGCAAGGAGAGAGTAATGCAAAAATATGCATGCGACCCCGGGGTCGATCACCGGCTAATTCCCTAAATTCGTTATCTTTCTATATTACTTAGACTCACTAGAATTTTAAACTTTAAAATTTTGAGTATCAAACTTTCACACCCTTACGAGTCTCACGAGTCCAGGCGAAAATAAAAGCGGCACACAAATGCCAAAAAACTAAGAAAAATAGGCAATCCTAAAGGCAATCATCTCAACACTTCAAATATAAATGAATTAATTAATAAATATCCATAGACAAAGTTGTCTTGCTTATTACAAACCAGGGTCTTGCAAAAAGTAAAGTGGCCGGGCACCATTGACAACAACCCGGATTTTAAACCTAGTAATGACGCAAGTAGTTTTGAGTGGTATACTCTTTATCTTCAAGCCTTCAACCTTTTTCTTCTTTGGGCTCTTTTTCTTCGGGCTCCTTGGATTCTTCGTAGTAGGCTACCCAAATGGATAAGAGGGCACTTCCTTTGGGGGGAAGACCACTCTTTCCTCTTTGGGTAGGGAAGAAGTGTGATCCAAAATTGGATCTCCAAATAGAAAAGGGCCACTTCCCTAAGGGGTGTCCTTTTCTCTTCGGAGTCCAAGCTTTGGACCTATGTATCCCAACTCAAAATCTACCTTTCATAACACTTAACACTTATACAAATTACATTTACATCAAATCAAAATTCTAGACTCTCCTACAGGGTTATCCTAAGCAGTTAAAAAATCAAAAGCATTTATTCCCAAGTAGTTATATATGTGCAGAAAAGAAAGTAAACAAACTGGTCACGCTCCTTTTTATTTGGGGGCTTTAGCATCTGAAGCACCTGTGCAAGTATTTGTTACAATTGATATTTTTTTTATTTAACCCCCTTTTTATTGCCCTGCATGAACGTGGCCACATGTAGAAAACTGTGTGAACATCCAGATCATATCTATCCTAGGGGTAATCTAGTTGCCAAACACATCAACTATCCACAGAGTGCAGAAAAGTAAACAGATACAACAAAGCAATTTCATCCACAACATGCAGTGAAATCACAAAAAACTTGACACACAGCAGTAAAGTAAACACCGACTTAACCTAGATCTAGAGTTGGTTGTCCTAGAAAACCATCTAAAGTGTGTGTAAAAGGTCGTGTGGCTAGGGTAGATCCTAATCTGGGTAGTTAATTAGAGTTGTCTAAAATTCAGGGTTGATTAAGGCTTTAAGGGGAATTTAGATTAAAGTTTGAGTATTAATAGATTTAGGATTTTAATTAAATATATTTTAAAAGTTAATTGATTACTACATTTCTTTCACATCAAGGCCGTGAAGTTTATTTCTCCTTCCTTAGGGCAAAGCTAATAGCCTCGTAGGCCTGGGTTACCCAATAGTAATCAGGGTTGATTAGATTAACTTAAGTTAGTTGAAATTGGGCAAGGTAGATTAACAATAAGGTGAGTTGTTTACTGATTTTAAAGGATTGGTTAAGAATTTTATTAGCCTATTAAGAAAATTATGGAATTTGTAGGAGTTCATAGATTTTAGAGGGTTATCCGGATATGTTAACTAAGGAGTCAAAATTTGATTTTTAAAATTAGAGTTAATCTTAAGAGTTTCAGATTTTTAATAAATACTAGACCTAATTATGAGTTGTTAGACAGATGGCACACTCAATGTGGAGTTTTCTATCAAAAGTTATGATTTTAGAAGTTTTAACCCGTTTTTAACCTAAGGTTGACCAAGGATGTTGACTTTTTGACTTTGACCAGATTTTGGGGATTTGACATTTTTAAAAAATAATAGATTTTAATTAGAGTCATTAGCCACTAAGTTTGCTTCATTTGGAATTTTCTACAATTTTTAATGAATTTTACAAATTAAGGTATTTACTAGAATTTTTTAATTAGCTTAATTAAAGGGTCCCTTTTAATGATTTGAACCCAAATGCGTCCTAAACTTCTTGAAATCAACCCCAAAGATCAGAAAAGATCTAAGGGGAGATTATCAAGTGTTTAAAGATTTTTTGGGGTTTTTAATGATTTTTAATTAATTAATATTTATTAAATATTGATTTTAATTAAAATTAAATTAAGGTAGATTATAATGCTAAATTAATAAGATTTCAATTTTTACTGATTAAGAGAGATTAATTAGGGTCAGTTAGGAGTATTTTATGGAATTTTAGGAATTAAACTTGATTTATTAGAATTTTATTAAGGCCAAAGGGGTGATTCTAAGGAGGAATACTATGGCTCCTATTTGGTGAACCAAATGGGCTCCAAATCTGATGAGACTTGGACCATGGGATCACCTGATCCCAGGGCCTAAACACACCAAATTTGGGCTCAAATGGAATATTCTAAGGTGGATAACCAAGCCACCTAAGGTGATCTCTAAGTCACCTTTAAAAAATCCTAGGGAGCTATCCTAAGCTTGGATTGGGGTAAAATCACTGACTCTAAACTCTCTATCCTACACATCATCATCACACAAAAAATCACACCCTAAATCTCATTGGAAAGGTTAAATCCTATTTTGAATTTAAGGGTCAACCCATGACCCTTATACTCAAAATTAGGGGATAATGTCCTTAAACATCTCAAATAGGGGAAATAAAATTTGGACATGTCAAGGACATGCTCAAATTCAATCTCCCAAAATTCCAGATCCTGGGGAATTAAAATAAAGCAATAATTGCAATAATTCAAATAACACCATTACTGAAATTAAACTTAACATAGATGCAATCAGGACCTGGAACCATAAGGCTTTTGTAGGTCTCCCTGAGACCTTTCCAATGAACCTAAAAACACCTAAATTGGTCAAGTGTGCAGGGAGATATCAATTTTGAAGATCCTATGAATTTTCTGTAAATTGTAATACGGCTATTACACAGTCAGCCGCGCTTTACACACGGCGCGTCACGATTGGCGGGGCAATCATTGGCGCTGACCGAATAACGGTTGGATTAACTATAGCCGTCGGATGGAGGATCAGATGGCTAGGATTAAACGGGCTCCGAGACCACGGGATCTAATCTGTGCCATTGATTGGAATCAACGGCCAGGATTTCATCTTCAACCTCTCGTGCGAACCCGAGACCATGAACCTTCTCCGGTGTGATCTGGGCGATCCCGCCGGCGAACTTCCACGAAATTTCACAGGGAGGATCAGGACAGAGGAAACCTCCAATCCAACGGTGGAGATCCACTAGGGTGAAGGTTTCCTTCACACTTGACCAAACTAGCTAACTAGGGAGCTCGGGATTGAAAGATTACCGTAGAGAAGGTCTCAACTGATGAGCTTCTCTATCAGGAAGCTTCAGGAGATGATGGCGAGCAGATCTCCTTCAGACGTCAGGACTGTAGGAAAGCCGGAGGTACGACTTCGAGCGGAACACCGAGAGCTTTCGCCGGAGTTTGCTTGAACGAATTGAAGGAACCATTTGGGAAGCTGGGGGAAGATGCTGGGAGGTCGAAGGAGCTCTGGGGAACGATTTGAATCGTCTGGGATCGAATGGTGATGTTTGGGGAGCACTACCTTATTCAGCCACCTCCCGCTAGCTTGGACGGTCGGGATTGAGCTGGAGGGGCTGCGGATTGACGCCAGGTGGAAGGGGACATCGTCCCAGAGGGCTCGTGAGCATCAAGCTGGTGAGCCACAACTTTTGGAAGGCTTTGGGTCAGGATCGGCCTAGGGGGACCACCGGAGCTTGTTCTTCATTGGTTCCGACCGCCGCCGGCCGGGGTTTGGGTCGAGTTGACCTGGAGAGAATGATGGAGACATGCTGGAGTCAAGGGCGAGCTCAATTGGGCCTAGGGAGGTTCAAATCGATTTGGTGGCTTGATCGGACCCAAACCTGCTCGGTTCGGGTCGAATTGGGCTCAACCCAGGTCAGGCCAGACCCTGGGCTTGATGTGGGAAGTGGGTCTGGGTCTGGTTCACCCAATGCAAGTGGCAATTGGGTTCAATTTGATCTGGGTTCATAGATGGCTCGGGTCCATATGGTTTTGGGCACTTTGAGCTAGCCTAAAACCTAACCCAAGTCAGCCCAAAGCATGGGCTGGCTAGCGGAGGTGTGTTGGACCTAGGGCCACCTATTAGAGGTGTTAATCAAGTTCAATTTGGCTTAGGGAAAGAATTGGCTCAATCCCAAGTGGTTTTGGCCACTTTGGGTTAACCTAACTCTTGACCCAAGTGAGCCCAAGGGATGGGGTGGTCAAGGGAGGTGCATTGGGTCATGGGAGATCCAATGGGAGTGTTGGTCAAGTTCAATTTGACTTAGGACAATAATTGGCTCAATCCCAAGTGGTTTTGGACACTTTGGGTTAGCCTAACTCTTGACCCAAGTGAGCCCAAGGGCTGGGCTGGTCAAGGAAGGTGCATTGGGTCAAGGGGGACCCAATGACACGTTGATTTGGATTCAATTTGATTAAGGTTGAGAGATGGTTCAAAGGAGACCTCTCTTTGGTCACTTGGGTCAAGCCAAAAGGCTAACCCAAGTGAGCCCAAAGCTTTGGTCTCCAAGAGGGGTTTCTTGGGTGCCCAAAGAGTCACCTCTTGGGTTCAAAGGGAATTGGAATGATCTTGGTCAAGTGGTCTATGTGGAATGAGGTGTATGAGCCATTTAGTCAACTTGGTTGACTTGGTTAACCAAGTTGACTTAGGGCCAAGAGTTGGGTCACTTGAAATCTATTTGATCATATGAGTCTAATGGGTGAGGCATGAAAGTGTAGAAAGGTCATTTAGGTCAAAATGACCATTTTGACCCTTAAGGGGCATTAAGGTCAAAATGGGTTGACTTGGTCAACCAAGTTGGCCCATGGTTGGAATTGAGTCAAAGGGGTTCTAAAAATCAATTGGAAGCACTTGAGAAAGGTTTCAAGGATTGATAATCAAATCAAGTCAAGTCTAGGTCAAAAGTTCAAAATTCCCCTTAAAGGGCATTTTGGTCATTTTGGCCCTGAGTCAATTCGGGGCCAAATTGAGTTTGGAAAGATGTAGACTATTGTTCAATAAGTCAAAATCAAGATATTGGAGATGGTCAACCTCTTTGACCAAGGTGGACACATTATCAACCTCTTTGACCAAGGGGGACCCATATTTAACCAAAATCATAAAGAAACACTAAACTAACACTGTCCAAATCAATTCTTTTGCTCTCATAATTTGTTTAAAATGGTTTATAATTCTTAAGAGTCATTTGAAATAATTTCTCATGCATATTCAGCTCATTTGACTAAAGTACTAAAATTACCAAAGTGCCCTTTATGCCTCTACATTAGGCCCCTAAGCCAAATTCTTTCATTTGGCTTTGATAGGAAGTCCAAGTTGTCTAAACTCACTTAAGGATCATTCCTAACTTGTGGTTAATTCATGTTAATCATGGCTAAGGTAAATTTACCAAAGTACATCGGTACTCCTATCCATGGATTTATAGGGTCAATCTCATGCATTTGGTCAATGGTTTGAGTAAAGATGACCCAAGACCACTCAAGGAACACCAAGACTCATTCCTAACCCATAGTAAACAAAATTTAGCCATGGTTATGTCATGATTCCCAAAATGGCCCTAAGGTTTGTTATTTTAGGCTACTTTCTTGCTAGCTTTAGAATTATATCCGAATACCTTGTAACCATTCAAGGATTACTTTAGCAACCCCTTACCCATGGTTAGATAAAAAATTCTTAAATTTCCCCTAGGCGACTACCATTGCCTTGCCTATGTTTAACTATTTAGACCCAAACTATTTTCCCTTGAAATCTGAACACCCTGCCTTAGCTCCCCTTGGTAGGCCAACCCATTTGGGCTAACCTAAGTGGGTTAAATAATGTGAATCGATTTAACTTAAAAAGCTCAAAACCCAATCCAACCTAATCTCAGCTAATCCAACCAAATTCAAAGCCTCTACTAGCTTCCTTGAACATTATAAAGACCCCTCCAGCTCAACCAATCAATTGTTTTGACTTGAGAAGTTAGTTTAAACTAGTGTCAAACCACCCATGTGAGCTCAGTCCATAGAATTACATATCCATCTAGCATTCAACCCTATGAAAGACTTATGACATTTGCACAAACTCTTTTGGATGTTTGTTGATCATTTATGTCATCTCCAACCGCTTAGCATGGTTTGAATTCCATCTAGATTCATTTTAGAAATTCTATAAATTGGGATGCATCCAGTCAATATATGTGTGAAAATCCTTGCGCGCATTCCTCTATGTGAGTGTGATATTTTATTTTTATTTAGTAAAATATTTTCATCAACTTAAAAGAAATTTATTTATTTTAAATGAAATCTAATAACCAACAACTAATTATTTTTAAATAAGAGTAAAAAAATAATATATATATATTTTTTATTTTCAAGATAGAAGTAGGTGAATTATTAATTGCTATTTAACAAGGTAATTGAAAATATAGAAATGCCATTATAATGTTATTGAATATTTTATATTTGAATTAGTTTGATTAAAAATATATTCGAAACCCCACCAACCCCTCTGTTCTTCTTCACCAACCCCATTTTAGTCCGATAGGTTCCACGATTGCTTTGTCCACTTCATATGCAAGCCATTTCCAGACGCTACCCAAGGCTTTCTCCGTTCCTTCGAACAGTTGCTCAGAGAGAGAGAGAGAGAGAGAGAGAGAGAGAGAGCGACATGGCCGGAGTGAGTCTGGTGTGCGTGCCGTTGGTGGCAAAATCCGTTGAGCAGATGCTGAGTGAGATGGCGACAGCGAAGGTCCGCGGCGCCGACGTCGTCGAGATTCGCCTCGACCACCTTGCAAGCTTTGAGCCCCGCCGAGACCTAGATCTCTTGCTTAGAAACCGTCCCCTCCCGGCCCTCGTCACCTACAGGTTCATCTCCTCTGCTCACTCAGGAACATTATTCTTAGATCTTCAACACTTCATTTTTTTTTTTTTTGGCTTGGGAATCTTTTAAAATGGAGTAACTCTTGGTTCCCTCTTCTACAGTAGAGGTGGATCTAGAATTAGAGAAACGTGGAGTGTTGCTTGTGGCATTTCATTAGTGGGGAGTGGCCATATTGAGTGTTGCTTTTGTGATTGCCTTTTGTTGTCACGCTCTATTCATGATCTACATCACTCAAAGTATCTCCTGAACCTAAAATATATTGTAACTCACAAGATTCATATTTTTGTTATTATTATTTAATGAAATATTTAAAATTTATTTATTTATTTGTGAAATAAACTTTTTCTGCTCGGCTCGCAAATGCACTTAGTAACTCAACCGTTTGCAGACTGGTTGTTTGCAATCACTCACAACGCTCCTTGCTCATAGGTTTCCCTGCACACAATGCTTCTTGCTAGCCGGATTCCACGCCCACAACTATAGGAAGTCTACTTGCTACCCTCTACTTTCTGTCACTAATAAAAAAAAACAAAGCCTACCTGCTACCCTCTCTCTCTCTCGCTTGCTCGAGTCTAAATCCTAACAAATTTAAAATAGAACCCATTATACAATTTATTAGGTATATCATAATATCATATAACAAAAGATTATTTTAAGTATTATTATATTATAATTTGAGGTGTTCACCTCAAATGCCTTGTGGCACATGCCTCAATAAAAAAGGCATAATCACTCTGACTATTAAGGCGTAGGTCTTGAGATGGTTTTTGGGCACCTTATGATGAGGTTTGCACCTCAAATACTTTTATAATTCATGATACATATGTATGTACATATATATGTACATATATATGTATGTATATATATGTACATATATATGTATGTATATATATGTACATATATATGTATGTATATATATGTATATATGTATGTATGTATATATCTATATATGTATGTATGTATATATGTATGTATGTATGTATATATGTATGTATGTATATATGTATGTATGTATATATATATATATATATATATATATATATATATATATATATATATATATATGTATGTATGTATATATATACATGCATATTCGTATTTACATTGTACATAAATTCATAGGGATTTAGTTTTCACCTATATTTTGAATCATTGTTCTCCTTCCAATTAGTTTTTTATCGTCAAAGGTAAGATCAAAATCATCCATTTAAATCAACCTCATTAAAAGAAATGACATGCATGATTTCTAAGGATTTAAAGATCATTTGATTAATAGTTAGATGTATCAACATTTTTGCAATGGATGATTTTAATTGTATGAAAGGTTATTCCTGTTTTAAAATGTAAAGACATTCAAATGGGTGGAGATTAATTATATGAGTTCATGATGGGACTCAATATATATTGAATGATTTTGATTGGTGAAACATATGGGTAAAACTTGGCTTTTAAGAGGGATTCTATTTGTAGTCCAATCATCCTACTTTTTTCAAATGTTAGATGAATGCTTAAATTATTGTGAAAATTGATGAAACTCGATTCAGAAGTAATTTGATATTGTAGATAATAATTAACAATATTATCTTGAGTTTCAAGATTATTTATATTGGTAGATGCAAAATGAAATTAGGACTAGGTAAATGATGAAATTTGCTAATACTGATTAAAATAAAATTTCTCAGTTAGGGTTTGCTGAAAGTGTCCACCAATATGATCCGTTTTGGATGAAACTAAAAGCCATGTCTGGTAACTTCTTTAAGCTCAAATGCTTATTTAGCATATTACTTACAAAAGTGTATTTCTGTTTTATGTATATAATTATTAGCTTGCTTTTGAAGGCAGAGTACTGCATATTTGAAAACTAATTACCTAAATAAATTCCTTTGATTTATTGGCGTTTAAACTTCCAAATCACCATTCTAGATATGGTTTTGAACGTCATGTAGTTTAAGCTATCCGTAATGATTTAAAGGTTGCTTATGTGGAACCTACACAGTTATGTTGTGATTTTCTTTGAAATGCTTAGACTTGACAATTTTATCCCAGGATCCTTGTTTAGATAAATATTTTCCCTGTTTTCTATCAATCTGTTTATAATTTTACATTTTTTTGTTTCTAACTTGACAAATCTTCCTTACTAGTAACATGCACCGGTTTATGTTTTGATTTGTGAAGCTCAAGTATTCTCTAGACGATTAGAGTATGGAAAGGACAATTTTTTCTTATGTCAATGCTAGATTTCTAGGTTACATGAATGGAAAATTGTTTCAATGCTATATTACTAGAGCTTGCCTATATTAAGAAAGGTAGAGGTAGACCTAAAAAGACTTGATTAGAAAGTATTAGATAGAGAAAATAATCAAAATGATCCATTGACTCTTTATGAAAGATAAAAGTAGTTCCCAACTATATTAAATGATCATTTTGATCCCTTAACTCCTTAAAGAGGAAATAAAATAATCCTAGCATGAGGCTATTTTCATTCATTTAAAATACTTGAGAGACCAAAATCCTCTAATATAGTTGGGGATCATTTAGTCCTTCATAAAAATCAAGAGATCATTTTGATATTTTTCTCGTATTAGAAATGACACTTTTTTTATTAGATGTAAATGAGAATATATTTCCTAATAGGACACAATGGAGAAAAATGATTCATGTAGCTGACCCCATGTAGTTAGGCTTGATTTTGTTGTTGCTATATTGTCAGAGCTTTTCAACAGTTCACTGGGTTTCAACTCCACTATTCTCATTTGTGCTAGATGTTGTTAGTTACCAATGTAATCCCTTGATAGTTAGTGTAGCCAGTCAACTTTTAGCCACTAGGTTCAATATTTTGAGCTTATCAGTCTTTTTTAAAGTGATTTAGCCAGTCAACGCCCGTTTTTCTTGTTTCAGTACTTGCACGTTGTGGAATGACCTTTGTTTGAAAGATCTTTTAGAATTCATTCATTGATTCAGTATCGTATTGTGGTTCATTCAGGGGAAATTGTTGTGCTCCTTGGAGAATGCAATGGTGAATAAGTGTATATTTATTTTTCTTTTGTTTCTTATGTTTCATTATATAGACCAAAGTGGGAGGGAGGTGAATACGAAGGAGATGATGGCAGACGTTTTGAGGCACTCTTTTTAGCCATGGAGTTTGGAGCAGATTACGTTGATATTGAGCTTAAGGTTACTGGAATTTCTAGCATTATTATATTAATGGACACTGGTTGGCTTTGGTTTAATTCTATATGCAACATTGATAACTTTTTTTTTTTCAAAACTTGTATTGAAATATACATTCTATATGTTCCTGTATCATGCCTTCAATTCAGCATTTTGTCAAATATCACGTGTATGCAAAACATAATAAGTATGGTATTTTTTATATTTATGTACTTATCTCAACACTTTTACATGCTATTGAGAAAATGCATTTTTCATTCCTATTAATGTTTTTTAGATTCATGTTCGAAATGTTCTTAGCACTTGCATGTTTGGTGAAGGAAACATAGAGCGTGCAGTATATAGTTGATATTTATGAATCGTGATCACTTAACCTTGAGAAAACTATAAAATATAAATTAATTCAGAGAATTGGAGAGAGAAATGGCTTAAATTTATTGCATAAAGCTCTCCCTATTTATAGATCTATATAAGATACCTTAATAAGGAAACAAATAATTGCATAATAAGCATAATTGTACTGATATAATCCTTCCTAAATTAGCCACCCAAATATGGAAGGAGATTGGTGCTATCTAGGTTAGCCTCCCATGGATCCCCATGCTGACCATGGGATCATGAGGGAAGGGGCGGCTTGGACGATATTTGCTGGTATGCAATGCTGTACATAAGACTTTGAAGTGTGCTACATACTACACAAAAATTAACAGTACCTCTTTATTTGGGAAGAGTAGGAAGAAAAGCAAATAAACTTTAGTTAAATGCTTCGTACGCTAAAATAATCTTCAATCATGATAGTCAATCCATATATTTTGGGTGCAGTTTGGTGAAATTGCTTGTGTTACACTGTTACAATATTTGCTTACCATCCTTAGGTTGTAGTAAGTATTATGTTTCGGGGGGGGGGGGGGGGGGGGGGTTGGGGGTGTATGTGGTGGTTAGAAAGCACAATTAATATTCACCAAATACTTTTTCATTCTTTCTTTCGTGGAAGAAACTTGTTTCCGTTTGGTATTTGATGAAGCATATCTCCCATTATTGTCGATTGACACTTACCAAAATACTTGGCTCAAAACATGACAAAAGCTGCTCTGATATTAATTTGATGTAGCACAAATAACAATGTTGAATTAAAAATAACTAAGAAAAGGATTTCATTGCTTTAATAACAATAACATCAAGCCTTTATCCCACTATGTGGGGTAAGCTACATGAATCCTTTTTCTCCATTGTGCCTTGTTAAAAGTTAAATTCTCATTTAAATCTAATAAAGAAAGGTCATTTCTATTATTTTCTAACCAAGTCTTTTTAGGTCTACCTCTGCCTTTCTTAACATAAGTCAAATCTAATACACCTACTTTTCTAACCGGGTCATTGGAAGGCTGTCGTTTTATATGACCAAACCATCTAAGGCGACTCTTTCTAATATTATCTTTCACTGGAGCTACTCCAACCTTTTCACGTATATGCTCATTAAGTGGGAGATTCTCATTGCTATGATAGAAAAATTACATGAATCAAGCGTCGTAGAGATTCTCTCACCCAAAACTATGGGGACTCTCTTACCCATAACGACAAGTGAATTACTTACCTAATAGGAATTTTCTAACCTCTTTTATCAGAGAATCACTTACAAATGTGAGGAATAATCCATTATTTCATTCGTAAGATTCTCTAAAATCTTTCAATGTCTAAACCATTTATAGTATCAAATATGAACTTTTTGGCCAATTAAATGAGGTGGTTGATGGGATAAAGGGCATGTAGTGGTTAGAAAGCACAATTAATATCCACCAAATACTTCATCATTCTCACTATCATGGAAGAAACTTGTTCTTGAGTTTGGTATTTGATGAAGCATATCTCCCATCATTATCGATTGACACTTATCAGAATACTCAGGTCCAAACATGACAAAATCTGCTTTGATATTGATTTGATGTAGCACAAATAATAATGTAGAATTAAAAGTAACTAAGAAAGAGATTTCATTGCCATGATAGAAAAATTATATGAAACAAGGCTTGTAGAAATGCACTCACCCAAAACTATGGGGACTCTCTTACCCATAACGACAAGCGAATTACTTACCTAATAGGGATTTTTTGACCTATTTTATCAGAGACTCGCTTACAAATGAGAGAAATATTTTATTATTTCATTCATAAGATTTCTCTAAAATCCTTCAATTTCTAAACCTTATGTAGTTTCAAATACGTACTTTTTGACCAATTAACTGAGGTGGTTGATGGGGATAAGGGGTATGTGGTAGTTAGAAAGCACAATTAATATACAACAAATACTTCATCATTCTCCCTTTCATGGAAGAAACTCAATCTTGAGTTTGGTATTTGACGAAGCATATCTCCCATCATTGTTGATTGACACTTATCGAAATACTCGGGTAAAAACATGACAAAATATGTTTTGATATTAATTTGATGTAGCGCAAATAATAATGTAGAATTAAAAATAACTAAGAAAGAGATTTCATTGCCATGAATGAAAAATTACTTGAAACAAGAATAGTAGAGATTCACTCACCCAAAGCTATGGGGACTCTCTTACCCATAATGGCAACTGAATTACTTACCTAATAGGGATTTTCTAACCTATTGTATTAGAGAATCACTTACAAATGAGAGGAATATTCCATTCTTTTATTTGTAACATTTCGCTAAAATCCTTCAGTGTATAAACTTTTTATAGTATCAAATACAAACTTTTGGTCAATTAAATGAGGGGGTTGGTGTGTGGGGTAGTTGTTGGCGGGTAAATGCAACTAAATGAGGTGTTTGATAAGGGTTTTATTGGGAAGCACAATTAGCATTCACTGTATATTTCATCAATAGTCCTATAGCAGTTCTAAATTTATGAAGTATCATGACTTTTAAAGGTCAGAAAGGAGAGTTTTATTCACAATGGCTTTGAAGCCATGGACTTAATGTGTTCATGGTAATGCGTCCTTGGAGTAACAAAAATTGTTATTTGCACAAATATTGGTAAAGTGTGTAGAGGCTACATAGTTTTGTGATTGACAAACTAACAACTAAACTTATTTAGTATTCATCATCATCATTTGCCTTATCCTAACTATTTGGGGTAAGTTTTATGAATTTTAGTTTTCATTTATTTATTTTGGGTGTTTTTGAGATGCCAAATATATTATTTACAAATTATTTTAAACAACTATCCATTTTACCTTTGATAAATCCCTTCCCTATCACTAATTTTATCTACTAGTTTAAGGAGTCATTTTCTGTCATTTATTGTACATGTCCAGAATAAGTTTATTTTTAATTACCTTACGTTTTAATAGATGATCTAGACTCAGATGTGCGGAAAAAGTTTCTTGGGAACAAGATTAGGATTTTTATGGAATATCTTGTGGGTTGATGATTTTCACACTATTTCGGAATCTAAACATTCAGTAGACTTGCTGTTGTTTGCAAAACAGGGAGCAATATAACATCTAAATATGTGCTGGAAAGGTTTCCAGCGCCTGAGATAGTGCTAGATTGATTCTACTCCTTTATGAGGTAATGCCGACGAGTGTATAAGGAGTTACGGCTGTTGTAGGTTGAATTCCTGCGGCTATCAGGGCTGGAGGCAGCTATTACCGTGACTGGACAGTTGAAACTGTGAGAGGGACAAGTAGGTGGGTATTTGGAGGAAAAGAAGAAGTATCGGATGTAGGAATTAAGATTTCTTTCAGTCCAATTTTGAATTTTGCATATATGCTTGATCTCCATTTATAGAGATCCAGAAAATATATCTGGAAATATATCTAAATTAAAATGAAATTTGAAGGTAGAACCATCCCTCAAAAGTAACTTACACGCTTTTAGATTCTTCCCTACAAGGTTATTGACTCTTAGCCTAAGCAGGTTAATTTTGTGGGGAGAATTTATTTTAATACCCTTAATTCTCTCCAATTCATTCTCTTTCCTAGTTGCCTCTTTTTATTTGGAATTTAAAATTGCATCTTTGCAATTTAGTCTCCACTTAATTCATATATCCACACCAATCATTCCAAGATTATCTATGCATATATTTTTGAGAGCTTCTTTGATCAATAAATGTAACTTAAATCTCTCCTCTAATATAATCTTTCTTTAATTATACTTATCAAATTTTTTATACACCCATCTTAATTTTCTTATTTCCATCACACCCAACTTAGTTATCAACAATATTGTTATTGCCAACACTTGGATCTATTTAATATTGCTGGGCTAATTGCAGTTTGTAATATTTATCTTTAAATCTCTATGATATTGTTAGAATAGTAATTTCTTAGACGGACATGGAAATTGATAGAACATAGTACAACATTGAAATCGAGAAGCAGAAGAATGATGAGCATATTTTTTTTTACATTGCTATAATTTTGGAACTTTGATCTCACTTTCGTTGTTTATAATGTGTAAAGAATTATGCTCTATTTCTTGCTTGTAATGGCCTCACATCGAGATGAAGGATCCACACATTTTGATCTGAACCATGCACTGTTAAATAGTATTTAAATATGTCCAAGAACAATATTTCTATTAAGAATTCACATTTGTATTATCATTGAAGGATTTGGCAAGTTTACTGCACCATAATCAATGTCAAGCTGGTATGTTGCTGATTTTTTTTCCCAGCCACTGTCCTGCTTTTTCAAACACAAGATGGTTTGACCTATTATTTTCCTATTTTAGTTGGATTACATCAAGGATCAGCTTTAAGCCCATGTCTTTTTGCTTTAGTCTTGGATGTTCTTACTTAACATTTGTTGGAGGATGTACCTTGGTGTATACCTTTTGCAGATAATATTCTTCTTGTTGATAAGACTAGAGATGGAGCTGAAGGAAAACTTGAATTATGGAGGTCAACCTTAGAGTCTAAAGGTTTTAATTTGAGTAGATCTAAAACCAAACACTGTTGTTGCCAGGTCCCAAGTCCTGCACAAGAAAAGTGGAGGGTTGTGTTAAGTAGTCAACAACTAGCCTAAAATTTGTCAAATAATCATGGCATGAATCCTTTAATATATTGTGTTAATGCTAGGGCGTTACCTAGAAGCAACGCGCTGTATGACGCTTGCAAGAGTAGGAATCGCTCGATCCAAATAATTTCCAACGGTGGCGTCGTCTTCAAATCCCACGTTGATGAACGGGGATCGTAGGATATTGAGATTTCCGTCGGCGTTGAATACAAGTCCCCACTCAAATTCCGGATCCGCCATGCATGCTTGACGTAGGAGAATCTTTCAACGAGAAGAGGGGAAACGTGGTGTTGAGAGAGAGAGCACTTGTAGTTTGAGAAGAAGGAAGGGGAAGGAGAGAGGGGGCGGGATTTCCAATTGTAAGGGGGTGGCGGGTTCAATGAGTGGGCTAGGGTTTGGAATCCAATCCAAATAAGTCTCCCAATAAATCTGAAATAAATTTCAGATTTAATTGGGTTTGGAGGGAATCAAATTAAGACTTGTATTTGAATTCAAATTGGGTTGGGGCTAGAATTGGAAACAAGGGGAGAGCCCATTAATGAGGCCGGCGGTTTGAGACAGAGAGAGAGGAGAGGGAGTAATGTTAAAAACCTAAAATTAATTTCAGGTTTTGAGGGAATTAGAAGGGAAAAGTTATTTGAAATTGATTTCAACTTCAAGTGTCATCAATGCCTTAATGGTGGCATTAATGGGGCTCCACCAAGGATAAGGCCGGCGGCATGCTAAGAGGGAGAGAGGGGGAAATCAAAGGGAATTGGTTTCCAATTTAGGGTGATGACGTGGAAATAAAATATAAAGACTCCAATTTAATTTAATTTGAAATTGGAGTTCATCAAAGCAACTTTCCTAAATTGGATTTCCAAATTAGGAAAGAATTTGAAATTTGAAAATCAAATTTCAAATTTGAAACATGCGGAAGGAAGGGTTGGACGGGTGGGGGAAGTCGCTGGCAAGGTGGCCGGCCGGGGCCATGGAAGTGGCCGGCGGAGGGCTTCCAAAGGGGTGGCGGCAATTAGGATTTTGAAGGGATTTTCTTGTGGTGGAGGGGAAGAAAATGGAGGAAAACACGACGAGACGATAGAATAATTTAACCACGAGCCGCGGACTCTTCCAACGACTGGTGGGCCTTGCGATTTGCTCCCCTTGAGCTCTCTCCCTTCTCAAGCTCTCATGCAAGAAGAAGTATAAACAAAACACAAATTTTCATTCAAATATTCATCATCCTTTTACAAAGCATGAGACCATTATATATAGGTCTTAAAACAAAAGAAATGAAAAGTACTCAAATGCCGTTTGGGCTACAATAAGGCAACACTCCCCATAGGGGTAAATTAGGAAATGAAAATGCAAAATAAATAAAACATAAAATATATCAAAAGTAAAGGCTCTGAATCGCAGTCGTCGATCTGCGCTGTCTCCGACGATACAAATGCTTGAACCTCTGATCGATGTCCACATCACCAAATCTCTAGCCAAAGACTAGAGCCCTATCACCTCACAAGGGATGCCAAATTTAGATTCAAATTCAAGATGAAACCCTAACCCTCGCAACAAAAACTAATTTAAGCAAAGATGACAATTACAAAATCCCTAAACATCCTATAATGCAAATTTTCCCTCCCAAAGCAAGATTTAATTGAGTTGTGCGCCCCATCTTTCCAGTCGACCCTCTCTCTCTCTTCCTCATAGTTTCGCCCACCCCTTTGAACCGCCACTTATAGCATAGAACCGATCCAAATTGGACCGGTTTAGCAGGCCCTTGGGCCAACCTAGCACACTGGTGCCTGAGTGCAGTGTTAAATAGGCAAGAGTTCCTACATCATAGACTGATGTGAGCAAAGAAACTGGTTTATGAAACTAAAATAATGTAATGAACTTGAAATATAGGTACCTTTATAGGCAAATTAATTGAATTAATAGATATTATGATTCATAGGAAAATAAATATTCTATGCATTCAAGAAACTAAATGAGTTGGAGAGAAGGTTAAGGAGATTAATAGTTTAGGATTTAAACCGTGATATTCTGGTAAGAGTCGTACTAGAAATGATATAGATGATATAAATAAGATTTTAAAGGATAATGTTGTAAAAATTAATAGAATTAGAGATAGAGTTATAACTTCAAAAATTATTGTAAATGTTAAAATTATTAATATTATAAGTGTTTATACTCCTCAAGTAGTTTTTGACATGTGTTTAAAATTAAAATTTTTGAATGATTTAGAAGAATTAATACAAAAGATACATCTTGAAGAAAATATTTTTATTAGAGGAGATTTAAATGGACATGCTGATAGAGAGGTAGGTTTTAAAAGCACTCATGGCGACTATAGGTTTGGAGTGACTAATAAAGGTGTTAAGACCATATTATATTTTTCTTTAGTTTATGATCTTGTAATTTCTAATATCTTATTTAAGAAAATAGATGAGCATCTCATCACTTATAAGAATGGATATCATAAAACTCAGATTGATTATTTTTTTTATAAAAAAAATAGATCGTTTAAATTACAAAAATTGTAAAGTTATTTCAAGTGAAAGTTTATGTTCCCAACATCATTTATTTGTTTTGGACTTTAAGATAAAGGGGCAAAAAATAAAAAAAAGAAAGTAAGACGTTGTTCTAGGATTAGATGATAGACATTTAAAAATATTAACAAAAATATTTTTGAGAGTAAATATTAAATCTTAAGATTTTGTTTATGCATGAGGAAGCTAATGTTATGTGATAAAAATTAGCTAGTGATATTAAACATATTGTAAAAGATGTGCTTGAAGTATTAAAAGGAAAAACTCATAATAGTAAAAATAGTTGGCGGTGGAATTAAAATGGATAAAAAAGAAAAAAATAAGAAGATTTGTTTTGAAAATTGGTTTAGTTGTAAAAATTTTGATAATTGGGAAAGATATAAAGAGGCCCGTGAGAAGTCTAAGAAAATAATATGTGATGCAACGATTTTAGTTTTTAATGATTTATATAATAGATTGAATACTAAGGAGGGCGAAAGATATATGTATAAGTTAGACAAACATAGAGATAAGAGTACTAATGATTTACTTCAAGTGAGGTGTATTAAGGATGAAGATAAAGAAGTGATTTTATTAGGAGAGGATATTTAAAAAAGGTGATTGAGTTATTTTTATGAACTCTTTAATGAAGATTATGAGAATGCGATTGACTTTAGTGACCTTAACACCCTAAATAAAAATAAAGATTTTTGTTTTTAACTTTTTATCGACGTAGAGAGGCTTTAAAGAAAATGAAGTGTGGAAAAGCTATTGGACCAGATGATATTCCAAGAGAGGCGTGAAAATGCTTAGGAGTTGAAGGAATTTCTTGGTTTACTAAACTTTTTATATTATTTTGAAGACTATAAAGATGTCCGATGAGTGGAGGAGTGTGTTGATTCTTAATTTTAAGAATAAATGTGATGCATGGGTTGTAGCGTGATACTAATATTTCTCAAAATCAATTTTGATTCATGCCGGGTAGGTCTCCTATGGAAGCTATAAATTTATTGAGAGGTTTGATACGGAAGTATAAAGAGAATAAGGAGTATCCATGTATGATATTTATTGATTTTGAGAAAGCATTTGATAAAGTTTTAAGAGAAGTGCCATGGAGAGTTCTAGAAAAGAAAGGGGTTAATAATGCTTATATTCTAGTCATTAAGGATATGTATGTATGAGCTGTTATTTGTGTTCAGACACAAGGTGGTTTTACTAAGTATTTTTCTATTTTAGTTGGATTACAACAAGGATCAACCTTGAGCCCATATTTTTTTGCTTTAGTCATGGATGTTCTCACTACACATTTGCAAGAGGTTGTACCCTGGTGTATGTTTTTTGCTGATGAAATTCTTCTTGTTGATCATACTAGAGAGGGAGTTGAAGGTAGACTTGAATTATAAAGGTCAAGCTTAGAGTCTAAAGATTTTCATTTGAGTAGATCTAGAACTGAATATATGGAGTATAATTTTAGTAATAATGGTTTTTGTGGGGGGATTGTGACTTTAGGTAATCAAGTTATTAATAAGAGTACACGTTTTATTTATCTTGGGTCTATTGTTCAGAGTGGTGAAATAGATGAGGATATTATTAGTAGAGTTCAAGTTGGATGGTTGAAGTGGAGGAATGCATCGGGCTTGTTGTGTGATAGAAAAGTCCCCATCAAACTTAAGGGAAAATTCTATAAGATGTTGGTTAGACCTATAATGCTTTATGGTGCAGAATGTCAACCATTAAAAGAGAAGCATAATATTATGTTAAGTGTTGCATAGATGAGGATGCTCATATGGATGAGTGGCTTTACTCTTAGAGATAGAATACGAAATGAGCATATACGTGAAAAGGTTGGAGTAGCTACAGTGGAAGATAAGATTCGAGAGAGTCGTCTTAGACGGTTTGATCACATAAAACGGCGGCCTTTCGATGACCCTGTTAGGAAATTAGATGTTTTCGATTTTACTTAAGTTAAGAAAGTTAGAGGTAGACCTAAAAAGACTTGTTTAGAAAATATTAGAAGTGACCTTTCTTTATCAGATTTAAATGAGAATTTAATTTTTAACAGGACACAATGGAGAAAAATGATTCATCCCCACATAGTGGGATAAAGGCTTGATGATGTTATTGTTGTAGTAGTAGTAGATCTAGTGGGATGATTGTAACTTTGGGCGATTAAGTTATTAATAAGGGTACACGTTTTATATATCTAAGGTTTATTGTTCAAAGTGATGGTGAAGTAGATTGGGGATATTATTAATAGAATTCAAGTTGAATGGTTGAGGTGGAGGAATGCATCGAGCCTGTTGTGTGACCGAAAAGTATCACACAAATTTAAGAGAAAACTCTATAAGATGATGGTGAGACATGCAATGCTTTTTGGCGCAGAATGTATGCCATTGAAAGAGAAGCATGGAACTAAATGTTGCATAGATGAGGATGTTTTGATGGATGAGTGGCTTCACTCTTAGAGACATAATACAAATCGAGTATATATGTGAAAAGGTTGGAGTAGCTCCAATGGCAGATAAGATTAGAGCTATGTTGCACGGATACTCCTATTTACGAGGCATGCTGTATCGGACACGTGTCGGATACGGATACGCCTCCGATACGGCACAGGTACGTGTCAGATACGGCTTTGCCGTGTCCGATTAAAATATTATTTAAATTTGATTGGACACGCGTATTGGATATGTGTGTCTTATTAAAAAAAAAAACGGAGCCACGATTTACCCTATTCTTTTCGACTTTTCACCGTTTTCGCTCAATATCCATATTCATTTATGCGGCTGAAACATTTCAAAGAGCTAGGTTTTTCGTTTCCACACAAGTGTTCATCTTCTTCGTTATGGTTGAAGGAGCGGCTCGATGACGCGAGCATAGAAGTAAATAGGATCATCCTTTGTCGACAAAGAGGCTTGACGACGCGAGTATTAAAGTCGTTAGGATCATCCTTCGTTGACGAAGCGGCTCGACAACGCGAACAGTGAAGGCGACATGAGCAGTGAAGGTTCGTTTTTTCTTCGTCGTTCTTTGTTTTCTTAATCATATGCTCGGTATCGAAACTTGGTACCACTTGGTACCGAATGTTATTGGGACTCAGTATTGCTCGATACCGAGCGCTCGGTATTGGAACTCGGTACCGCTCGGTATTGGAACTCGGTATTGCTCGGTACTACTTGGTACCGAGCGGTATTGGGACTCAGTACTGCTCGGTATTGGAACTCGATATTGCTCGGTACTACTCGGTACCGAGCGGTATTGGAACTCAGTACTGCTCGGTATTGGAACTCGGTACCAGTATTGCTCGGTACTGTAACTCGGTATTACTCGGTACCGCTCGGTATTGCTCGGTATAGAGGGGTACTGAATGGTACCAAGCGGCACCGAGAAGCTAAAACATGCTCGATATCGCTCGGTATCTTTCCATAAAAATAACTTTAAAAATAAACAGCACTTCAAAATTACTCTTATAAAAAAAAATTTGTTTCGGGGGGCGCTGCCCCCTAAAACCCTCGCAGGGGCGCTGCCCCTTGACCCCGCGACCCGACCCCTGCCAAGGGGCAGCGCCCCCTTGGACCCTCGGCAGAGTCGCAACATATCTACACTTTCACTTAAATTTTTTCATGTTTCAAATTCATATATTTTAATTTGTAACATGGAGCTTTAGCACCTCTACTTCAAACAATCGCCATAAAATTGCTTGGCCAAGTTTCATCCTCATCCTGTTGTGAAAGAAATTGGAGCACATACTCATTCATCCAATCAATGAAGAGAAATAAAATTACTCCATAACGGGCTGAAAATTTAGTTTACGTGCATACAGACCTTCGACTTCTCTCAAGTAAAACTCCAACTTATATGGAAGGAGACAACAGGATGTGGGATGTTGCTGGAGATGGATTTGAATCTCTTGAGGATATGGGAATATTAGAAATTGCTAATCTTTCACTTGATGAGCCTGAATTAGAAGCTATGATATTTATTGAAGATGATATAGAAACTCAAAGACAAACCACTGAAAAAGCTAATCCTATCATTCCTTCTATTGAATAGTTGAAATTTCATGTGCTGGGCAATTTATCTTCTTGTTTTTGTTGTTGTACTAGACATTTCAATATTTAATGCTTACTGTTATTTTAATTTTTTTGTCATTCAAATATTATACTTTGATTACTTTATTAATTTTTATGTATTATTTGTATATTATAATGTCGTATCAGCGCCGTATCCGTATCCTGTATTTTTAAGAATTGGAGTGTCTCGTATCCGTATCGTGTCGTATCCGTATCGCCGTATCCGTATCGGTGCAACATAGGATTAGAGGGAGTCTCCTTAGATGATTTGGACAAAAAAATGTTGGCCTTCTGATGACTCAGTTAAGAGAGTAGATGTATTAGACTTGACTTGTGTTAAGAGATGTAGAGGTAGACCTAGAAAGACTTGGTTAGTGATTAGTAGAAATGGACTTTTTTATTAGATTTAAATGCATATTTGACTCAACACGACATAATGGAGAAAGAAGATTCATGTAGCCCACTCCATGTAGTGCGATAAAGGCTTGATGATGTTATTGTTGCCACTGTCCTGCTTACAAACCGTTTCCCTTTTTGGAAATAAGTTTTTTGTTCTCTTTAACAATTCTCTTAAGGAAATATGTTTTGTTTGTTTATATTTCTAGCTGGAACCCAAATTCTATTTAAAAAATTGGTTGATTCGTAAGTATAGTTATTTTTCACAAAATGACAATTGTCTTTTAGCCTCCTAAAATGTATGTTGAGGTCATTTGATGTTAGATCCATTTGAATTTCTTGTTACAAATTCCTGTTTCTTCCACACAGACTAGAACTACTACTTCTATTGAGCTAAAAAATAAGATTTTTCAGGCAGCATGCCTCCTCGTAACGCCTGCACTGTATTTGTTAACTAGACCACTTTGTTTAACATAGTTTTTTCAACGTTTGAAGTGTTTCTTTCTTGCAGGTTGCTCAGGAATTTCTGGACTATTTATCAGGAAAAAGACAAGATAGAACTAAGCTAATTGTTTCTTCTCATAACTATCAGAGCACACCATCAACTGAGGATCTTAGTAGCCTTGTAGCTAGGATTCAAGCTGTTGGAGCTGATATTGTAAAGATTGCAACAACTGCTGTGGACATAGTTGATGTTGCACGCATGTTTGAAGTGATGGTGCATTGCCAGGTGAGTATAATGATATTTTGGGCGTTTATAGGTTTTTGCTTGGTTAGAAAATATTAGAGCGAGTAGCCTTAAATGATTTGGTCATATAAAACGGCAGCCTTCTGATGACCTGATTAGGAAATTTGATTTATTAGATTTGACTTACGTTAAGAAAGGGAGAAGAAGAACTAAGTAGACTTGGTTAGAAAATATTATAAATGACATTTCTTTGTTAGATTTAAATGAGAATTTAACTTTTAACAGAGCACAATGGAGAAAAAGGATTCATGTAGCCGACTCCATATAGTGGGATAAAGGCTTGAAGTTGTTGTTGTAGTGTATACTCTTGTATATTAAGTTCAAATATGTGATGCATGCAACTAATTTGGATAATTCTAAATGCTGATGTGAATGTAATCAATTTTTTTATATCTAAAGTTATATACTTGCAAAAATTAGTGATAAAATAACTACTTTGTTCATAAAATATTCCAAAATATACAGGGAGCAATAGAGAGAGAGAAATAAGGTTGCAAGAGAAAATCAAATTAATTTGTTTCATATCTAGATGAAGGTTAAAAATTCTATCATTTACTTAAAAAAGTGATTATCCTATCAAGTAAATGCAGTAAAACTGAACTATATCATAAAATAATTCAAGAATTAAATATTCTTGAAATAATCTAAAATTGATTTTGATGAATGCTGTAAATGCCCCATCTTTAGCCTATCTTTCTATGCAAGATTTCATAGTAGACTTTCTTGTTCTTTAAAACAGAAGTTTCATCCAAATCTGGCTTGTTTTTAACTTCGGTGTAGTTTTTGTGTGTGAAGTGGATATCATTGAGAGCCTGGATGGCTAAAGAACTGTCACGATTTTATAAATTAGCATATTGTTATTTCATGGTCCCATGGCGCTTCTTTTCAAAATAGATAACTGTTTATATGTTGAAGCATTAAAAGAAGAAGAAAAAAAAAAAAAAAACTCTTGTAATTAGCCGAGGATGACATAAATGATGATTCTTCATAGAAAAATAAGTACTTGGTTAGCGGGGTTGCAGCATTTTGCACACAAACGCAGTGCTGGTTTTTCATTTCTGCTCGTATATCATAATGGGCTGGCAAGAATGTTACCTGAATGCATATTTCAACAAGTATCAGATCTGCTGATTGTTGTTCAACCAAACTCGATAAGATTATAGACTGAAATAGGTCATCAAGTAGTAAAAGCTTATGATTTTGATTTGTGCAGAAGCTCATTAGATATCCCAACACCGTGTATGCACCCCCTCTGTAACTTCATGACATTAAGATCACACTTGCCAAACCGCGTGTACATCTTTATGAGAACAATTGTGAATTTATTTTGCGCAAACTAGGGCAAAGAACATTAGTGGAAGAACCTTAAGAAACTTAATTGATGGTAGCCTTTGTTGGACCCTGATGAATAATAGACGTTGTCACGGAGACAAGCGTGCCAGCCCATTATGAGAGCGAGACCGCAGAGGTTGTGTGCATGCTTTTGTAAGTGAATTAAAAAAAAAAATGTTATTATCATTCGTAAAATGCCAACCTTTTTTATTGGACAGTTCAAATGTCATGCTTGCCACAAAATGAGCAAGTTCTCATGATGACTATACTGCAATGATCAATTAAAAAATTCTAGTTCATTTGGTAAAAACGTCACGCTTATGTTATGACATTACCTTTAGTGGTTGTCGAATTAATTAAAAAAAAAGAAACAGGAAATTCAAACAAGTGCATTGCTTCAGAAAGCGACACATCCATTCAATTATACAAAAACTCAACGAAACTTAGTGAAAAAATACTTATGCTCTTGTTCATCCTTTTATGCAACCTTTGCGGTCTCTCTCTCATAAGCCTCCTCGCGAGCACGCTTGTCTCCGTGCATAACACAGCTGGGTGATCTAAATCCCATAGCTGAGCCTCCGTCCCTACCCGCTCCCTTACATGCGACCAACCCGCACTGCTCGTCTGGTTCCCTCTCCTGCATGCACGACCCATACTCTGGCTCAACCCAGTGTGTGCCTCCATGCACAAGCCCATCGACTCGAGTCTGATCCCACTCACGTCCACGTGCGAGGCTGCCTCCACACACAAAGCTCACGACAAGGCCTTTATTCACGCCTGACTCTGCTTTCATCTCCCCTAACCGCAATTCGAGAGCCTCCTTCCCTCTTCTTCACTCTCTTTTAGTGCCTAGTCTGGTTACTTCCGCCGACTGCTGCCCGTGAGTATAAAAGTTAGGCAGAGGAGTGTTTTGTAAAAAAGAAAAAAAAAGAAAAAAAAGTATAAGTAACTGGTACCCACCAATTGAAAGACCCGCGTCGTTGTATCTTTGATCCGGGCAAAAAGTTTTTTATTTGTAGTGCTCGCGCCATAACATTTTTGATCCGGGCGAGAAGAACAATAGCAATTGCCATCCGAACCTCCCTTCACAGGGAGGGGATGCCAGGAGGCTGCTAGATTTTTGAGAAAAATGATAAAAAAAGGAAAAAGAAAACACGAACAAAATAACAGATACCGCTAAAACTTGAAGGCTTGCACTGTTGTATCTTTGATCCGGGCATAAATATTTGATTTGAAGAACTCGCGCCGTTGTATCTTTGATCCGAGTAAGAAGAAGAATGACAAATGCTGTCCCAACCTTCCTTCACAGGGAGGGGATGCCAGGAGGCTTACAAATTTTTGACAAACTTGGAATGGAGCATTTTTAAATTAAATCATATTATTAAAAAAAGAAGAGCAATAGATTTTTATTAAGTTTCTCTGACAAATAATTTGAGGGTTATTTTAAAACTAATTAGCTAGTCGTTTCAAATAAAACTCCAAATGAACTATAAACATGTCACGATCCGGCCCGGTTAGCTCGTGTAGACGAGGCATGAACAGAATCGGACGTTCAGAACATTTCAATCATCATATTGCATGTATAGAACTTCTAAAAGACTTCAATAGGAATTAAAAGCGCTTCTAAACTTTTTCCCAAAACATATATTTAACATTTCAAACCATTACAAAGGAAAGTTCATATACACAAGGTGCTTACAAAATTAAACTATTCATGTCATGCTAAAATCACCCAAAATTAATCAACTTCAACTAGGAAAAGAACAAAAGAACCTGTTAGCCGGTACACGATGACTGTATGTGAATCTTGGGTGTTCCACCATCACTTATGAGAAGGTTCTCCTGAAAAATATCCCAACACGAGGGAGTGAGCTAACGCTCAATAGGAATCTCTATTCCTAACATGCTCACATGTCATTAAAATGAAAATTTATATTTTAAGATAAAAAGAACATGCCTTGATTTCTTTTCCTACTTATGCTAACTTTCATAGCTTAAGAATGTTAAATGTTTTATGTATGCCATATGCATATGTCTTATCTATATAATGTAATGAATGTCATATCATATGCTTATTTATACTTTATCGTATACAACCGTACCGGATTATCAGGGGTGTACTGATCAGGTACACAAACATCTTTTTTGGCCATTTATTTCTTTTCCTCTTTTGCCCCAAAGGGCCATATTGTTCCCGTATTGCTCATAAGAGCCATATTTGTGCTTTTGCACCATATTTGGTACTCCGCAATCATCATGCACAATCATTTTCATATTCTTTCCATATAAGTATAAATTCTTTCTATAGAACTTGATATATCTCAAACATGAAGTAAATGTTTGACATGTATCTTTAACATGAAGTAAATGTTTGACATGTATCTTGAACATGGACATGTATCTTAAACATGAAGTAAACATGGTATCTTAAACATGAAGTAAATGAACATGTGGTCATGTAAGAAAAAAGGATCCTACCGCAAATGTACTATGCAAACATCCATTTCACCTCTCTACTTGAACCTCTTCTTTCCAAAACCTAAAGAAAGCAATACAATATAAATTTCTTGCCAAAAATAAACATCTATATTACACTAATCCCCTCTTAAGCTCACTAGTTCATACTCATATACCCAAATCTTAAGGCTTTATTTCACTTTTCATATTAGTCATCCTTTTTAGCCCTAATGACATATGCTTTTGATGACATAGCTGCGCTTTAGCTGCTCTTTAAGTGCCCTTTGGTTGCCCTTTAGGTGCCCTTTCTGTGCACTTTCGGTGAACTTTAGTTGCACTTTAGGTGCCACTTTAGTTGCACTTTAGGTGCACTTTAGGTGCCCTTTAGTTGCATTTTAGGTGCACTTTAGGTGCACTTTAAACCCAATTTTGGAACCCTAAGATTATACTAATTTCATTTAAATTTAAAAGTTATTTTCATATTATTTTCGGATTTATCAAAAATCCTAAACTTTAGAATTTCAATATTTATTATTTTCATCTCCTAAGCATACAAAAATATTCCCTTCATCTAATAAATAATTATATAAATTATTTTCGGATTAAATTAATTAATAAATTAGGGAAAAATATTTTTTTTTATCAAGATTTCATTTTCTTTTCATTAGAGGCCTCCCTAAACCTTTAGGAACAACATTTATAAACATGCAAGATCAAAATCCTAATTTTTGGAAAAACCCTTTTTTAAAATTCTACAATTTTCTTAAGGAAAACTTGAAATCTTATTTCAATTATGCTTCTAAATCATTCCTAACACCAATCCTCATATAAAGTAAAAGTTTCATGAAACCCTAAGCAATGTTTAAAATTGCGTATTCGGGTATTGAGGTGTTTTTCATTCGTGAGGCGAGGTGTAAGCCTCAAGGCGTTTTGAGGCGTAAGCCTCAAAATCAAAAGATTGCGTAAACATAAAATGATAATTTTTTTATATACTAATGAGTGAATAATATAAAACATAAAAAAGCATAAGATATGAAGTGAGATCAAAATATCTCAATAATAAGACAACATGAAATATAGTTCAACTATAAATTCTATCTTTTCCAAATCCCAGTATTCTTTTCATTAACATATAATTCCAATTTTCAAAAATAAATAGCAATGACATATCACATAAGAACTCATAAGTCATCAGCAGTGTCATCACTAAGGGGTTCTTCATTTGAATCATCATTATGGTGAACTGCTCTCTCCCTTTCCTCCCCTCCTATAGAGTCCAATGTCGAGCATTTACTTCAAGATTTATGTAAGTTTTAATATATATAGCGTGAGGCGTAAGCCTCATGCCAGTGAGGCGAAGCAGGCCTCAAGGCGGGCCTCAACCAAGTTGAGGCGCAAGCCTCATAAAAAAAACTCAAGGCGTAAGCATTGAGGCGTTTTTTACTGGAATTGCGCAAAGGCGGGCCTCAGGGCGAGCCTCATATTGCGCAATTTTAAACCATGACCCTAAGTTTTGAAACTAAAATTTTTCTTAATAAACATTCCTTTTCTTACTTAGGAATATGCACACAAAACTATCCCTAATACTTTCCTATGAAAGCCCCATCAAAAAAAGTCAAAACCCTAAATTTTACTTCAAAAAAATCTCATGAAAAAAACAAGATTCATTAAGTTTAACACTTACCTCTTTCTTCCCTAAGCTTCCTTTTCCTCTTTCCTCTAAAAGCTCACCGGAAATTGCTGCCGTTCACCGCCCGCCGAGCCCTCCTGTCGCCTCTCCTCCCTCTCTCTCGCGTGCGGCCGAAGAAACAAGAGGGACCGAATGGATCGGTCCCTAGGAGGATGAGGGCTTAAAGGATTTCTCTTAAGTGGCTTATTACGCATGTACCCTTGCAAATCAATTTTCCTTAAGGGCTCATGAGGGTAGTATGGGTATAAGATGACTAATTTTACTTAAACATCTTCGGCAATTTTTAATTTCAAATCCGTGCGGAATTAAGTATAGGTTCTTTATATCGTTTCGATCTAAATTTCGTGATGAATTTAATAAAATTTATTTCGTCGAATTCCGACGATATTGAAATTTCACCTAAGTTCGTTGCGGCACATCGAAATGCGTGCGACGCACTCAAACAACGAATTTCGGGTTTTACAAAACAAACTCAAATCCCAAACAAAATTAAAAACAAACTCCAACTAGTGCGGGCTCCAATACATGCAAGAAAATAAAAATGCAAATATAGATGCGGCATAATATGCTAAAGCAAATTCTAGTGATGTACCAAAAAACAACAGTATTGTAACGAAAAGAAAGTTGCTGAATTAAGAGGAGAGTGAAACCAAAGTAATTATTTCTAAGTGCAACCAATAAATCTAACAAGCTACTTTTAAATAGAAGCGGTAAGACCTATTCTTAATCAATTCATTAGGGGGACTTTTAAGTGAAGTAAGTAACCCTAAATCATGTTCAAAGTTCAAACTAATCCTAAGTTATCATGCTACTTCTAAAAGAAATAGTAAGACCTACTTTAACCAATTTGTTAGGAAAGTTTTTAAATGAAGTAACAAATTTTAAGTCAGATTAAGTGACTTCTAGGTGAAGCAGTAAGTCCGATCCCAAACTAAATCCAATCTACATGCAACTTCTAAATGAAGCAGTAAGCCCTATTTCAAGTCCAATATATAGACAACTTCTAAATGAAGCAGTAAGTCCTATTTTAAATCCAATATATTGGCAATTTTTAAGTGAAACCATGAGTCCCATCCCAAATTAAAACTATCGGGCAACTCCTAAGTGGAGCCATAAGCCTCATCATAAACAAATTTAACGGGCAACTACTAAGCAAAGCCGTAAGCCTCAACCTAAACTAAATTATCATGCAACTCCTAAGATAAGCCATAAGCCCCATCCTAAACAAATCTAACGGACAACTCCTAAGCAGAGTCATATGCCCCATTCCAACTCAAACTACCAGGGAACTCCTAAGCAGTGTCATAAGCCCCATCCTAAACCAAATTATTGGGTAACTCCTAAGTGGAGTAATAAGCCCCAAACTACATAAACTAACGGTCAGGTCATTCTAACATATATAAGCCCCAAAACTTAAACCATAACAAACCAAAATTAATAATAAATCACCTCAGCCTACTCGTGATCCCGGAGAGGAGGTAATTTATGGTTGCTAATCAGATTTCCTGAACGTTGAAACCAATGGTTTGTTGGCGTTGATAGATTGAGATCTATGATATGTCCGGGATGACGGAACCATAGAATCTTGATCGAGTCTCTCTTTCCCGTCCCATTAATGAGACTAAAACTTAACATTCCAAAGCTTTGCTAAAGTGATTCATCCTTGATCGGGAGTTATCTTCTAGGAAGTGGGAGGGGTAATTAATTATGAGGGCTTGCGCTCATAGGAAGTAAGAACCCATATCTAAATAAACCTTGATATGGACATCAGGGCAAATTTGGTTAATTAAAAATCAATCTACCTCAAGGAAAATGGAGCTCTAAGCCTGAAAAGCTGGGTTCGTGCCTAACACCATTTTCTTGAGCGAGCTTATTTTACGTTTAGTGTGCCAATATTGAATCTAGCTAAGATGGTGCATGGCAATGGTTTGCAATACACGATTTTGCAACAATTCTTCTGTGCTTTTGCTCCAACTTCTTACCCATTCGATCAATGAATATCCGCATTCTGACCTTTTTTCTTATTATGCAATGCCAATCATGTTGTTGGTTATGATACGTGGCTTGCATAATTGCTCCATATGGATTTTGATTGTATGCCCCATTTCTCGATGTGTTTAACATCTTGGCCTCTTTTGTTTGAAAGGCTTTGGCCTCTATATTTTGAAAGACTTCTTCCTTAGCTTAGAACTTATATCTACATTTCTGAACTTGAATTCTAGGTTATGATGCATATTTAAGTAGTTTCTATCTGACTAAAGGATAGGAACAGCAGGTGCCAATGATTGGATTGGTAATGGGAGAGAGAGGATTAATATCACGGATACTTTGTCCGAAGTTTGGTGGATATCTTACTTTTGCTACTCTCAGTGTGGGAAAAGAGTCAGCTCCTGGTCAGCCTACTCTCTCGGACTTGTTGGATATTTACAATATTAAACAGATAAGAGCCGATACAAAGGTATATGGAATTGTCGGAAAGCCTGTAGGCCACAGTAAAGGACCCATTTTGCATGGTGCTGCATTTAGATCAGTTGGCTATGATGCAGTATATTTACCGCTCTTGGTGGATGACTTTGCTAGCTTTCTCCATACCTATTCATCTCCCGACTTTGCTGGATTTAGGTATGGTTTGTTTTTTTTCATATATAAAGTGCTTATTAATTTTATTTTCTCTTATACTTATTTCCATAACATTTCTTTTTCTTTATGATGTTAAGAGTATACATTAACTGAAGCAATAAACAGCAATTATTGTATCTAATAAATAACTAAGGCATCTTGTTGATTATTGATGCTTTCTTTCGTAAAACCAAACAATAATGCTTTCCTGTCTACTTCTTCTTTAACATGTTGGCATTTACATGCTTCTTGAAGGTTTCTTTTCAACTATTGCCAGAGTCTTGGTTGTGCAAAAGTTTTACCGATTATGGCAATTAGGCTGATAAATTGCTAATTGAAATGGCGCTAAGAATTCTTACCATGGAGCTTTTGATATATTTGTTGATCAACCTGTGTTGACTACTCATGGTAAGATGCATTATGTGCTTGGATTTTTCTGTATTTTTTCAAATTTGACGACTTAAACATGAAATTTTCTAGAAAGGGATGCCTCTTTTTTCTTGTTAGAACATGCCTAGTCATTCCGTTTCCTAAAGACTTACAAAAATACCACCATAATACACACATGCCTGCAAAAGCAAAAGCTGAAAGTGTGAATTTACTGTTTTGTAAGCTGAGGGTCGATGTGTTGTTGACAGTTATCTTAAAAAATAAACCATAAGATAAATAGTTGGAATGATGTTAATGATGATGATGATGGTTTTTGTGTTTCAAAATTTGTCTTTGATTGCTAGGAGAATTCCGATTAGTGAGTTATCTTGAGCTCAATACAATGTTATGCATTCAATCAATAAAACAAGAGGGCATAGGTTAATTCAAGAATATTGTCTCTGGATGGGTCACCAATGCTCGACCCAACAACTGAGCTTGAAGGTGATTAAGAACTCTCTTGCTTGTATATTCCATAGTATAGCATACTACACCTAACATCTTATTTGTAAAACAATATCACATAGCGTTTGTTCCTGCATTATTCTTTTATTTATTTATTTATTTATTTAATAGTTTTTTTTATGAATAATTTTTTTTTATTAGAGGCTAGACATAGCATAATGAGTGTTTTCATCAGTTAAGAGGCTAGATGAAGGATGCTTTTGAAGTGCATGTTTTGGATCTAAGATGTTTGATATAAGATTGGCATGATTTTAATTAATTTATTTAAGTAAAGATTCAACACCCATTTTTGTCCATCTAGAGTCGATTGAAACTTTTTTATATTATTGTTTCTTCACCTTTCTATTTCTACAATTATATGCCTTCACTTGCATTTTACACTATAAATTCCTATGTGACAACTATGAAATTTATGCGTTACTTTAATTTTGTTCAAGCCCTTGGTGCACAATTTTAAAATAATATTATGTTCTATTTATTTATTATTGATACTACTTTTTGGGGTTATTAAGGATTAATATTGGAGTGCATGTTTGGATTAAAGATGTTTGATATAAAATTAGCATTGTTTTAATTAATTAATTTAAGTCAAGAATCAACACCTAGTTTTGTCCATCTAGAGTTGATTGAAACTTTTTCATGTTCTTTTTTCTTCACCTTTTTATTTCTACCATTTATTAGTCTTCACTTGAATTTTACAACATAAATTCCTACGCTAAGATTATAAAATGTATGTGATACTTTAATTTTGCACGGGCCCTTGGTGCACCTCGACATTATAATTTATAAATCATGCATTAAATTTAAGAAATCAATCAGAGTATCATATTTAAAATAACAATAAATAATAGAGTAACATCATATTTAGCCTTGTAGTTTATAACATAAATTTAAAAGTAAGCATAAAATATCTAATATAACATCAAAAACATAAACATAAACAGTCTAGTACATGAAGTTTCAACTATTCAGTAGAAGGAATGATATGTTAGCTTCTCTAGGGATTTATCTTTGAACTTCAATATCATCTTCAATAAATATCATTGCTTCTTATTATGGCTCAGTAAGCGAAAAATTATCCATCTCCAATATTCTCATATCATCAAGGGACTCAAATCCATTTCCAACAACATTTCACATTTTGTTATCTCCTTTTATATAAGTTGGAGTCTTTCTTGATAGAAACTGAAGATTTGTATGCACATAAACTAAATATTCAGCTTGTTATGGAGTAATTTTATTCCTCTTCATTGATTGGATGGAGTACGTGCTTTAATTTTCTTACAACAAGCGGAGGATGAAGCATCACTAAGAAGTTTTATGGCGTTTATTTGAAATAGAGATGCTAAAGTTTCATGAATCAATCATCACATCTTTGGATTTATTCTCTCCTTATCATGCAAAAACTTTTGGTCACCAAAGTCTTCTAAATAAACAAAAAAATTAGCAAGTTCTATATTGACCATTCTTCTTTTCTCATTTGTGAAATAACACTTCAAGCATGCCTGTCTTATATTCGAAATTTTTAAATATTTTTGTGGAGAAACTCATTGAAGATCTTCTTGAAGTCATTCTTTACTTGAATATCTTCATATAATAATTGAAATATAATTAGCTAATTATTATTCAACAAATTGAGAATTAATTATGAAAGATAGGTTGAAATTTATTTTGAATTTAGTGAGTGAGCCAATTAATATAGAGGTGTATTATTTTTGGTATGCCTATCTTCCATAATAGTATATATAACACTCCAAAAATTTGAGTCCTCATCATGTGACTTTCTTTCATGTCTATATATTATTTCTTTAACCTTCACTAACATAGAATCTCACATCTCATAAAGGAGATATAAACATGACTTATTTGTATTTGTCACTCTTAACATACTATAAATTGAATCTATAAAATTTAAGATATACTTAATATCATCTTACCATAAATCATTTAATATTTTCTCTTTTACATACATTACCTTTTTCAATATCATCTTTTCAATAACAAGACCATTTTTCACTTATCACCATAGATTGAAGGACATTTTTTTAATCTTCTCAGCATGATTACAATTGAGGCAAAATGAGTTTCAACTACTACAAGCATTCTTAAATTTAAGAAATCATTAAACTTAGAGTCTCATGGAATGATTCATAATGAAATATAATTAAAACTGCATCTCCTGCAATCATTGTGATCCAATAACATTCATTGTAAGTGATTTCATATACCTCATATTTTTAGCTGTGCAAATGTTCTTCAAACCAAGATTGACATTATGCACAACACATGATTTCCAAAAAATATGAGGATATGCTTGATCCACAAGTAGGTTTATAGCTCTACAAACAGGTGTATTATTAGTTATGACCTGAATGATATTTGAAGGTTTAATCATCATGATTACTTCTTTGATCAAATTAGAAATGAAGAACTTATCTTTATACTGTCTTTCACAATTTACAGTTTTAATGAACCTAATTCTCTGTTACAATAATGAAATTAATGAGTGATCTTTGTAGATCTATCAACCCATCATAAACCAAATTAACTCTTTTCTCTTTCCAAACTCTTTTGGTTGGTTCAAACAACTTTTCAATGTTTGTCCTCTCCTTTTGCAATAATTTTGTTCTAATAACATTATATCCTAGTGGCATGTAACCTGCAAGTTGTTATTACAAGAAAAAGTAAATGCATTCTTGTAATTAGGATTCCTTGCATGGTTGAAAGGAAGGTCAGTTGAATAATACATCCTTGCTATTTTCTCATCTAGTCGCTCTTTCATTTGCACATTAAATTCTTTCTCCAAAGAACTACTGCAATAGCCTTTTTTTTAAGATTTATATCCCTCCATCCTAAATGGTCATTTGTTCACAGTAATTTTATCAGTTCGAATTAAAGAAGATGACAAATGATATGAAATATGGGTACTTAGAAGTGGAATCTGTTATGTATGAAATTTGATTGTGTTGATCAATCTGATTATTCTGTTGTCTCAAACCTGAAAGCTTGTCATGTTTGCAGGGCGGTGCGGGGGTTTTACCCCTCTGCTTCTGTTCGGGTGAACGATAGAGAGCAGAGCGCCGTAGCGGTATAAATACGACACTATAGCTGTGTAAGACAGAGGTTTTAGCACGGCAATGCCCCAAACTGGCGCTGCGAGATGGACTAGATGGTTTTTGTTCTTGTTTTTCTGAATGGTTGCGCCCCTTGGAGTTATTTTACTCAGCTTTTTCTTGTATTTTGAGTGTGTAGAAATTGAAAACGGTGCATGTGAGAAGAGAAACAAGGAGAGAGTTAGAGAGATATGTACTTATTCTCCTAATTTTCATAGTGGATTTCTTGGTGTGGTGTGGCTATGTAGTTTTTTTCCCTATTTTTGGTTTTTTCACATTAAGGCTTTGTTTGGGATGGTTTTTTTACTGCTTTTTAAAGTAGTCTTTTAGTACAAAAGTTTTAATTTTTGTATCAAAAAATTGTTTTAAGAAGCAAAAAGAAAGCCGTTCGAAACGAAGCCTAAATCCCGGCGTCCTTTACTTTTCCGCTGCTTTTACTTTCTTGATTGTTTCGTCATTGTGGTGCTTACTCATCATCTTCCAAGAACACCACAATAGAATGGTGTTGCAGAGCATATGAATATAACTATCGTTGAGCGTGCTGGGAGCATGAGGTTTTATCCAACAGTTATGGAAGAGGCAGTGAATACTGCAGTTTATTTGATCAATCGTGGTTCTTCAGTTCTTCTGAATGAGGGGTTGCTTGAGGAAGTTGGAGTGGAGAGGAGGTTAATTCATCCCACCTCAATGTTTTTGGTTGTTCATCCTATGTTCATATTTATGTAGGATCTAGGAGAAAGCTTGATCCAAGATCTATCAAGTATACATTCATTGAATATGGCTCGAATGAATTTGGCTGCCAATTATGGGTTCATTAGAAACAGATGCTCATCAGGAGCAAGAATGTCAAATTTAATGAAAGTGTAATGTATAAGAATATAAATTGACTCCTGAAAATTCTTCCAAGTATGTTGAGATAGAGGATTATGATGATCAAGAAGACAAAGCTGATGAAGCACAGAGTATCTCAGACTCCTACTACTGATAGTAGAAGATCTAGCATAATCTCAGGTCCAGTATAAAGTATTCTCCTTGTATTATCTATTGTTGACATATACGGGTGAACCAGAGTGCTATGATGAAGCCATTCAAGTTGATAATATAAAGAAGTGGGAAAAGCCATGGATGATGAGATGCATTCACTTGAATTGAATCAGACTTGGGAGTTGACAAAGCTACCAGATGGAAAGAAAGCGCTGCAGAACAAGTGAGTTTATAGGCTGAAAGAAAAACCTAATGGTAGCAAGCACTACAAGGCCATGCTTGTAGTCAAAGGTTTTCAATAGAAGGAAGAAGTGAACTTAATTGAAATTTTCTCTTAAGTGGTGAAGATGACTACAATCAGAGTTGTACTAAGCTTGGTAGTAGTGGAGGATTTACATCTAGAGCAGATGGATGTAAAGACAACATTTCTTTATGGTAACCTTGATGAAGAGTTGTACATGGTGCAACCTTAAGAATATGTGGTCACAGGCAATGAAGAGTTGGTATGTAGGCTTAAGAGGAGCTTACATGGACTAAAGCAGGCACTAAGACAATGTCACTGAAGATTTGACATGTTTATGTTAGATAATGGGTATACAAAATACTAGGCATATCACTATTATTTTTTCAAACATTTTGATAGCTGTTATATTATTATACTTTTGTATGTAGATGTTATGTTGGTTGCAGGTTCAGATATGAAGAAGATAAGATGTCTGAAAGAATAGTTATCAAAGGAGTTTGAAATGAAATATCTAGCTCAATGAAAGAAAATTCTTGGTATGAGAATCAGTAGAGATAAAAGTGCAGGTATAACGAAGTTGTCTCAGGCAGAATATGTTGAAAAAGTGCTTCAAAGATTCAACATGAGTGAGGCAAAGCTAATTTGCATTTCCTTGGGTAGTCACTTTCAGTTATCCAAGGAATAATCACCTAATTCTGACGCAGAGGAAGAACAGATGAGGAAGACTCCATATGCTTAAGTAGTTTGAAGTTTGATGCATGATATGATCTGTACAAGATATGATATAGTATATGCAGTGGGAGTTGTCAGCAGATTTATGAGTAACACATGCAAACTTCATTGGGTGGCAGTTAAGTGGATTCTCAGATACATGAGAGGATTAGTTGATAAAACTCTTTGCTTTGGTGGTGCAGAAATTGATCTATAGGGTTATGTAGATTCTGATCTTGCTAGAGATCTTGATGGTATGAGAAACATAACAGGTTATATCTTCATTTTGGGAAAGACTGTAGTCAGTTGGGTTTTCAAGTTACAGAAGATTATTGCGCTGTCAACCACAGAAGCTGAGTACATTGCTATCACTGAGGCTAGCAAAGAGATGACTTGGTTGCAAAGTTTTTTGACAAAATTTTGCAAGGGACAAAGGAATGGGAAGCTACATAGCTACAACACGAGTGCTATACATCTAGCCAAGAATGTTACATTTCATGCCAGGAGATCCATCTTCGGTATCTTTTCACAGGTCGCTTCTGGAAGATGACCAGTTATCTTTGGAGAAGATACACAAACGGGAATCATGCTGACATGCTGACGAATATGGCGACAGTTGATAAACTGAATAACTTCAGTTGGTTTTCATGGAGGATGGGAGCAGGGTTGAGCCACATTACCAGTACTATGATTGGTGTTACAGACTAGGAGAAGGATTGATTGCACTCAGTTCCAAGTGGGAGATTGGTATGTATGGAATACGATTGTGTTGATCAATTTGATTATTCTGTTGTCTCGGACCTTAAAGCTTGTCGTGTTCTCTAGGAGGTGCGTGGGAGGGGGGGGGGGGGGGGGTTATCCCGTGCTTGAGTTCTAGTACAACGCCCTGGCGCTGCGTACTTGAGTACATCGGTGATGTGTTCCTGAGCGCCCCAGCACTAAACGATGGAGAGAAGAGTGCTGCAGCGGTATAGATACGGTGCTGCAAGGGTGCAAGACAGAGGCTTCAGTGCCGTAGTGCTACGAGATAGACTGAACGGTTTTTCTTTCTCGTTTTTCTGAAGGGTTGCGTCTCTTGAGGTTATTTTACTTAGTTTTCTCTTGTATTTTGAATGTGTGGACATTAAAAACGATGCATGTGAGAAGAGAAGCAATGAAAGAGTAAGAGAGAGAGAGATATGTACTTATTTCTCTCAATTTTTATAGTGGATTTCTTGGTGTGGTGTGACACTGTGATTTCCTATTTTGGGTTTTTCCACGTTAAATCTTGACATCCTTTACTTTTCCGCTACTTTTCCTTTCTTGTTTTGTTTTGTCATTATGGTGTTTACTCATCATCTTCCCCAACAGAATCACTTTAAACAGATTTCTTCTACTCCTTTGCTTAGCTCCACTAATTTTCTTTTGTAATTCAGTTAGTTATGATGATCTTATTTTTAGTCAAATTTTAATTCCATGACCTACAATATTCAACAAATGAGCTTTAAGCTCGAATATTATTAAATTAATTTTACTAAATTCAATATTTATTAATTTAATTTTAAATTCTCGATTCCATTGTTCGATCCTACTCTTCGCTCTCGATCCTGCTCGAGACTCTCGCTCAGGCACCACGACATCAGGAAAAAGAGAACATTTTTGTTTAGTCCCACACTGTAAATGAGAAGTTGATTTTTCCATATATAATGAAAGATATTAAGCTTTCGTTTGAAGGCTTGCAAACGTGTCGTGCCTACAAAGAAATCCTTAGGCTATGGTGAACAAGTTGGCAAGCCCAGTAGATAGAAAATAAACTTAATTTAATTTTGTTAATAGGCTTGAGCTCGTTGATAGTCTCGATAAGCCTGAAATGAATTGAGCTCGAATAGGGGCTTGTTAATAGGCTCGTCAAGCCTAAATTGAGTCGAGCTTGAACATGAACACGAACTGAGCTCGAACATGGAATTTTTAAACGAGCTCAAAGACGGACTTGGTTAACAAGCTCGAGCTCGAACATGCCGAAGCTCAACTCGGCTCAGTTCGTTTGTAGCCCTAAAAAAACTCATCTATTTGGGTAAGCCATTCATTGATTTTGTTTGGGTCATGGACTTTGTTATAGTTAGGAGCATTTACTTTAACTTTCTTGATAAATTCAAGGTTTCTTGATTCCTATGGTTGTTCCTATAGAGTTATCTTTTAGGATGAGTGTGCTCCTTAGGATTTTCCATGAAGTCTTCTCCAATTGTTTCAGTGTTTACAGGATTTGGTGCTAATGGTGGGATTTGTATCCTGATACTAGGGTTTTGAACTTGGGTGATTAGGTTGACTATAAACTCTTGGAGTCTCTTAAAATTTTCATTATTTTGCTAGTTTTGCAATTCTAATTCATCTATCCTCTTATTGCTTACTTGAAGATTTTGGAGGTATGATTGAATGCTTAATGTTATAATTTGAAAAAAATTTATAAAATTTTAAATATAAAATACTGGCTGATTTAATTAAAAGAAATATAAATGATTTTGGAAAATATTTTTTGAGCCTTCACACAATGTAAATTCACAAGTAGAAACAACAAACACAATAACTAAACTAGTTTAAGACAGAACCCTTAAGTGTTCAAATTAGTTTTCCTATGTTAATTGGAATCAAAGGAAAGGTTTATTTGCTTTAAGTGGAACACTCCCTTTCTGATTTGGATCCTCTCTAATCAATTAGGATTGAAAGGTTCATCAACCAATTAGGATTGAAAGGTTCAAGGTTGATGACTAGGTTTAATTCGTGAGACAACTAGTTGGAAACAATGCAATAGTTTAAAAGATTTTGCATTAAACAAGCTATCTACCACATGTGATTGCAATGAAAAATCAAATACTAATAAAGTAAACAAAGTCTAAAATTATAAAGAATACCTCTTGAGAATTCAACCCCACTATTTGCAAAAGCCCTGATACCAACAATGGTGATGCTGCTTGTGTAGGCTTTAAATTATTGTTGTGATTCCATTGGTGGATGTGGGGCTCTCCTATTAGGAGAGTAAAGCTATATTTGGTGGAGTTTAAATTTGAGTGGAATTAGAGTTAAGAAGTCAGTTGTTGGCAAAAATAATAATAATAAGAATGCTTTGTTGGTTTTTGTCAAGATACTATATTTTCATTGAAGTTATTGGACTTTTAACACTTCTTTTATCTGAGTTTCAGTGTTACGATGCCTCATAAGGAGGCTGCCCTTGCATGTTCTGATGAAGTTGATCCAATTGCTAAGGTAAGCTCTGCAAGAACTATCAGAAAGCTTGCTACATGCATCTGCTTCTAATGTATTTTTTTTTGTTCTTGATTTTCTTTTTCAGTATATTGGGGCTGTAAATACATTGATAAAACGTCCATCAGATGGAAAACTAATAGGTTATAACACAGACTACACTGGTGCAATTTCTGCTATTGAAACAACACTACAAGGTGTTTGGCGTAATCTGTTACTTCCAAGCTGTTGTCTAACACATAAGTGGCAAATCGTTTTGAAAATTTATCTATCTAACATCAGTTGAGATATTGTTATGACCTTTGAACAGGTTCTTCAGGGAAGGTTTCGGCTGGTTCTCCTCTGGCTGATAAGGTTTTTGTCGTCTTAGGAGCTGGTGGTGCTGGTAAAGCACTTGCTTATGGTGCTAAAGAAAAAGGTGCAAGAGTTGTGATAGCAAACCGTACATATGGTAACATTATCTTTTCCCTTTCTACAGTGCAGCACAGTTTTCACATTTGCATCAAATTGTTGCATATTCTTAATGTGTAAAGGATTACTATGAACCTCAATTCTGACAAGGGAGTCTTTTTTCTCATCGTTAGGCTATCATTATGGAAGAAGGTTCATGGTGTGATTATAATGAGTATTGTGTTGCAGTAGTAACTTGTTGATCAAATTCATTAATTTTTGGTTGATAAAATGGAAATATATGACTTAATTCCCTTTAGTGGGTTCGTGTTATGAAGGATACCAGATTATGAATTTATGCTCATGTAATTATATATAATTCTCATAGTCGCTAATAACTTAGAAGCTTATATATCTGAAGTTTCTAACCATACATTTGATATAATATTACTGATTAATCTACTTGTATAGCTATAGGAGAGCTCATCACCGTTGACTTCTTTTTGTTTTCTTACTTGAAAATTACTAATCAGAGAAATTGTGATTTTGGAATCATCACTTATTAGAACTTCATGTGTCCTATACAGTTACTCGTGTGATAATTATAATCTAAACAGCTTATTTGTGATTGTTAGGAGAATTTTACATCCTCATCCTGTGAGGCCACCTATAACTAAGTTGATAAAAACGACGTAAAGCCATATTTTTTTTTAGTGATCTTATGATACATCTTTTTTCTTGTCATTACACCATTTTATTTCTGCTGACTGCCAGAGCGAGCCAAAGAACTTGCCAACTTAGTTGGAGGACAGGCTATATCACTTGCAGATTTAGAAAATTTCCATCCAGAGGAAGGGATGATTCTTGCAAATACAACATCAATAGGAATGCACCCAAACATTCATGACACCCCTCTCTCCAAGGTTTGTGTTCTTCTTCTTTAACAAGTAATTTAGTGAGTGTTGATGCACGGTACCTGCTATTACATTCTGAGGAAGATAAAAAATATTGAGTGTAGCAAATTATCTTGAGCTTTTACATTGAAATTTATTATGCATTTATGATAGATATGTTCAGTGACTATATCAACAAAGAAATGGAGGGAGGGTGCCATTTTGTTGTTTAAGGTTTTATTTGGGATGACTTTCTTACTGCTTCTAAAAGCAGCTTTCTAGTGCAAAAATTAAATTTTAGTCACTAGAAAGCTGTTTTTAGAAACAGTAAGAAAGCCGTCCCAAACAAAGCCTAAGTCCTCTGCCCTTATTCTATTTCATCTTTTTCTTTGTTCATTTTTATATCCTTGGAGTCGAGGGTAGTTGGGATTTGACCGTCTCCCCCTTTATGCTTGTAGCTGAAAGAACAAAGCAATGGACCATAATAACCAATATGGATTAACCATGCAACCCTAGGGTCAAGTCCATGGTAAATACTTATGGTTTTGGATTGCTTCCTCACATTATAAGCCATATCCCAATAATTTTTGGTGGGATTTATGAATCCTTAATTTTCTTTCATCCTCGTTTAGCATTATATGGGGTGCTAAACCTATTCCACACAATTATATTCTGCATTTGGTGCCTTTATTTTATTTCATATTTTTCTTTATTCTCTTTGGGCCTACTAACAAAAAGAAAGTCTTGCTTATATCATACACTTTTTTATTTGTATTCAATCTTATTTGCTTATATAATTGCAGCAAGCTCTGAAATCATACGCGTTGGTTTTTGATGCTATATACAACCCAGTGGTGACCAGACTTCTTCGTGAAGCAGAAGAGCTTGGAGTGACCATTGTTACTGGAATGGAGATGTTTATACGTCAAGCCATGGGTCAGTTTGAACTTTTCACTGGTTTACCAGGTAAAATCTTATAGCTGGTGCCTTGTCAAAGATTGCCATGGTTACCTCTTAACCAAATTCTGGATATTACTCATTTATCTTTCTGTGCAGCCCCTGAGAAGCTCATGCGTGATACTTTGTTGAGCATACAATAAAATGGTTTGTTCCTATTCCTTTGAAATTTTTAAAAAAATAAAGATTACCAGCTATGCTGCCTTTGGTATGTCATTTAGAGTTCATTTGGGATGGCTACAACTATCTAAAAATAGTGTTGTAGAGTAAATAAATTTTTTTAAAAGATTTTAAGATTATTGCAATTTTTTTCCCTTCTAGAAAAGCCGAATATAAATTTATTTGTAGTTTTCACACAATAGTAAATTTAGTTATAAAAAGTTGATTCTTATTGTAGTCAAATAGTATTGTGATTGTTGTCTAAAAAAAGGTGATTATAACTAAATTTACTATTTGACTAATTTAATTGTAGTCTTAAATAGGACACGGACGTGGGTGAGACACAATATTATAATTTTATATCTTAAACATAGTGTATAGAAATTGAGTAAGCAGAATATTATGAGTAATTGAAAAATAATAAATCATTTAACTAGAATTTGTGATTAAAATGATTACTATTAGGATGTCTAGAGTTTTGCCTCGATGTTGTGTTAGAAGCGTCGAGAGGGGAGACGAAAATAATGCTATCAAGAGTCAGCCATTGAGCATAATTGTCGAGATAGTGTCGGTTTTCTATGTTGAGATGATGTTGATCAAAGATGAGATGTCGAGTCAATGCGGGGGTGTGATTGTGGGGGTAGAAAGGGCTAGCGTCAAACTTTGATTTTCATATGGCTTTGAAACATTCATGTTGTGACGACGTCGGATGTCGATGATGCAATGACATTGGGCAATCGATTTGTGGTTGTTGAGAGGAAAAAAAAAAAAATATTTTTTAATAAATAAAAATTTATAATATAAGAAGTTATTAAAAAAATAATAAAATATTTAAGGCATGTTTGTCGGACACACTTGTCCAATTTTTAATATTTTTTAATTAGAGACATCTTTGGCATTTTTGATATGTATCGGAGGCGTGTCAGACACGTGTTGTGTCTGATATGTATCCGAAACTGCATACCTCATTGAGGAGAAGTGTCGGTGCATTATAGATTTAAAATATTTGCAATAAGCAAGCTTTTTTTCCTCTTAAATAGTTCATTTTCTGCACAAAATTTTAACTCCTGAAATTCATATTCTAACTCCAATCTCTTTTACCTCAGATCTTTATTTTTGGAAGTTCTGGTGCCCATTGATGACATTTATCACATATAATGAGCTGCCATATGCTGCTTGTGGCTGTACGCTGCTCTCATTCCTGTGCAATTTTTCATTGATTTGGAAGAAACTTTTGTTAATCAGCATTCCATTTTCTCAAATCTTTTTCTTTGTAAACTTTATGAGGCTTTTTTTTTTTAAAGAAAATAAACGAAATCTGGGTGAAATATTATGACATTAGTAAATAAGTTGATCTAACATAATTAATCAGTCCAGTACTGTTAACCTTGAAATTTTTTTTTGTAAATCTCTACCACTTTCTTCTTCTTGGTTTTATGCTTGTTATTAGAGTGGATTATTTACTTTAACATATGGTTTTAGTAATGATGAACTGGGGTATGATCATGTGTCTTTAATGTCCTACTTTAAATGTTTTGTTTAGTTGATCTTGATCATATATTTGGGTGATTGTGAAGCTCTCAAAAAAGCTTGTTTGTGTTTGATAATAATTCAATTATGGTGCTATGGGGTTAGGAGTAAAATGAGTGTAAAGTATAATAAATGTAGGGGTTTTGAAAATATTGATGTTGGGTTGGATGAAAAATAAATTCAAGGTAAAGCGAATACAGTGTATATCATTCTAGTTCTTTTTTGAGATAAATTGTTATCGTCCAATTTTAAGCGAAATAGTTTACACGGCTCCAAAGCTTGCTTGACCACTGTTGATGGCCACTATCTCTGTTGCCACCCCATTGTCGATTGCCGCCGTCAAGGCCCATCGCGCACTATCATGGCCGCTGGCTGCCAATCCCACCCATTGCTGCTTGTTGTCGGCCTTCGCCGACCACTGTCGTCGTAGGCCATCACCCACCACCACTGCCAGACAGTCTTCTCCGCCTACCGTCAACTGTGCCTCCACCACTGTTGCCCTCCAACATCAGCTGCTGGCCGTTGACCACCACCGACCACTCTGGGCACAACTTTTTTACATTTTACATTGCATTCACTTTACTTAAAAAAAGAAAAAGTCATGCATTTCTTTTATACTCATCCAAATTACTCAAAATATTTCTTTTATAATGCATACTTTTTACAACAACAACAACATCAAGCCTTTATCTCACTACGTGGGGTCGGCTACATGAATTCTTTTTCTCCATTGTGTCCTATTAAAGGTCAAATTCTCGTTTAAATCTAATAAAGAAAGGTCATTCATAATATTTTCTAACCAAGTCTTTTTAGGTCTGCCTCTACCTTTCTTAACATAAGTCAAATCTAATACCTCTACTCTCCTAACTGGGTCATTAGAAGGCCGCCGTTTTATGTGACCAAACAATCTAAGGCAACTCTCTCTAATCTTATCTTCTACTGGAGCTACTCCAACCTTTTCACGTATATGCTAATTTCATTTCCTGTCTCTAAGGGTAAAGCCACTCATCCACCTGAGCATCCTCATATTTGCCACACTTAACTTACTATTATGCTTATCTTATAATGGCGAACATTCAGCACCATAAAGCATTGCAGGCCTCACTACCATCTTATAGAATTTTTCCTAAGTTTGAGGGGTACTTTTCTATCACACAACAAGCCTGATGCATTCCTATAGTTCAACCATCCAGCTTGAATTCTGCTGATAATATCTCCATCAATTTGACCATCACTCTGAATAATAGATCCAAGATATCTAAAACGTGTACTCTAATTAATGACTTGATCGCCCAAAGTCGCAATCCCCTCATTAGGTCTATTACTACTAACAATACACTCCATATATTCTGTTTTAGATCTACTCAAACGAAAACCTTTAGTCTGTAATATTGACCTTCATAATTCAAGTTTACTTTCAACTCCCTCTCTAGTCTTATCAAGAAGAAGAATATCATCAGCAAAAAGCATACACCAAGGTACATTCTCTTGCAAATGTCTAGTGAGAACATCCATGACTAAAGCAAAAAGATATGGGCTTAAGGCTGATCCTTGATGTAACCCAACTGAAATAGGGCAATACTTGGTCAAACCACCTTGTGCTTGAACACAAGTAATAGCTCCTGCATACATATCTTTAATGATTTGAATATAAGCATTATTAGCTCCTTTCTTTTCAAGAACTCTCCATAGCACTTCTCTTGGAACTTATCATATGCTTTTTTTAAATCAATAAAAATCATATGTAGATCCTTCTTATTTTCTCTATATTTCTCCATCAAATCTCTTAATAAATGTATGGCTTCCATAGTCGACCTACCCGGCATGAATCCAAATTGATTTTGAGAAACATTAGTATCATGCCGCAACCTATGCTCCATAACTCACTCCCATAGTTTTAAAGTATGACACATTATATTAATTCCTATATAATTCGCACAATCTTGTGCATCACCTTTATTCTTAAAAATAGGAATTAACACGCTCTTTCTCCACTTATCTGACATCTTTTTAGTCTTCAAAATAGTATTAAAAAGTTTAGTAAGCCAATAAATTCCTTCATCTCCTAAGCATTTCCACACCTTTATTGGAATATCATCAGGTCCAACAGCTTTTCCATCCTTCATTTTCTTTTAAGCCTCTCTAACTTCGGTTTTACTAATACGCCGATAAAAACAAACATCTTTATTTTTATTTAGGGTGCTAAGGTCATATAGTCAATCTTATTTTCACAATTTTCATTAAAAAGTTTAGCAAAATATCTCATACACTTTTGTTGAATATCATCTTCTAAGAAAAGTATTTTTTGATCTTCATCCTTAATACACTTCACTTGAACTAAATCCTTACTACTCCTATCTCTTTGTTTGACTAACTTATACATATATCTTTCTCCCTCCTTAGTATCTAAACTATTATATAAATCACTAAAAGCTAAGGTCTTTGCAACGCATATTACTTTCTTAGATTCCTTACGAGCCTCTTTATATCTTTCCCAATTATCAAAATTTTTAAAGTTAAACTAATTTTTATTACAAATCTTCTTATTCTTAATCTTGTCTTGCACATTTGGATTCCAGCACAAATTATTTTTACTATTAGGAGCTTTTCCCTTTGATACTCCAAACACATCTTTTGTAATATTCTTAATATCACTAGCCATTTTTTCCCACATAACATTAGCATCCTCATGCACAGATAAAATCTTAAGATCTAAATTCTTACTCTAAAAAATATTTTTGTTAATATTCTTTAAATGCTCCCATTTAATCATAGAATGTCGTTTTACGTTATTTTTTATTATCTGCACCTTTATCTTAAAGTTCAAAACTAATGATCGATGTTGGGTACATAAATTTTTACTCGGAATAACTTTACAATATTTGCAATCTAAACGATCTAATTTTTTTCTAAGGAAATAATCAATCTAGGTTGTACTATATCTATTTTTATAAGTGATGAGATGCTCATTCATTTTCTTAAATAAGGTATTAGCAATTGAAAAATCATAAGCTAAACAAAAATCTAATATGATCTTGCCACCTTCATTTGTTGTTCCAAAATCATAGCCACAATGAATACTTTTAAAATCATCTACTTCTCTACCAATATATCCATTTAAATCTCCTCTAATAAAAACTCTTTCTTCTAGAGGTATCTTTTTACACTATTCTTTTTTCAGGCAACCAAATACCCTATATATATTTACACACACATACACGGAAATGCATATTTTATATTTAAATGTGCCTTCTAAGTAGATTTATGGTCACGAGGGGCTAAATTTGAAAATAATATCCAAAGTATTCGTATATGACCAGTTTAGTTTCAGAGTATAATGTTTCTTCAATTTAGTTCTTTGACCATACAAAATTGATCCAAAATGATCATTTTAAAACTAAATTGAAATTAATTTTATATCATAATTATAATATGAGGTGCTATTTTGGATTAATTTTGTATAGTCAATGGAGTAAATTAAAGCAACTTGATGCCGTGTGACTAAATTGGCCCTGAACAAATTTTCTAGATCCTTTGTTCATGAGTTAATTTTTATTTGGCTTGATGGATTGCAAAACCTAAAATTATAAAAATTTAGGCTCATTTATTTAGAAGGAAAAGCTGAATAATACCTAGCTTGCTCAAATAAGTCTTATTTAGACTCCACTAGTTTCTGTGAGTTCTGATGAAGTTTTTATGATTGTCAGTTGGATAAAGACAATTCCTATATAAGGGTTAAAGAGGGTGAAGCACCATATGCTTGTTAAAACTAATGATCCTCTGATAAATATCAAGTCTTGCATTAATTCATATGAAATTATTAGAACAACATGAATTTTTTGCAAAAAAATTAATAGAAAATTCATAATTGAAATTAAAAAAACTGTAATTATTATTAAACAAAACTTTAAAATCCAAAAAAAGAAAAAAGACTATACAGCTTAAAGTAAGAAGGAAAACCATAGTAGATGCATTTGCCTTCTTTTGTATGATTATATGATATGTTTGATCTTTATTTTGTATATGGTGCTATACAAATAGAATATGTGAATGAAGCTTCTTCTAATTGCTCTTATATGCTTTATATGATTTATAATTAGTGCTATCATACGCAAATAATTATTATGAAATACTATGGAATTTATTATCAGGTAGAAAAGTCGCTTGGAGAATATGATGATTATGAAATCTTATATTGGGCTTGTTGTGTGATAGAAAAGCTCTCAAATTTATGGGAAAATTCTAGAAGATGGTGGTGAGCCTTTCAATGTTTTATGGTGCCGAATGTTGGCCATTAAAAGAGAAGCATAATACTAAGTTAAGTGTTGGTGAGATGAGAATGCTCAAGTGGATGAGTAGCTTTATCCTTAGAGATAGGATACGAAATGAGCATATTCATGAAAAGGTTGGAGTAGCTGTAGTGGAAGATAATATTAGAGAGAGTCACCTTAGATGGTTTGATCAAATAAAACAGCGACCTTCCAATGACCCTGTTAGAAAAGTAGATGTATTAAATTTGACTTATGTTAAGAAAGGTAGAGGTAGACCTAAAAAGACTTGGTTAGAAAATATTAGAAACAATATTTCTTTATTAGATTTAAACGAGAATTTGACTTTTATCAGGACACAATGGAGAAAAAGGATTCATGTACTCGACCCCACGTAGTGGGACAAATGCTTGTTGTTGTTGTTGTATGCTATGATATTCATGAATATCATATGTGATGTTAAGTGAATGATTGTATGATTTACATTGTGAATAGATAGATATGAACATGTAATTATAAAGAAGTGCAAGAATGACTACATATGTTAAGAAAAGATTTCTAGCTTGGCAGAGAAAATATTAGCTCAGAATTGGGCTATGGTCATGCCCTAATAGAGAAATAAGTAGTCCTTCCATAAAAGAGAAACTCATGATTGAATTATGGTAGTGCTTACAAGATTGAATCATGAATGAGGGGTAATGGCCCTATCAAAGATGATGATAATGTTGATGATGATGGTACCACCTATATGATTGATTCATGTTAAGCTTTTAGATGAGATTGATGATGATTGATGTATGCTTATGAGTATTTTTCATGGAGTTATTATCATGTAGCATTCATGTTGATGGAGATGAGGCAAGGGAGGAGCTTCTTGTACATAACTTCCCTCCATTTCACTTTATTTTGAATTTCAAGTAATGTTAGAATTTTTATTAAGTATTTTCTTTTTTGGAATGAAGGAATGATGTGAGATTGAAGAAATTTGGAGTTCATTTCAAGTGAGAGTGATGGTTAGGAGGCCAGCCCTTCGAGTGAGTTCTTCAACTTTAGTTATTTTGGCGAGTGATTGATTTAATGTGTATGCAAATCTTTATTAATTTTTGTTTTATATATCTTCTCTTGACTTTCCTTTACAATATCAACTTAGTTTCTCATTGTTTTCTCCACAAAATCCAAAGCAAAAACCTCTTAGAAGTTGTTGGTGACACCTTGCACAAATATGAACTAATATTGTTGCAATGTACATTCGAGCAACTTAAATCTCAAAAATTGTAAAAAATATTCTCTAATTCTAACCCTAAACCCTTCCATTAAAGGCAAAAAACCAACCATGGATTGTTGGCCAAAAAAGGTTTTAGCAAGACCAAGACAAGTTACAAAACCCCTTAGAACCCTTTTGAAATTCTCGAAAATTATGAAACTTTAGATCATATCCAGACACATTACTGTAAATATTCTAAGTATTTTCTAGGTCTTTGGTTCAATATTTTTGTGTCACCAAAACTCTAAACTTGCCTAATAAAAACTATTTGGTTTTATCTTGTTTTAATCTTTTTCAATCTCTTCTTGTTTAAACCTTAAATAAATTTATTCTGAAACATATTCAAAGCTTATTTACCTTGTCTAAGATTCTTAGGAATATTTATAAATATATTAAAGCTATAATTCAAGGTGCTCACCCTAGACCACATTAGATACTAATAGGTGATTGTAAGAATTAAAATGTCCCATGAAAATAGTTTAGTCCATATGACAAAAGGTTTAGTGAAATAGATGCAACAAATTTTATATAACCTATGAGAATTTGTATAATTAAAATTAAGTTAAATAAAGAGAATGTAAGTTTCCCAATATTCTAAAGGGGTTAGACTCCCTAAAATTTATTAAACTCCTGCACATCACCAAGAAATGCTCTCGATAAATGAGGTATGTCTTTATTTTGATTTTTTGGAGTCAATTATCACAAGGAATACTATGATTTAATTACTATTATCTTAATATGATTGGCTATCCTTTGAAATAGTTTAGTCGATTAGACAAAAGGGTGAATTAGCATAACCAAGTCAGATGACTATATGTTCTAATAAAAAGCTTATGTGATAACGATTATTGAATCACTATAGACTCAAACAAAAGTATGAGGGGACTAAAAAGGCAACAAATAAAAGATAAGAATCCAAGAAACGATATAAATAAATTTTGTCGGGATTTTATGGGTATGTCATCTCAAGTTATCGATCATGAAACTACAGCTGTGAAAGTAGTCAACTCAACCCAATTGTGGGATGCTCTATTAGTAATAATGAGCTGCATTATTCAAAGTTGGTCTCGTGATCTCAAATCGATAAAGGAAAACTTTGAATTACTAAAATGTCTACGAAAGATAAGTTAATGAGACAAGCCTATTATACACAACCATAAGTACTGAACTAAACTTATAATCTTATTTGGTTGATGGCAATTACTACTTACCATAATAAGATCAATTATGCATAATAAATAAAATCATGCCTATAATAGAAGTTTTATCCTAAGAAACGTGATATACATGCAAAGTTATCTTTCTTCAAGTGAAAGATAATTCTACAGTCATGATGGTCGAGAGACAGAGATTATTGTATTAATATTTATACAAATATCTAAACACTCGCAGATAAGAGTTAGAGTACCAAAATTATAAGTGACATAAGAGTTTTTATATGAAATGCCCGTAAAGAGAAAAATCATAAAACATTTCCTAGTTGAAATCATTTCACTTGTATTTATTATCAGTTATAAATGAAATATGTTCTTGTAATTGTGAAAGGTGTTGATGCAATATAATACACAAAGCTGTAGAGAACAAATTTCATGGAAAAATTTGGAAAAGGCCCTAAGGAATAGGAGTTATCTTTAAGAGACCATTTATTGTAGATTTGGTTGTACTCCTATGAGGGAAGACTAGAGATCAAGAAATCTAATATAAATCTTAGTGTTGATATTTGGAATCATAGTTGATGTTGATAGGGTGCATCAATTTTATAAGGTATGATGTTTGTTGGCGTCTTCACTAAAGTCAACGGGCGTTGGTGTAGTTAGGCAATAATGGTCAAAGAATAATAGGTAGGGAGATTATAGTCAAGTGATGATGGTTGGGGGATCATAATCATGTGATGGTGATATAACAAATCATAGTCGATGATAGTATTCGTAGGGTCGTAGTTAAGTGATAGAGATTAGAGGATCTTAGTCATGACGATGGCCAGAGATGGGCCATTGAGGTTAGAGGATCATTGTTTAGCAATTGAGGTTGGATGACAATAGTTAGGCCATAATGGTTACAAGATCGTATTAGGGTGACAGTAGTCGGGAGAGAATCAGGCAATGTAGATCGAAGGACTGTAACTAAGCGATGGTTGGTTAGAGGATCCTAGTTGGGTTAAAGTTGGTTGAAGGATTGTAGTTAGATGATAGTAGTTGGAGGTTCGTAGTTGGGAGATATTAGTCAAATGACTATAATTGGGAGACGATGGTTAGATAACCATAATTGGGTGATGGTGGATGACCCATGGTTAGGTGATGGTGGCCAAAGGTTGGACAATAATGGATGACCCATTATTAGATGATGATGGTTAAAGGTTGGAGCATGTTTTGATGGTGGTGTTCGGGCTATGGTTTGATGCTCTCGATCAACCAGTGTTTCGATTGTGGTGGTTTAACTGTGGTGGTTGAGGGGTGTTCCTATAGTGATGATCAAGCATTGGCCCAAATAATAGAAGTTTGGTAGTATTCCGGTGGCAATGGTCATGTGGTGGTCCAATGATGGTTTGATGGGTGTTTTGCGATGGTGCTCAAATGAAGCTTTGGGATTCTTAGAGCCTCTAAGTTCTCTTGAGTCTCAAGCCTATAATAATTCAGATAAGAAATCATTAATTTTATAATTAAATTCATGATAGTAATTAATATATCTCTCAGAGGAAAGAATATATCAATCACTATTGATCATTTGAGAATAACAATAATGATTGTTGATTTTGAATTTCCCAAAGAAGATTAATTGAAGTTTTGAAAATTTGATTTTTGAAAATTCAATATAGGTTTCTAAATTTCCTACGAGAGCAAGCCCTCGTAGTTAATTACATCATAGGAAATCCTAAATTTTCTACGAATACTCTCGATAAAAATAACGGTAAAAATTTTATTTAAGATTTTAAAGCTTAATGTCAAAGGAGGTAAATACTAGAAATTTCAATCATGAATGGATTAAATTTGAACACTTATTTTTGGAGTCAAAGGAAGAAGGATAGGAGGTGTTTTAAGATTCTAAATTATTTCAGAAACACCCCAACCTATCTTAAGTGTTGGGCTTGAATTTGATTGAAAGAGATTTAAATTTGAATTGTAAATTTTATTAGAAAGTTGAGACTAGATTCCTATAGGTTGAGGTCTTATAGCCTGAGCCTGCCTTAGAACCTACGTCTAAATTAGCCACCAAAAATTCGTGACCCGCAAGATCTGGACTTACCCTGACCTGGATTGAGGAGCTATTTAAACCACCTAGACGCTTCAAAATTATGAGTCTAGTATTTTATGTAAGAGTGGTAGGGATGTTTAATTAAGTTAAGTTTAAGAAAAGTAGGGCCGACATTAAGAACCGATCCTTATTTGTCCCCTTAATATATGTTGGGTGATTGATGCTTAAGTAAATGCAATTAAATATTTAGACACTTTTAAATTTATTACTGATGCAATGCATGCTAGTTGACTCGATGAAATGCTTAAATTAAAATAAAGCAGTTTAAAAATTAGGTTTTAAAAAATAGATTTTTCCTTAGAGATTGCACACCATCCCCTTGATAGGACTATACTCTAATAGGTTAGGTGGCCTGCCAGAACTCACAAGCGGGGAGGTGCTTAATAAGGTTGAGAAAAGTATAATATGATGCATGAAAAACCCTCAGCAAGTTTGAGGATACTTCTTAAGACCGTTAGAGTTTCTATCTCAGCTAAAAATTTTAATTAGTTTAAATGAAATAATTTTTAGCGTACCCTCATAAGCCTCCGATCGAGTTCCAGGCTAAAACAAATATGATATGCAAGATCATCAAAAAAATGAGTAAAAGAAGGCAAATCCTAATCACAATCAACATTAATAAACAACTCAATTAAAATTTAATGTTCATAGGAAAATGCATTTTTAATATCCCAAATCAGGGTCAGTAGAAAAGTAAAGTGGTCGGGCACCACTGACAATAACTTGGATTTATACTCCTAAGACTCAAGTGACTTTGAGAATTGGGATTCCTCTTGTTCTTCACTTCTTCGTCCTTCTACGGGGCTCCTTGGATCGTCTGGTCTAGATATCCAAATGAAAAGAAACTCCCCTCGAAAGGGGTGTTATCTTTTCTCTTCAGATACTTTAAGGTTATCCTAATTTAGATCTCCAAATGGACAGGGACTCTCCCCTAAGGGATGTCCATTCCTCTTTGAATTTCAAATTAGATGTTTAACCCCATTCTCAAATTATCACTTTGATATTTACAACTCAATTGAAATTAAATTACATTTGACAATTAAAATTTAGACTCGAATACCTGCCGGGTTATCCTAATAAATCAATAATTAATTTGACATCCAAAGCAGTTATATATATTAAAAAATTAAATGCTCAAATTCATAACCACACTTAGCCATACTCTTTTAATTTTAAAAGGGCTCTTAACATGCTTAGCACATGCAAAATATATTGTTAATTTTAAAGCTTAATTATTTATTTACCCCCTTTAACTTTTTATGCCCAGTATGAGCATGACCACATGTATAAAATTGAATTAGTATAAATCATTCCTAACGTAGAGGTTGATCTAACACGCAATCAATCACATCATAGAGTGCATAAATTTAAATAAATAATCAATCAATCTAAATTAGCAACCAACATGCAGTAAAAATCATGAAAAACTCTACACACAACTGCTGAAAGTAAACACCGGCCTAGCCTAAGGCTAGAGTTTATTGTCCTAGGAAACCATTTAAAGTGTGTGAGGTAGCTTTTGTTGCTTGGATATGTCCTATGTAGGATAATTGGTTAAAGTTACTTAAGGTTTTGGTTGGTTGAAAGGCTTAAGGGAATTTAAGTTTAAGTATTAATGACTTAAAATTGATTTTAAAATATATTTTAAATGGTTATTGATAACCACATTTGTTGCTCACCAAGGCTGTAAAGTTTATTTCACCTTACTTGTGGCTAGTTTAATAGCCTCGTAGGCTTGAATTATCTTGTGGATTATCTTGTGGTAACTAGTTTGATTAAGTGATTTGATTTGATTAAGGTTTGAAAGTTGATGAATTTTAATTAACATTGATTGGTTGCTGGTTTTAAAGCTAAATTAATGTTTTCTGGATTTTTAAGTGACTTTTTAATTTTAGAAAATTTTTGAATTATTTTAATCATTTAATTAAGGGGTCAAAAGTTAACTTTTTTATTAAGCTTAAATTCTAAAAAGTTAGTATTTTTATAAAATATTAGACTTTAAGATGATCAGTTGGACTATATGTTTGCTGGATTTAAATTTTTTTACATTTAGTTATGAATGTTTGAAGTTTTGACTCAATTTTGATTTAAGTTTTGACTTTATTTTGATATTTTTAATAAATATTAGATTTTATTTTGAGTTAAATTCATTTGAGTTTGATCAATTTGGAATTTTTTAAAATTAGTTATGGTTTTTTAAAGTTTGATGTATTTATCCAATTATTTAATTGATTTAATAAAGGACTTTTTATTGATTTGAATCCAAATGAATTCCAAACTTCTTGAATTCACCTCCAAAGATTAGAAATGATCTAAGGAGGGATTATCAAGTGTTTGAGAATTTTTTTTTCAAATTTTTAATTTTTTTAATTAATTAAGTTAATTAAATATTAAATTTTAATTAAAATTAAATTAAACTTAAGTTTGATGTCAAATCAAAGAAGTTTCAATTTTTATTGATTAAGGGTTGAATTCTAAAGAGTTTAATGTATTATTTGCAATTTTTTTATTTAAATTTAATTTATTAGAATTTATTAGAAGTTTAAATGCTTAATTAGGGGTTTAAAATTAAGTTAATTAATTATGGGTCTTAATGACTTTTAAAATTTTTTAAAATTTTATCTAGGGTAGAGAATGTAACTAAGTTTGAGTGTCTTAAATCTCATGTCAATAGGATGTTTATCCTTATTATTGAAATTATTATAAGTCATCTACACAAGTCCTTAATTATTGTCCTTAATGACACTAGGTTATAGGTTTGCAATCAATGTATTCTAACCCTTGATAACATAAATACAAATGCACATAATCATTACAATCAAATCCTAAAACTAGGAGAGCCTAGGTTAGGTGAGTGTGTGCACCCTACCCTACACATGCAAATCAACACATAATTTAAATATTTAAGAATAAAGCTTAAGTAATAAATAATTAGCAAGTTATTTATCTATTTACAAATCCCTATTAAATTAAATCAATCACATTCAATCTCTATTTAGAATTTGAAACAAAGTCTAATGCATCAAAAGGGTTTGAAAATAAAATTCAAACTAACTTTTCAAAATTTAAATATTAAAACATAAATTTAAAATATTATAAATTCAAAATAATGTCAAAATACAATTCAAATAATTTTGAAAAATTCAATGAATTTTGGAAATATCTTAAAAATATGCTCAAAGTTTGAAAATATTTGGACTTATACTTAATTAAATATTAATTAAAATTAACATATCTAATACATGAAATTATTTAAAATATATTAAATATTTAATTTAATTATTAATTTTTAATTAAAGTAATTGAAATTATGAAGAGATTGATATAAAACACTTAAATTTTTATTAAATAAGAATTTTCCATGATTTATTGAAGTTTATAGTAATTAATTGATTTTAAATTTAATTAAAACCCATTTAATTAACTTAGGCGACGACAATGGTGGACTGGACACGTGGCAGCCTTCTATTCGTTGGATCGAAAATGCACGACGGTGGCAATCATTGGCAATGATTGTGCCGCGCATGCAATCATTATCGCACGGTGGGCCCCACATGGTTTCCACTTAACCCAGTCAGTGCGCATTTCCAACCGTCAGATCCTTTGTTATTTGGAGTAAGCGACTGTGATGAAGTCGAGCACAAATCCAATCGATCAAGGCATGTACGTAGTTAGGATCCACTGCGGGTTTGGCTGGATTGTGACCATCCAGATCACATGCAGCTAGGAGACTGTACGAACCGAGCCCTAAGGCAGAAAGAAGGTCTGTTCTAAAGATTTAATGGATGAAATTTGATAAAATTTTAAACAGAGATGGTGTTGATAAAGAGCATTCATGGGGAGTTTATTTTACGGTGTAAAACGCACTCACTGAAATATTATTTAACCTAGGGTGTCCTAGAGTAGGGTTTAAAATTTCACCTTGATTTGTGGACGGATTGAACCGTTTAAGGGTTGGTTGAGCTAGTTGTTTGTCCATGTCTAATCCCCTAGAAGGCTCCAAGTGCTGAAGACATTCAGATCGAAAATTTGAAGCGTTGGACGGAATATGAGGTGGTGGTGGTTGGGAGCTCATCGGCGGCAACCACTGACCAGAGGATTTGATGTTGGTAAGTCTTGGAGAGACTCCTGGAAGCTCAAAGGAAATGTTAGAGCAGTTGGAGGGGCTTGAATGGAGAGAGAAGGCTAGGGGTTCAATCCTGGCTCTATTCAAGGTTTTGCCCTATTCTAATTACTCTAGATCAAATGGATGGTTGAGATAAGCTGTGAGAGCTCCTAGATGGCTACCACCTACCCCTGGGGTGGTTGGAAAGATGTGAGCAAGAACAATGCAAGGACAAAGGGTGTAGAACCCTCTCTTGGTCCCCACATGCACATGGGAGGGTTAGGGCTGCTTTAGACTTAATATAGGGATTATGATTATCTTAAGAATATTGTAGAAACAATTTGGAACAGCTGGAATGATCCAAATGAAATAGATTAGTTTTGAGAGTTTGTTTGACCATATTTGACCGTTTAAGAGCTTGGTTTGATAGTTTGACCAGTCAACTTGGAATGTTGGCTGGTGAGATGGCATATGGGAGAGTATTTGAGTACTAGTTGGACTGGTCCTAAGGCCCCTAAGACAATGAGTTTGAAGCTTGGAGGAAAACTTGACAATTTCAAAGGGATTTCAATGGCTTGTTGATTAGTTTGACTAGTCAACAAAGTCAAAACTGATGATATAACATTTAGGTGATGTTTAAATGTCAATGATGTGAATTCCAAAAGGCCTTAGGGATTAGGTCCATTACATGAATGAAATAATGCATATGTAGAAAGGTTTGAGCAAATTTTGTTGAGTTGACTTGGTCAACCTATGGTGGCATGACTCATGACATGTGTAGACATGTTTGAGCCATAGGTTGAAGATGGATTAAGGGATCGAATATTTAAAATTGAACTATCCAAATCATTGAGAATCATCTGAATGATTGTTAGTGATTGGAAAGGGATTAGAGTTTGATCAGGGGCAAGATTAAGGTTTGAACTGGAATTAAAGTCTAGATAGGCCTGGAGTCTGGATGGGTTTAAAGTCTGGATTTGATTGAAGTATGATTTGATTTGAAGTTTTGAATAAATTGACGTTTGAATTAAAGCCTGGGGTTTATAAGAGTCTTAGGACCTAGATGGATCCTAAGATCTAGATTTGTCTGGAGGAATCCTAGGGTCTAAATAGATCCTAGGGTCTGGATTCTAAAAGGATCCTAGGGTCTAGATAGATCCTAAGGTCTGGATAGATCTTATGATCTGAAGTCTAGGAGGATCCTATAGTCTAGAGTGGTATGGAGGTTAGACTGGTATGGGGTTAGGATTGATCTTGAGTCTAGAAAAAAAGTCCTAATGACCTCATACAAAAATGAGGTCAACAATCATGTAAAATTTTAAAATCATTTGGTAATCTAATTAATGCCCTAAAATTTTTAACATTGCATCAAGTGTTTGATATGGGCTCATTCAGACTCAGATTGGATCACTTTTGAGATTATTGAGTTCATTTTAATCGTACGCTCATTTTTGTTGAAGTTGAAGTCTAGATGTTGTTGAAATTTATTTTGGAAAATTTTAATTCAAATATGCTTCTAGATTCATACTCAACATAACCGATTTTTTATTATGTTTGAATTATGAATAGCGCTTGGAGGTTTTGATTAATAGCTAGCTCTGTCTTCTACCTCAAATAAGAGATACAAAGAGAGCCACATCAATAGAAAAAGTGGCTTTAAACTTAATTTTAAGAAAAAAAAATATCCTTAAATTAATAATTTATTTAATAAAATTGATATAAAATATTTTGTTCTAAGAGCCTACAACATGGTCGTCTATATTTTAAACAAACACACACAAGTACATAAATTGAAAAGGGACCATATAAGATATTGCAAGCACTGTAAAAGAATAAGTTGGGTTTTATAGCTAAGCACGTTATATATATATATATATATATATATATATATATATATATATATATATATATATATATATATATATATATAATATATATATATATATCAAGGTATATGCCAATTATCGAAAGAAAATACTTATATTAGGAAAAATAGTTGGTGATGGAATCAAAATGTATAATAGAAGATAAAAAATAAGTAGCTCTATAATAAAAATTGGTTTAGATATTAAAACTCTAAAAATTGAGAAAGATATAACGATGTAAGTAAGGAGTCTAAAAAAGCAATTTGCGATGCAAAGACTTTAGCTTTTACAGACTTATATAATAAATTAGATACTAAAGAGGATGAAAGATATATGTATAAGCTAGTCAAACAAAGGGACTGGAGTAGTAAGGATTTAGTTCAAGTGAAGTGCATAAAGGGTGAAGATCAAAAAGTACTTTTTTTATAGGAGGATATTCAACAAAGATGGATGAGATATTTTGCTAAAGTTTTTAATGAAGATTATGAAAATTCGATTGTCTTTAGTAACCTTAACACTCTAAATGATAATAAAGATTTTTGTTTTTTTTCGGTGTATTACTAAAACTGATGTTAGAGAGGCTATAAAGAAAATGAACTGTGAGAAAATTGTTGGGCCTGATTATATTCCAATAGAGGTGGGGAAATGCTTAGGTGATGAATGAATATCTTGGCTTACTAAACTTTTTAATATTATTTTGAAGACTAAAAAGATGCCTGATGTGTGGAGAATGAGTGTGTTGATTCATATTATTAAGAATAAAGATGATATGCAAGATTGTGCGAATTATAGAGCAATTAAGTTGATGTGTCATACTTTGAAACTTTGGGAGAGAGTTCTGGAGCATATGTTACGACGTGATACTAATGTTTTTCAAAATCAGTTTGGATTCATGCCGGGTAGATCTACAATGGAAGCCATATATTCATTAAGTGGTTTGATGGAGAAGTACATAGATAATAAGGAGGATCTACATATGATATTTATTGATTTAGAGAAAGCATATGATAAAGTTCCAAGAGAAGTGCTTTGGAGAGTTCTAAAGAAGAAAGGGTTTAATAGTGCTTATATTCAAGACATTATGGATATGTATGCTAGAGCTATTACTTATGTTCAAACACAAGGTAGTTTGACCAAGTTTTTTCCAATTGCAGTTGGATTACATTAAGGATCAGCCTTAAGCCCATATCTTTTTTCTTTAGTCATGGATGTTCGTACTAGAGATTTGCAAGAGTATGTTCATCGGTGTATGATTTTTTGCTGACGATATTCATCTTGTTTATAAGACTAAAGAGGGAGTTGAAGGTAAATTTGAATTATGGAGGTCAACCTTAGAGTCTAAAGGTTTTTGTTTGAGTAGATCTAAAATCAAATACATTGAGTGTAATTTTAGTAATGATATATCTAGTGGGGATTTTGTGACTTAGTGTGATCAAGTCATTAATAAAACTACACATTTTAGATATCTTGAGTCTATTGTTCAGAGTGATGGTGAAATAGATGGGGATATTATTAGAAGAATTCAAGTTGGATGGCTGAAGTGGAGGAATGCATCGGGCTTGTTGTGTGATTGAAATGTACCACTCAAACTTATGGGAAAATTCTATAAGGTGTTGGTTAGGCCTGTAATGCTCTATGGAGCAGAATGTTGATCATTAAAAAAGAAGCATAATATTAAGTTAAGAGTTGTAGAAATGAGGATGCTTAGGTGGATGAGTGGATTTAATCTTGGAGACATGATACAAAATAAGCATATACGTGAAATGGTTGAAGTAGCTTCAGTAACAGATATGATTAGAGATAATTGCCTTTGATGGTTTGGTCACATAAAATGACAGCTTTCTGATGACCCAATTAGGAGAGAAGATGTATTATATTTAGCCTATATTAAGAAAGGTATAGGTATACCTAAAAAGTCTTGGTTTGAAAATATTAGAAATGATCTTTCTTTATTAGATCTAAAAGAAAATTTGAATCTTAACAGGTCAGAATAGAGAAAAAGGATTCATATAGCCGACCCCACGTAGTGGAATAAAGCTTGTTGTTGTTGTAAGGTATAAATATTGATGATCACTCTACTTATGATCCTTTTCACCTAGTTTAAATATGTAACTATTCACCTCGTATTGTGGTAAGTACTCTTAGATATAGACATGCTCTTAGTCAAAAACTTTTGCTTATACCTAATTGTATATTAAAAGCTTTCCTAAACTATAAATTGCAATAAAAATAAAAATACTAAATGGAGACATCATATCATAACAAAAGTGCCATAAGAGAAAGCTAATAACTCATCATTTTAGAGATTATTTGCTAAGTAATGTGTGAGATGACATTTTAATATATTTTATACTCAACCTTTGAATAAGGGAATTTAAATACAACATATACCACTAGCCATTTATCATAAAATCAAAATAGAAAAATATCTGTCATAATATTGTAAAATATTTAAACAAGCATGTGCAAAGTAAAGGCATCCTAACTAATAACAAATAGCCCAAGCTAATAAGTCCAATGCCATGCATAAAATGGATCCTCTAAGAAAATATCGACCTAGCTACATCCTCCTATGCTAAATGTCTAAGAGGTTATGACCTATCACAAAACCAAAGTGATTACAAAAGTCTCATTGTGATAAGAGTCACACATGATTGTGATGGGCTACCAAAAGCACTTGATGACAAAAATGGTCGAACCACTAAAGCTCAATATAGAGAAATTACAGTTGAGCATAGTTGACCTATCACTAAGAGCAAGTTGAACTCTAAGCTAGAAAATTTTATTTATATTTTTTGCTTAATTATGTGTGTGAAAACTTTATGTGGTATTATAATTGCATGTGTGTGTGAGACTTAGTGTTTGTATTAAAATTTTTATGTGTTAAAATGCTAGTCGAAGGCGCATAATTTATTTAATTAAGTGGCTCATGCATGGAGTGAGTGGTCAGCCAAGCAAAGAGTTAAGGAGGACCGTTATGGCCAAGCATGCATGGAAAGTGAAAGTAGTTATAATGGTTATTAGTTTGGGCCATTGTACTTATGGAGGTTATTTGGGTGGGCCACTCTCTTCCTCTTTCTTTCTTCTTTTCAGATTCAATGTTCTATTATTGTAATATGTATTTAAACATCATTTTCTATGGAATGAAGTGCTTCGATATTTTTGTTACTTAATTTGGAGTGAATTCTAAGTGGTGGCATGGCTTAGGGTAACGCCTTAGGAGATGGGTTTTGTGATCTCTCAACCAACCATTTTTTATGAGTTGATTTATTTTATTTTTATACATTTTCTATAATATTTTCTTATGATTTTGTGTGGCTTTGTCCCAACTTTGCTCTAAAATTTTTTCCTAAAAAATATTTCATAAAAATCCCCATTTAGATCAAATAGCAGCAGTCGATCGAACCTGGGCTAAAATTTGACTTAGTTTTCTTCTTGTTTGGATTTAGTGATCTTAAACACTTCTAAAATTTATGGGAAATTGCACGACTCATCTTAAGACATCCCAATAGCATTCCCCAGCAGTCTCTTCTATTTTTCATTAGTCTAAACCCTGCCACTAAAATCCTAAACCCTAATTTGTTAAATTAGCAAGATTTTAGGCACAACCACTTATAAAATCCTATACAAATATTAAGCCCCTCAAAAAATTATGAAAATTTTAATTTTACAATCAGACCTTGTTCTATAGCTTTTTCAAGTGATTTGAGAGTTTATTATCAGTATTTGGCAAATTTTGTGAATTGAAGGCAACTTAGTGTTGTTGATATTTTAGACCCTAAACCTTAAGCTGATCTTTGTTACACTCCTAACTTGAAATAAACCATCAAATTAACTCCTCCAATATAGTTGGAACTTAAATAAGACTCTTGTGAAGGATCATAATCTAATTTAACCCTTACCAAGTGGCTTATCTTACAAGCTGCACTACCACCACACCATTTTTGATATCAAAGCCTAGGTTAATTGGTAGATACCATTGGATGTAAACATAAAAAATTGTGATAAGCCTAGAAAGGCTATTACAAAGTGTGGTGTTGACTTACAAAAAAGGAATATTTGTACTTTGGATTTTATAATATTCCTTTGATGATAATTTATATTTCATAGAAAATTCATGTGGTAGAGTACATGTTTGATGCAATTATATTAACTAGTGTAAGAATGTCAATGTTCGCTATGAAAAAAATATTCATTAGGCATAAGGTGAACCTTGCTCTTATGAACTTAAAGGTTCTCCTAATTTTTCCTGAGGTAGATTGAGTTGAATATTTACCCAGATTTTTCCTAAGAGTACTGTCAGAGTTTATTTAGATCTAGGTTCTATTTCTTATGAGTGCAAGCCCTCATAATTAATTACCCCTGCTAATGTATTAGAAGAGCACACTCGAATAAGGATGAAAATATGTCTAGTTAGTAGATGAAGCACATATTTGTGTACAATCGTATTTTAAATTTAGTTATGGGGGATGAAGGTACACCTGATCAAGACCCCATGGTTCTATCATCTTGGGTATGCCATGGGTTTCAATTTATCAATACTAACAACCATTAATTGTAGTATTCATGGAATCTGATTAGCAGCCATGCGTTGCCTACTCTTAGGGATCCCGAGTAAATTGAAGTGGAGAATATGGACTTTAATTTATTAGTTTGGGTTTTAGTTGGGGCTTATTGCTCTGTTTAAGGGTTGCCCGTGTTGTTGGATTTACATTGGGGCTTACAACTTTCATTTGAAAGTAGCCCTAATAATGGGTCTTACGACCTTTATTAGAGGTGGCTAGAATACTTCGATATGAGTGGGTCTTATGGCTTCTATTAGAAGTAGCTTGAAGATTTTTGGATATGAGTGGGTCAAATGGCTTGCATTAGATGTTGTCTAACAACGTGTCTTACGACCTAGCCCGATAATCTAAGTGACCCGTATGGTGGATTTTAAAGCCTAACCCATGTAGATCAGGATGCTCGAGTGAGGGGCCTAGAGTTATGTTATTACCTAAACATTTTTCTTAGAGGTCGGGCTTATTGCTTCTATTAGAAGTTGCCGGTTGGTTAATCAGGGATTGGAGATTAGGTCATTTTTTTCCCTAAAATTTTCCTCTAAAGTCGGACTTACAACTTTCATTGAAAGTAGTCTGGTAGTGGGTCTTACAACCTAGTTCTTATAATGTTACCCATAGGGGTTTAATTATTTGGATATAGGGTCATTCATTTAGAAGTTTCATAATGTGTTTGTCTTACAACTTCGCTTAGAAGAAGCCCAAAGGGTTTGTAGTTGTTTGCTAGTTTGACACTAAACAATTGTTTTGACACCTGTTCACCAGCTGCTATTTTCTAGCTTTCTTCAGTGTACTTGCTATTTATTTTATGCTTGTAAATTGTTTTTCTACTATAATAGTTTGTTGCTCTACTTATTTTCCAGTGCTGTTGTTTTACTAGTTTTCACTATTTTGCTTTCCTAGTTTTTTCAATACTTCGCTATACTTGTAGTAACTAGTTGTTTTTTTCTTTCTTTCAGATTAATTTTATTTATAATTCTACTAATTTTTATTTGCTTGTTTGTAGGTATTTGGTACTTGTAATATTTCAGGGGGCTCACAGGTAGATGTAGGAGCTACTGTTGTGGGTCTGAGGAAGTTTGAGTTTTGTTTTGAGAGTTTCAAAATTCTTTGTTGAGTTGTTTGAAGAGCTCCATATTATTGCTTAGAGAGTTGTTAAAGAGCTGCTCAGTAGTTTGTACTTAGGTTGATTGGATAGTGGAAAAACATTGATTTGATGCTCTTTTGATTTAATTGATTGCATTAATTAATTAAGTTGATTAATTAAAATGATGAATTTTAATTAAAATTAATTTTTTTCAAAAGTTAGTTAAAATTTTTTAAATGTATTTGAAAATTATATGATTATTAAATTGATTTGCCCAAATTGATATCATTTTAAAGTTATTTGATTCATATGATTTATTAAATTTTATTTTTCATTAATTTAATTTAGTTGAATGTTATTTATTTAAGTAATATTAATTAATTTTGAGTCTCAATTGAGTTAAAGTTTCCAATTAAAGTTTGATTGATTTTAATTTAGGTTAAAATTTAAATTGTATCTTGAAATTATCTAATTAAATTAGTTATTCAATTGGTTATTTGGGCTTACTAATTAAATGATATTAATTTTGAATTATTTAATTTGATCACTAAAATTAAAGTTTCAATTTAATTGATTATAGCTCTCTTTTTTTTTGTTCAAATAAATTCAATTTACTAATTTAAGTTATTCAATTATTTATATTAAATTGGCTTAGTTCAATCATTTAGAGTTTTAATTAAATATTATTTAATTTGAAAGTTTGATTTTAGTTCTGTTCGACTAACCCGATTTTAATTTCAATTAAAAATTGATGAATTTAGACCTTAGTCATATCTTTTATTAACTGTTTAGTTATTCTTTGATTAAAGTTTGATTTTATATTTATTTATGCTTTAATGTTTAAACAGATTAATTATTTAAAAAGACTAAGATTTCAATTTAAAATGAAGTTTTAATTGTTTATTTAATTAAGTTATTGAATTAATAAATCAACTGATTTTGCTTAGTTAGCTTATTCAAATGATTGATTAGTGATTTGATTAGTTATGATATGTTTCAATTGATTGCTCTCCAATTTGTCTAAGTACAACATTTTTGAGAAATTGATTGCTCTCCAATTTGTCTAAGTACAAAATTTTCGAGAAATTTCGGCAACCTCCCGGTGTCCCCTCCCCGCGAGGGGAGGTAATGGTTGGACACTTGCCCTTTTGACTCGACTAGACTGGATAAAATCAACGGCGAGGAATATGGGGGGAGTGAATCAACCCCAAAAATAGCTTTTAAGTCTTCAATCCACTCGGCCGAATAAGATCGATGGTCGAGGACTCCGGGATCGTATCGGGGCTTTCTTCAATCAAATGGCTTGTGACTTCCAACTGATGCTCAATTTATTCATTTTAATATTTATCTTAATAGAACAAAAGAGCAGCATATTTAATTTGATATTTTAAAATATCATGTCAAGTTAGAGAAACAAACCATCACTGAAAGCTTTCAAGCTTATTATTTGAATCTATTTTTTATGGCAGAATGGCAAACGGCCCACAGTTTTTGGAACTTTTATTAGGTCCGGTGTAAGGACGTAGAGGAACGTTCGGTCCGAGGCAAAATCCCACCAAAAAACTCGGTATTTGCTCGGTATTACTAGGTATTATTTGATAATAATGAGGAATACCGCTCTGTGAAGATCAATACTGGGTTATACCGAGTTATACCAAGCAATACCGAGTTGTACCGAGTTTTTTCTAGAAAAACTCGGTACAACTTTTGTATAACTCGGTACTGCTCGTTGTAGCTCGATATAACTCGGTATTGGGTCTTCACGTGATGGTATTCCTCATTATTGTTTGGTATTGCTCGGTATTTTTCATTTTTGACGTGATTTGACCTCCAATCGGACTCCGGCTCCTCTACCTCCGGTCGGTCGGAGGACGTAATAATTGTTCCAATTTTTGACAGAATAAAGAGGAGGGCTTCTTCACGGGTATAAAAGCAAAAGAACAGCGTGAGAGGTGAGTCCAGAAAATTGGAAATTTCAGGCGGACGTGCGGCTTTGCTTGCTTGAGAAGATCGCTTGTGTGTGGAAGACCAGCGGCAGAAGGTCTAGCACGGACGTCGGCGGAGGTTGGGCCCTAGCACGGACGTCGGCAGAAGGTTTAGCACGAACAGCGGCAGAAGATCGCGTGCGGTCTGATTACGCGAGATTGAAGGAAGCCGGCGTTAGCTCCGGTGTCGGAGTCAGGCCGAATTGACGGCTAATTGACGTCGGGCTTGCGAACAAAAGCAAGCCGGAGATGAACAAGAAATCTCTTTGCTTCAAAATTGATTGTAAGTGAGCGTCCCTGAAAAAACTTCAGTTTTCTTCTTCTTATTCAAATTATGATGGTTTCTTTTTGAGAACTGGCAGAAGACTTCAGGAATGTAATTAATAAACCACATATGCCTTGACAATCAGAAGTTTACTAATTTACATAACTTCTGTTTTAAATTTTGGAGAGGTCAATTGCATTTAGGTTTTTAGCCAGTCATGGTCAAAACATTTTAAAGTTATATTTGTCTCTAAAGTTACACCCAAATATTATACCTTTATCCAAACATAATTCTATGAGCATTCAAACCTTTTATTAAACTTGTATAGATAATTAATTTAACATCCAGCAGTAATTATGAAATAAAAACTGTCATTGGCTTTTATCGAGGGCGGATCCACCTTAAGGCATGGGGCCTGAATAAATAAAAATATTCTTTATTATATAATTCTTTAGGTAATTTGTCCCCCTCCATATATTTTTGTTTTTATTACAAGGGGTTTTAGGCAATTCCCCCCCACCCCACCCCACCCCGCGCGCGCGCGAATTTAGTCTTTATTACAAGGGATTTTAGTATAAATATGCCTTATGTTTAATGTTATTTGAATAAATTATCCTCCAACGAATTGGTTGGGCAGTTTCGCACAACGAATTCGTTGCAACATTCTATAAATATTCTGACTTATATTCATTTTCTCTTCTTTTCCCAGGTTTTGGATTTTGATTGGTCCAGATCCTGTTCAATGCCTGATACAGAGCCTTCCGAGGATTATATTTGGAGGGAGATTGATGCATATATCTTTCCAAGTCGGCTTCACTTATAGACCGACTATATTGATTTGTTTTAGATTTTTAGTATTTTACATTTGATTAAAAGTTGGCTCAACCCTTAGGCTTTATGAGCATGCAAAATTCAAAGGTGTTTCCCTTAGGCTTATTGAACCTGTGTCTGATTTCAATCCTTTAGATAAGCTAACGAAAATAGCTCGACTCTTAGGTTTGTGAGCATGAAAAATTTGTAAAATTCAACACTTAGACTTGTTGAACCAGTGGATTCTATTTCTCGACATTCTAAGTAAGTTGATGAAAATATAGCTCAACTCTTAGGATTATGAGCATAAAAAATTTAGATGTTCGACCCTTAAGCTTATTGAACCAATATGTTTTAACCATTTAGGTTAATGAAAATAGCTCGACACTTAAGTTTATGAGCATGAAAATTTTTTTAGAGGTTCCGCCTTTAGGCTTATTGAACATGTTTGTGATTTCAACCCTTTAGATAGGCTGATAAAAATAGCTTGACCCTTAGATTTGTGAGCATAAAATACTTAGAGGTTCAACCATTAGGCTTACTGAATCAATATTTCATTTCAACCATTTAAATTAATAAAAATAACTCGACCCTAGTTTATGAGCATAAAAGACTTTTAAAGGTTTGACCCTTAAACTTAATGAACCAATGGATTTTAGCTTGACCCTTATATTTATAAGCATAAAAGACTTAGAGGTTCAGCCCCTTAAGCTTACTAAAATGGTATTTCATTTGAACCATTTAGGTTGATAAAAATAGCTTGACCCTTAAGTTTGTGAGCATAAAATATCTTTAAAGGTTTGGCTCTTAGGCTTATTGAACCAATAGACTTTAGCTTGACCCTTAGTTTTATAAGCATAAAGGACTTAGAGGTTCAACCATTGAGCTTATTGAACTGATATTTCATTTTAACCATCTAGGTTGATAAAAACAGCTCGACCATTAGGTTTATGAACATGAAAGACTTAAAGATTCGACCCTTAGTCTTATTAAACCTTTTGAAATTAGCTTGACCCTTAAATTTATGAGCAATGCAATTTTGTCAGTTGACTATAATGATGGATCATTTAGTCAATATGTAGTTTTATGATTCACTAACATTATTTGATAAAGGGGTATTTTATAAAATTTGTCTCTTATTTTTATAGGAGGATGTAGAAGATGTCTCATGCCTTATAGGATAATATAGATAAATTGCCTCCTGTATTACAGAAGGGTTTATGTCAAGTGCTCCTTGCATTACAAGGGAACATGTAAATTTATATCCTGTATTGCAGGAATATATGTGGGTCGTCTTCTATTATTATAGGAGTGATTAAAAGTCATCTTCTGATTTACAAGAAGGTATATAAATTTTCTCATATATTATAGGAGGATATAACATATGTTTCCTGCCTCGTAAGAGAATATCCAAAATTGCCTCTTATATCATAACATCCTATCAATTGGGAGATTATGTGTGGTATTTCTTAAGATATTAGCCATTAATTGGTGGCATAGACATTTGATATAAAATGTCTATAAGTTGGTAGACTCCTTCATATTCCTTTTCGATAATGATGGACCCTTCGCATATTAGGTTAAATTTATCGCTGATGTGACGGTGGGGAATTATAGGCCTTTTATGAACTAGTACAAGTTCTCTTTCTTTAAAGCTCCTTGGACGGACCATTTGATAATGTGCCTTACTCATCCATACTTTATAGATTTCTAAAACTTATAGGGCTTGAAATCTAACTTCATCTAGAGCTTCAAGTTCCTCTCATTGTATAGGATCATTTTCTTCTTAGGTGAGTTCGTATTGTATAGTAATATGAAGCGATAGTAGCTCCACCTTAGAGGTAGTATCGCATCTATTTTGAAGACCAAAGAATATGGAGTAGCCTGTGTCGAGTCTTATAGGTTATGCAATATGCCCATTAGGCTTCTATTAATTTATCGTACCATTCTCTCTTATTTTTAGAAAAAAAATTTCTTGAGTAATTTAACCAAAAAAATTTTAAATGCTTTAGCCAATCCATTAGTTGTTGGATTATACATCGAAGAATAATGTCAGTCTATTTTATGGTGTTCGATAAATTGATAAATTTTGGCACTTTTGAAGGTGGTACCATTATTTGATATAATTCGATGTGGTACACTAAAATGATAGATAATGTTATATTGGAAGAATTTCATTACATTATCTACTTTAACTTCTCTTAAGGGAATTTTCTTAGCCCAATTTGAAAAGTAATCAATGGTAGTGAGGATGAATCGATGTCCTAAAAGAGTAGGTGGTCCTATAGGACCAATTATATTAGTACCCTAAGTTTTAAATAGCCATAATGCTACTGTAGGGTGTAGCGGGTTAGGTGGACAATATATAACATTCAAATGTAACTAACATTGATGACACTTATTAGCATAGTCAAGACAATCTTTAATCATGCTAGGTTAATAATATCCCATGCATTTGATTTTAATTTTCATTTTTGGTTCGGATCAGTGTGTGTCGTACAATCCTTTATGGACTTCAGCTATGACTTTCTAGGATTCATCAAGACCCAAGCATTGTATTCACTTTTAGTCAAATGATCTACGATATAAAGTGTCATTCATGTAATCATATTGTAATGCTCTTTTGGATGTTTGTGAAGCAATATATTTATCCTCCGGCAATCTACCCTCTTTGAAATATATAATGAATTGCTATCTCCAAACATTCTATTACGATATTTGGATGCACTCAGGCATTTCTTTTCCTTAATCATCTTGTAAGGAAGCCAGAGCCAATATGTGTTTGTTCTGGATGGTTATAATGTTTGGATCCTCTTGGGAATTTGCCATTTCTTTAGCCAACTTTACCAACACATCAGTTTTGTCATTTTCTTCATGTGTAACCCTAATTAGGATTACCTCGGGGATTTTCTCTATGAGTTTTAAAGTATACTCGTGATAAGAGACTAGCTCAGGCTTATTAATTTAAAAGCATGTGGTATTTCCTTAATTATAAGTTCAGAATCTTTATATATATGAAGTTTATGAATGTTCATATTAATTGTAAGCTCGAGACCCGCTATTAGAGCTTCATATTCAACTTCATTATTAGTGAAGGTTTATGTCAAGTTGTAGGATTATCGAAGTATACTACCTTGTGGGCTCTATTAAGCATCATTATTAGTTCTGGTCGGCGAGGCTCTGATAGCTGTATACCAATTCTAATCGCATGTCGAAAGATTTTGTCAGTGTATTCTTTCTTGAAAGAATATAGCTTATTTATATTTTTCTATAAGGTAGGGGCATTATGTTTTTTATTTGACTATTTTATCACCTTAGGCGAAGTCATTTCCCCTTTTTCCCTTTGGTTAAGAGTAGAGGTAAATGCAATATTTACTTCACTCCTCTTTGAGTCATAAACTTTTGGTTATTTTCTTTACCAACAGGGTTGTTGTTATAGTTGAAGCCGATACCCTTAGGTTTGGATTTGTGCGTTGTCAGCATCAGCTCTTGTACCTCTATCCCTTGGTAAGGAATATCTAGATTAGGATAAGCAGCTTGAGTGCTGCCAGCATTCAATGTTGGATTTCTAATATTCTTTCAAAAGTTTGTTGTTGGTGGCCAGCCAAGTACAGCTGCGAGACCAAGCTATTTAAATAATTCCTTCATCATATTGTTCATCTCATTGAGATGAGCATTCAACTAGGTGATCTTTTGATCCTTCTTTATTAGAGAATATGCACTTCTTGTTGCAGTCTTCTCACAACTTTATTTGCTTCTTCCTCCTCTACTTTTTTTTTTGTTCTGGAGGGGTTCTATATATAGTCCCTACTTGTTCTTTAGTACCTCGCAGCTTTTCTTCATTTTATAGATTTACAACTGTGTTCTGGTGAGTATATACTCTTTGGCTAGGCTGTTTGGAAGTATGATTAATCATTTAGACAATTTTAATGTCCATGGGATCAACTTCCATCATTTCCCCGTCATAATAATCATGAATAGAAGCCTTTTTAAATGCAATGATCCTTATTACATTCCTCATTGGTGTGAGGACTTGTCCTTTGATTTATCTCTCTGAATTGGATTTTCCTCCTAGGATCGGCCGGGACGATGTTGAGTTCGGCCAGGCCGATCAGTGCATTGAAAGAGCTGAGTTCTGGAATGATTTCTGGAGTGAATTCTGGACTGGATCGTCCAGGCCGATTTTGGATCGGCCGAGGACGATCAGATACGACAAGAATCCAGAGAATAAGGGTTTTTATCGTCCAAGGAAAAATAATTATCGGCTGAAAAATCGTCCGGGCCGATTTGATTTTGTTCTGATCGGCCAGGACGATGTGGCGATCGGTCGGGCCGATCTGTTGAGTTTATATGAGAAATCAGCTCGATTCGAGGAGAGAGAAAATCATTTGATATTTTATAAAATATCTGAGGAGAGAGAAAGAGAAGGAATCAAAGAGAAAAGTCGGATTTCGAAGGCCGCGGAGCGCTTTTCGTCCTTCGCCGCTGTTCGGATAATTGAAGATCTCGCGATAAGGACTCCGAATCCTATTTCTGTTTTCAAAGATGTTGTGTTTTGACCGAGTTGTGCACTGTTTTGTGTTTTCGTAGTCGAATTTTGGACCAGATTTGGTATTGACACAACTTTCACCGCACAACTTTTAGAATGTTAAAGATATGAATATTGTACACGATTTGAGTATTTTCTACGATGATTTTACCGGTCGGAATTGATTCTACGCGATTTTAATCGAATAGAAAAATATCAGGACTTGATTTGATATGGATTCAGTAGAGTAATAGTCTTGTATTGATGTCGTGAATATTCTATTGTAATTTGGAGAAATTTGGGAAATTGTGATTTTTGCAGGATTTTTGTGTAAATTTGATAGACTGCCGTTACTCTGCCCGATTTTCGTATGATTTCTGATTTGTCTGAAATTGATAGATTGAATTGATATGCGTATGAATATTAATATGATTGTTCTAGATTGCTTTAATATTGATTATTAAATTGATTATTGAATTGATTATTGAATTGACTATTGACTTGACTATTGATACTGAAACACAAGTGGAACCTGGTTGAACGTTGGTTGGAGATTGAATTGACCTGTACAGGATGGTGGGCCGACGGGCTTTCCTTTAAACATCGATTATGGATATCTACAACAGCACTATGGATGGGAGTCATAAGGGGTTTATAGAAATGCTGACGGGCAATAGAGTGACGACTCTTTTTATCGAAACCAACGTATGGATATCTACAACAGCAATATGGATTTTACAACAGCAACATAGCCAGTTGATTGTACTTGTTCAGTATTATTGTATTGAATGCATGTTTACTGTATTGACATACGGATTTATTGCTTTATCGATATCTGGGGCATCACAATTGGCCTCATATTCTTCTTCTGGTCTACTCTAACACCTTTAATGTAATATTAGAGACTTATGACTTTCTTCATACATAAGAGCCTTTCCCTTATCATGTAGGGTAGGCTTGGCGGGGGATTTCTTATTAAAATGTCACCCTCAATCACAATTGTTGAATGGATCTTTACCAGCTTTTCCCTTGTAGTTACCCTTTATAATCTTCATTTGTTTGGGTTCTTTGTAGTGATCTTTGAATAATTTACCCAAGACACAGAGCAATGTCAGTTACTTGAACCAACAAGTTCCTTTAAAGGAACCGACCTATAGTATGGTCAAAAAGTGTCTTTGCTTGTAGCCTTCTTGATGATGATTACCGTAAAATGTTTCCACTTACTTTCGTTCAAATCTCTGATGTTGTCTAGGCTCCATTCTTCTTAGATTAAAGTAATGAAGTAGGCCTTTATCAGTTCCTTAATAATAATTTCCTTGATACCTCCTTCTTCCAAGAATTTCTGGAAGTCAAAATGACATCTACATTCAATAACTTTATCAAGCTCCTCATAAGTTTCTTGTTCTTCACAACCTTCAGTAGCTTCTGAAGATGGGAGAAGGTTGATTCTTTCTTCTTCGGCGATGACAATTAATTAGAATTCTCCTAGAAAGACTTCTTCAGATTACCTCTATCATTATTACACCTTACCCATAGTAATGATTCAAAACCATTATTAATGGGTATATTGGCCTCTAGTTGAGGCCATAAATCCTGGCTTGGGTGGGTATATTTGTCCACCTACTCGCTCTAAGTCGAGCATTACCTTTTCTTTTAGCCTTTCTTGATAGTTTGAGGTCAGAAAAGGAAGCTTCAGCATCGTGCCTCTCATGAATGAAAAAAGTCTTCTTAGGAACCTCAACTTCCTTCCTCTTCAGATTGGCCATATTAACTATAACTTATTTCAATATAGGCTCTGGAGCCTTTCGTTTGGCCAATGGGGACACCTTGGCTCCGATGTTGGAAGCCTTATTATTAGGCTTCTGATAGCAAACAACATATATGTTCACATTTTATGCAAAGTCAATAATGACTTTTTTAGGCCTGGGCTTAAATGCCATCTTCTTGGCCAAAGAGGTTACATTAGGTGCAACCGATAGTCTCGAAAACAAAGAGGGCCTGGGTACAATGGTGTTCTCAATCAGCATCTTCCTGGTTGGTGCACTTCAACAGGGAGGAACTCGAACACTTCAAAAATAGTTTTGAATTGTAAAGTAGCACTAGCACAGTCAGTATCAATGACAGCTTGAGGAAACTGAACCCTTTATCCTTCCCCGAGCTTGATAGACATCATACTTTTAACATGTGACATGTTAGTAACATGATTTCTGTTGCACAAGAAAAATATAACTTTATAATGAAGAAGTATGTATGTATATATATATATCATCCCGAGATGAAAAGAGAAATAGTGTCACCGAAATTTGTTCGCTCTAGAAAAATATTCATTAGGCAAAAGTGAACCTCGCTCTTACGAACTTAGAGGTTCCCTTAATTTTTCTTAAGGTAGATTGAGTTTAATATTTAAGCAGATTTTCCCTGAAAGTAGTGTAATGGTTTATTTAGATCTGGGTTTTTCTTCATATGAGCACCAGCCATCATAGTTAATTTCCCCTCCTAATGCATTAGAAGAGCAATTTTGATTAAGGATGGAAATATGTCTAGTTAGTGCATGAAGCACATATTTATGTGCTACATTGTTTTAAACTTTGTTATGGGAGATGAAGGTACACCCGATTAAGATACCATGATTACGTCATCCTAGATATATCGTAGGTTTTAATTACCAATATTAACAACTATTGAATGTAGTGTCTAGTGAATCTGATTAGCTGCCATATGTTGCCTCCTCTCAAGGATCCCGAGTAAAATGAAGTGGAGAAATATGAACTTTAATTTAAATTAGTTTGGGTTTGAGTTGGTGTTTATTGTTCTATTTAAGAGTTGCTTGTGTTGTTGGATTTAGGCAGGGGCTTACAATTTTTATTTGAAAATAGTCCTAATACTGGGTCTTATAGCCTTTATTAGAGGTGGCCCGAAGATTTTGCATATGAGTGTGTCTTATAGCTTCTATTAGAAGTAGCCTAAAAATTTTTGTGTATGAGTGGGTCTTATGGCTTCTATTAGATGTTGGCTAATGACGGGTCTTACGGCCTAGCCCTGTAAGCTAAGTAGCCCGTATAATGGGTCTTAACGCCTAGCCCTTATAGACCAGGATGCTTGAGTGAGGGTTCTATGATTATGTTATTACCTAAATATTTTCCTTAGAGTTCGGGCTTATGACATCTATTAATATTGCTGGTTGGTTAATCGGGGATTGGGGAATATGTCATTTTTGCCTAAAAATTTCCCCTAAAAATCAGACTTACGACTTTAATTGAAAGTGGCAGGGTAGTAGATCTTAAAATCTAGTTCTTGTAAACGAGGCTGCTCATAGGAATTTATTTATTTGGATATATGGTCATTTATTTAGAAGTTCTCTAACGTGCTGATCTTACAACTTCGCTTAGAAGAAGCCCAAGTTGTCTGCTATTTTGACACTAAACATTAGTTTTAACACCTACTCACCAGCAGCTATTTTCTAGTTTTTAGCACTATACTTGTCGTTTGTTTTATGCTCGTAGATTTTTTCTACTATAGTAGTTTGATGCTTGACTTATTTTTCAGCTATATCTCTTTATTAGCTTTTTAGTACTTGCTTTACTAATTTTTTCGGTACTTTGCTCTATCAGTAGTAGCTAGTTTTTTTTTTCTTTCAGCATTGATTTTATTTATAATTGTGATGACTTTTGTCTACTTATTTGTAGGTATGTGGTACTTGCAAAAGTTCAGGTAACCCACAGATAACTATAGGAGCTAGTATTGAGGGTCATAGGAAGTTTGAGTTGTCTCGAGAGTTCCTTATTCTTATTTAAAGAGTTGTTAGAGAGCTATTCAATAGTTTGTACTTGGTTTGATTGGATAGTGAAAAAATATTGATTTGATGCTATTCTCATTTATGTTTTTTTTATTTAATTGATTGCATTAATTAATTAAGTTGACTAAATTAAATGTTGAATTTTAATTAAAATTTAATATGTTCAAAAGTTAGTTTAATTTTTTTTATAGATGTATTTAAAAATTATATGATTATTAAATTTATTTGCTCAAATTGATGTTATTTTAAAGTTATTTGATTCATATGATTTATTAAATTTAAATGCTCCTTAGTTTAATTGAGTTGAATGTTATTTATTTAAGTGCTATTTAATTAACAAGTCTTAATTGAGTTAAAGTTTCTAATTAAAGTTTGATTGATTTTAATTTAGGTTATAATTTAAATTGTATCTTGAAATTATCTAATTAAATTAATTATTCAATTGGTTAATTGGGATTACTAATAAAACAATTTTAATTTGGAATTATTTAATTTGATTAGTTAAATTAAAGTTTCAATTTAATTGATTAAAGCTCTCTTCTTTTTTTTTTTAGTTTGATTAAATTCAATTTATTGATTTCAATTATTAATATTAAATTGCAATGTTTTAAAAATCGGACCGGACCGGCCAGTCCGACCGGTTAGACCGTGAACCGGTCCAAAGGCCGGTTCGATTCAACCCGAAAACCGGCTTATCTTCAAACCGGCCGGTTTTTTCCAAAACCGCCGGTTCAACCGGTGAACCGGCGAACCGGTTACGGTTCTCTTGAACCGGCCGGTTCAAATTTTATATTTTTTAATATTTAAATTTTAAATAACTTATTTTTAAATATTAAAAAATATTTGTAATTAAATTTCAAAATTGAAATGCTTAATTTTAAATTAAAAAATTTCAAGCAAGCATTTCATGAAGGGGAAGTATAGTACTACTTTTTAGCTCAAAAGCCAATATATAGTAAAAGCTTCACCAAGGGAAAGTCTCCCAAGTGATGTGGGACTAAAAAATCTAAAGCTCATGTCTTTCTTCTTAACTTTTAAGTTTACAACATACACTATTCATTTTAAAATAAATTTTTTAAATAATATTTTTATGATGAATTAATATTTATTTTAATTAATAATATTAAATAAAATATATTCATCATTTTTTAAATGTACCATAAATATTAATTTATTTATTTATTATTTATAATAAATGATTTAATTTAACCTCAATAATAAATAAATGTAAAATAATAATATGAATCTAATATATAAATTATAAATATATAACATAAATTAAGTATTATTTATATTAAACTTATTAATTCATTTGTAAGTTAATTTTTTGTTAAATTTAAATTAAATTTAAAAATTGAATATGTTTAAATTTAAAACTATATAAGATATTAATAATGTTTGAATTCAATTTATTTTTTTAATAAAAAAGTTATATTATTATATGATTTTTATATCATCTAAATTGTATTTATTACGTCATCCGGTTCGACCCCGGTTCGACCGGTTCAACCGGTCGAACCGTGAACCGCTCTCTCTACCGGTTCGTTGCCCGGTCCGGTTTTCACAACCTTGTTAAATTGTCTTAGTTCAATCATTTAGAGTTTTAATTAAATGATATTTAATTTGAAAGTTTAATTTTAGTTTTGTTCAACTAATCTGATTTTAATTTCAATTAGAAATTGATGAATTTAGACCTTTTTTCATATCTTTTATTAACTATTTAGTTATTCTTTGATTAAAATTTGATTTTATATTTTTTTATGCTTTAAAGTTTAATCATATTAATTATTTAAAAAGATTTAGATTTCGATTTAAAATGGAGCTTTAATTGCTTATTTAATTTAGTTATACAATTAATCAATCAACTGATTTTGTTTAGTTAGCTTATTCAAATGATTGATTAGTGATTTAATTAGTTAATGATAGGTTTTAATTGAATGCTCTCCAATTTGCATAAGTACTAAATTTTCGAGGAAATTTTAGTAGCCTCCTAGCTTTTCCTCCTCATGAGGCGAGGTAAGGGGAGGGCACTTACCATTATGTTCGACTCGAACAAATTAAATCAACGGGGAGGAGTATGGGGGAGCGAATCAACCCCAAAAATAGTTTTCAAGTCTTCAATCCACTTAGTCGGATCAGATTGACGGCCGAGGATTTCGTGAGACCGTATCAACCCCGGAACTTCAATCAAATGGCTTGTGACTTCCAACAGATGCTCACTTTATTCATTTTAATATTTTTTCGTAATAGAACAAAAGAGTAGTATATTTAATTTAATATTTTAAAATATCATGCATGTCAAGTTAGTGATATAAGCCTTATTTTTTGTGACGAGGAAACCCCGCCGGTGACCTAACAGGCAACCCGCACCAATTTACCCGGATCAACACTTAAGGTTACCATTGCCGTCCATGGGATTCGAGCCCGGGACATGGGCTTTGCCCAGTCGATCTCCCCTCACATGAGCTAAGCCGCGATGGGTGAGATACAAGCCATCACTGCAAGCTTTCAGGCTTATTATTTGAATCAATTTCTTTTGGCAGAATGGCAAATAGCCCACAGTATTTGCTGGGATAAGGAGGTCTTCCTCATGGTATAGAAGCAAAAGAACAACCAGAGAGGTGTAGATCAAACACGAGCCTAGAAAATCAAAAAATTTCAGGTGGATGTTCGGCTTTGCTTGCTCGAGTAGATCGCTTGTGTGTGGAAGACCGGCGGCAGGTGGTCTAGCATGAACGTCGGCGGAGGTTGGGGCCCTCGCACAGACTGTCTGGCGTGCGGCAAATTATTGGGTCAGGTGACCGAATCCATCTCTCCGTTCGGTCGCCAATAGAAATGCGACATCTGTTAGGCGTTTTTTTAATTTAATATTTACGCTTTATGTCTTTTCAGAGTTAGCGACCCGACCCGATAACGCTTTTCATTTGAACTTTTAAGCATTTGCCGCCCTATTTTTTCATTTTGAAACCCATGAAAGACGCAAATAAAGACTGCTGTAGAAGAAAAAATGAGCCAGAAAATTGCAGAGAATAAATGGACTGCTCAGCGAAGAGGGAGGTGGAAGAGGGCATGGAAGAGGGAGTGCATGAATCGGAAAGGATGCATGAATCGAAAGGGCTGGTGCATGAATCGGAATCGGAACCTAACTTAGCCGGAAATTCCTCTGGTTTCAACATATCGGTAAGTTAGAAAGTTGTAAACAGTCAGTTTTAATATTATCGCTGCAGAAAGAAGACGTAGGTTTCAGCTCATTAGTCTTAGGATCTTTGATTTTGCGATTTTAAAGCAGAATAAATTTCTTTTGTCGAAAAAGTAAAAAAAAAAATCTAATGTTGTTGTTTCTTAGCTTTCATTATTGATTTTAGGTTGAAGATGATAAATAAAAAAAAACTGAACTTGTCGCTATAGTTGCGCTAAAGTTGCGCTATAGTTGCGCTATAGTTGCGTTATGGTTGCGCTATGGTTGCGCTATGGTTGCGCTATGGTTGCGCTATGGTTGCGCTATGGTTGCGCTATAGTTGCGCTATTGTTGCGCTTTACTTGCGCTTTACTTGCGCTTTACTTTTTCTTTCAGGCTGTTTATAAAGATGAGACAGAAGCATATGAATGTTTTTGCACTTATGCTCACGATAATGGATTTAGTGTCCGAAAGGATCATCACAGTTTTTGGCCAAATTCTAGAAAGATAAAATCGAAGGACTTTGTTTGTTCAAAAGCTGGTTTCAAGAAAAGTGATGATCATACTTCAGGAAAGAGAAAGAGATTCACTAGACCAGTTGTCAGAACTGGTTGTCCAGCCATGGTGAGGTTCGTCACAGATGAAGATGGTTACTGGCATGTCAAAAGATTTATTGAATCCCACAACCATGAATTAGCTAGCCCAGCCGACCGACACCTTTTAAGATCATGTAGGAATATTATTGAGGAAAAAGCTTCCGTCCTGAAATCAATGACAGATGCAGGGATTAGAACCGTTGATGCATATGCCTACCTTGCAGAGGAAGTTGGTGGATGTGAGAATGTCGGATTCTCTAAGAGGGATGCATATAATTTTATTCAGAAGGAGAAAAGAGCAAGGATTGAAATTGGTGACACTAATTCTTTGATTCAATTATTTAAAGATCGACAAGTGGAGGACCACATGTTCGCATGGGATGTTCAATATGATGATGAGGATAGATTGTTAAATTTTTTCTGGGTTGATGGCAGAAGCAGGATAGATTATGAATGTTTTGGGGATGTGTTGATTTTTGATACTAGTTACAGGCTGAACAAGTATAATTTTGTTTGTGCGCCATTTGTTGGTGTTAACAATCATTGGCAGAATATTTTGTTTGGGCTTGCTTGTTTGTCAGAAGAGACAATTGAAAGTTTTACATGGTTATTTAAAACATTTATACGAATAATGAGTAATAAATATCCAACAACAATATTCACTGATCAGGACCAAGCTATGGCCATGGCCATAGAAGTTGCATTACCTCATACTCGTCATAGATTATGCCAATGGCACATCTTTAAAAAGGTTCCATCAAAAGTTTCCATCTACAATAGCAATAATAAAGTTAGAGGACTCTTCCATAAGTGTATGAGGTGGTGTCATTCTGAGGAAGTGTTTGAGGAAGCGTGGGATGAAATGATGAAGGAAGGGAATCTTCATAACCATGAATAGTTGCAGGATCTTTATAAGATAAGGAGAAAGTGGTCAACTGCTTTCAACAAGGATTCCTTTTGCATGGGCATTTTATCAACGCAGCGTAGTGAGTGTACTAATAATGTGTGTCATGGCATTTCGAAGCCAACAAGTTCATTAACTGACTGTTTTCTTGGCTTGGAGAAGGTACTGATGAATTGGCGGCGAAATGAGCAGGATGAGGATTACAAATGTAGTCAATCTGAAATTGTTCCCGTGATAAAGAACAGCTCAATATTAAAACAAGCTGCTAGATTTTACTCAAGAAGAAAATATTCAATTTTTGAGGAAGAATTTATAAAGGCTGTGGGAGAAATGAGTATAGATTTTGTCTCGACTGATTCTTCAAGGTTTCTAGTCAACTACATAGAGAAAAAGAATCAAAACCATCCTTGGGTTGTTCACTTTGATGCAACAGAAGGTAACATTCAATGCAGCTGTAAGAAGTATGAAACCATGGGATTGCTGTGTTCTCATTGTTTGAGGATTTTTAAACAGTTGGATATGGCTAAATTCCCTGAGAAGTACTTATTACTTCGTTGGTCAGCAAGGGCTAGACAAGTTTTTTATTCATGTTACTTGCTTAATTCTCAAAGAAGTAATAATTTTTAAAGTGGTAGGGGATTCATATTCAGAAATCAGGTGAGCAGGTTTGCATATCAAATGAGCATGGAAGCTCAAGGGAATGAGGAGGCAGAGGAGTTTATTCTTTCCTCATTGCAAGACATGTATAAAAAATTATACTTAATTCTAGGTGGCAAGAAAATAAATGAGAAGGATGTTGCTAGTTCCCAAGGTGGAACTGTTAATTTGAAAGATCCTCTAAAGCGTAGACCTAAAGGCATATCAAATGCAATACTGAAAAGCCATTGGGAGAAGAAGAAACGGCCTAAGAGTAAGCTTTTAATAACTTGTTAATTATTTAATTCCAAGTCCTAAGATTAAAACTCTAGTTTCTTACAGATAAGAAGCCTTTGGTGGGGGATAACACAATGGATGAACCTTCTTCAACACAACCTACTTCAACACAGATGAACTTTTCAAGCATGCCTGAATGTTTCAGTGAGGAATATATAACCGGCATACCATCAAGACAACCTGGAGCTGAATACACCAAGTTGATGATGGATTTTCTTTCTTCGGAGTTGGAATTTAATGAATTTGCAATGTAATGTAATAATATTTATTTGGACTGATTGATTTCATTTATTGGTTGTAATAAAAATGCGCTAAAGTTTAAATTTGCAATGTAATAATATTTATTTGGACTTATGTCAACTTATCGCTAAGGTTGCGCTATGGTTGCGCTAAGGTTGCGCTATTGTTGCGCTAAGGTTGCGCTAAGGTTGCGCTATGGTTGTGCTATGGTTGCGCTATGGTTGCGCTATGGTTGCGCTATTGTTGCGCTATAGTTAAGCTATAGTTGCGCTATCGTTGCGCTATGGTTGCGCTATGGTTGCGCTAAGGTCAGATTGTTTACTTCATTTTTTGAAGAAGAAGAAAATATAAAAGTTACAGAATATGTGAGCAGAAGTTACAGAATATGCACAAAGTAGAAGTTACAGAATATGCATATGTTATTAAACAAACAAAAATTATATAATAACATGATAAAATATACATTTATAATTCATGGACAATATTTACAATAAGTTACAGATTGTTTACTTCCTTGTTTGAAGAAAAAGAAAATATGCTAACTCTGCCCTAAATTTTGGCATATGCGTTTGCCATTCTTTAAGAGCATTCCAGTCTGTTTTTTTCGTTGCACGGCCTTTTCCATATATTTACAAACGAACATTCCACAATCGTAGTCGTTTGTTTGTGTTGGAATTCCACGAACCGCCTGGACGTTCCATTTCGTTATATCGCTAGAAAAGCATCCTTTGGTGTCCTCGTGCAAATACTTTATATGTACGAATAAAACATTTTAAAAATTTATTATGTATATAAACATAGTAATCTGGATTTAACTTAAAATATGATTTGCACTTACAACAGTATGACAAATATTCTTGTGTTCAGGATTTGGTAATGAATCATACAATTTCCAGACTTTCTCCTTCAATTTTCCAACAAGAAGAATCTAGTGCTTCTCGTAAATTATGGGTTGAATAATAAGTTTGCTTTCTTGAACTGAAACTGGATTAATGTATTTGATAAAAATTTGATAATCCAGATTTAATGACTTGTATACCTGCAATAATTCAGTTCTATAAGGAAAAAAACACGTGAAAAAAAAATATTAAAATATTATTTATACTTACCCTGTACAATGGAGAAATATATAAATAACGTTGAAATTTCTCCGCCATTAACCTACTCTGCTCAAGTAAAAAGAAAGCAAATGCATCAACATGGTTATCACCTAACCAATCATTTGTGAGCAGAAAGTCAATATCTGATCTTTTTATTTCAATGTTTCCAGATGCAAATATTTTGTGCTCCCTACAAAAAATAAAGAAAAATATAATGTTAGAGAGCGCAACCATAGCGCAACCATAGCGCAACCATAGCGCAACTATAGCGCAACCATAGCGCAACCATAGCGCAACTATAGCGCAACCTTAGCGTAACCATAGCGCAACTATAGCGCAACCTTAGCGCAACCATAGCGCAACCATAGCGCAACTATAGCGCAACTATAGCGCAACTATAGCGCAACTATAGCGCAACCATAGCGCAACTATACCGCAACTAAAATGCAACTAAACTTACTTTGTATTAAATTTTTTGAAACATTCATCCATAAATTGTTGTTTTTTCTCTGATAGAAAAGGCTTCCCTTGATAATTCATAATTTCCAATGCAGGTCGTGATTCAACTATTATATTATCTACAGAGATAACCTCTTTGGTCTTCTTCTTTACGTATGGTACGATTTTTTTTGATGAACTCTCTTCTTTTTCATCATCTTCTCTTTTTCTTTTTGGTGATGAACTATCTTTTGGTGGTGGCACATCTTTGGCCGATGGTGGTGGTGGAGGAACTTCTTGTATTGGTGGTTGTGAAAGAAGTTCTTTGGCCAATGGTGGAGGTGGAGGTATTGGTGGTTGTGGAAGTTCTTCGGCCAATGGTGGATGTGGAGGTATTGGTTGTTGTGGAAGAAGTTCTTTGGCCATTGGTGGAGGTGGAGGTATTGGTTATTGTGGAAGAAGTTCTTTGGCCATTGGTGGAGGTGGAGGAAGAACTTGTATTGGTGCTTGTCCTGAAGTATGCAAAGCCGTATTTTTCACTTATTGGAAGCTGGAGGCAGAACTAGCTATATGCGGCTTCTCTTGATTGTGATCACACTGCATTTGAAATTCAATAAATTTGTACTTCAGGGAATCTTGATATGCCTGAAGTTTCTCCATAATATCTTCAAGCCGATCCAATCTAGCTCCCACATTTTCTTGAATTTTATTCAACATTTTCTCAAATATTTCAAAACATTTATTCTGAACAGCCTATAAATCTGCCCTTATAATGGGTGGCTGTTCAGCAGAAGGTTGACTGGTGGAAATTTTTTGAGTAGGTGGACGAGTTGACGGTTGAGTTGGCGGCGGCAGAGGTTGAGTTTCTGGTGGTTCAATATGTGGAGAATCAGGGGAGAGAGGGGGAGAGGGAGGTGGGGTGGTGTCAAGTTTTTTTTCTTGCGGAAGCCTTAATTTTTTGGGGTGACTGCAATTTCTGTGGTTCATGACCTAAACGGGTTTCCAAGTTCTGTATGGCAATAATGTCAGCCCCGCATTTTTCGGCCTCTTCATTGCTAACATTTTCAAGACAAAGAAAAATCTGCAAAAACAGAAAAATTTGTTAAAGCGCAACCATAGCGCAACCATAGCGCAACCATAGCGCAAACATAGCGCAACCATAGCGCAACCATAGCGCAACCATAGCGCAACCATAGCGCAACCATAGCGCAACCATAGCGCAACGATAGCGCAACCATAGCACAACCATAGCGCAACCATAGCGCAACCTTAGCGCAACCTTAGCGTAATTTGCATCATGTAAGCTAAAAATTTACCTCACTTTTCTTTAAAAATTTAAATATTTTTGCTGCATTCTCTTGAGTAAAGTATAAATCTGTATACCCTTGCCATCTCAGAAAACGCGGTCTTAATTCTGAATCGGTTGGTTTATTCAAAAAAAAAAAATGTTCCAAAAACCAAATCTGTATAATGCCAAACATAAAAATTTTAAAGTTAATATTAAAAAACATTAAACATTTAGAATAACCAGTAGGAGTGGAAACTTACCAGTAGAAGAGGAAAAAAACCATTGATGTAACCCAATGGTCTTTGGAGTTGAAACTTCTCAAAAATTGTGTTGAACTCCTCAACCATGAAGTTCCTTAAGCATGAAGCCCAATTAATGGAAGCGAACTCACTTAAATTATTTGCAACAGTTGTGAGCCTTCTAAGGGTTTTATGACTATTTAGTCGAAAGAAAAGGTTAGATAACAAAAACATAATAAAGGTCTTAATTTTTGTTGCATTATCAGATAATCTGTCTAATTTTGAAATTTCTGTTTTAACTTCAGCTGACAGAGGTCCATTTAGGGGATCAATCCTCCATTTTATATCAATGCCTCTGTTTGGCAAACCTGTCAGAAAATTTCAGTCGTTAAAGTTAAAAAAATATATAGCTATAAAAATTCCATATTCAAAATATTACCTATCAACAAAGCAACCTCGTCAGAAGTGAATTTCAGAACATGACCCAGGACGACGAAGCCTTCATCAGCAGGACTCCAAAATTTGAGAATCTCAAAAAGAAGTGGTATATACTGCTGGAAAGCGGGGAACTTCAAAAATTGATGAATGTTCAGATCCTTTAATGTTTGCTCCACTTCATCATCAATGATCTCGACATAAGCATCACAATGTTTCCGGAAAGAAGTAACATAACATCTAGATGTTACTGGCCTTTGATACGGCGTCTTCATCTATAAAAACAAGAAAAATCAGAACCATAGCGCAACCATAGCGCAACCTTAGCGCAACCTTAGCGCAACCATAGCGCAACCATAGCGCAACTATAGCGGACCATAGCGCAACCATAGCGCAACCATAGCGCAACCTTAGCGCAACCTTAGCGCAACTATAGCGCAACCATAGCGCAACCTTATATTTCGTAATTATTTAGCTTAAACGAAGTTTAAAATTCAGAAAAAAAACAAAAATTGAACACCACATTTAACATATATGCTATTTATACAACTATTACTAAACCCTAAAAGTTAGAAGATAGCGTAAACCTTTCGTATCATTTGCTTCATCCATTTACGAAGAGAAGAAGCGTGAAAAATCAGAAAATAAATATTTGAACAGCACATTACATTAAACAAACAATGGTAAAATTATAACCAAACCCTAAACCCTAAAATTTAACATATAACTTAAACGCAACGAAAGCGCAAGTAAAGCGCAAGTTAGGCGCAACCATACCTCTTCCTGATTGATGATCTTCTACAGGTTCGTCGTCTACCTCCGACAGGAATAAGCTAATGCAGAACCGAAGGAAATGGAGGAATCCGAGAGCGCTTACCAGTGCTGGAGCTGGAGTAACAGTGAAGATGTCGCGCGGCGTTTCCATTCTTTATTTTCCGGAATTCAAATAAAAAGCGTTATCGGGTCGGGTCGCTAACTCTGAAAAGACATAAAGCGTAAATATTAAATTAAAAAAATGCCTAACAGATGTCGCATTTCTATTGGCGACCGAACGGAGAGATGGCTTCGGTCACCTGACCCAATAATTTGCCCTGATGCGAGATTAAAGGAAGCCGGCGTTAGCTCCAGCGTCATAGTCAAGCTTTCGGAGAGGAGGCCGAATTGAAGGCTGATTGACATCGGGCTTGCTAACAGGAGCCATAGACGAACAAAAAGTCTCTTTGCTTCAAAACTGATTGTAAGCGAGCGTCCCCGAAAAAAACTTCAGTTTTCTTCTTCTGCTGCAAATTATGACGGTTTCTTTTTGAGAACTGGCAGAAGATTGCAGGAATGTAATTAATAAACCACATATGCGTTGACAATCAGAAGTTTACTAATTTACATAACTTCTGTTTCAAATTTTGGAGAGGTGAATTGCATTTAGTTTTTCATGTACATATTCATAGGTTTTCTTGTAATCTCATTAAGGAGAAATTATTCGGTGCGGAATCCGGTTATAGAGCTGCGTTCGGATGCCAGTAAAATCATTACACGTGGCATGCTTACGTGGAAAGTTAGGATATTCATTTGACTTCTTACCCGATCCCTTTGTCTTTTCGGACTTACTGCATACGAAGAGAAATCCGCAACAAATAAGCAGTAATTAAGCAGAAAATGCGCAACAAATACGAAATAAAATACTCAATCAATACGCACATTTTACGCAACGAATACGCAATAAATACTCATATCTCTCCATTGTATTTACAAAGATCATTCCTTGTAATAACACGATAAGTAGTGTAGCAGCGACATATACAAACATCTTATCAATAAATGAGTGGACAAGCCTCTTCTCAAAGGATGACATTCTACTATTTTGTAGGTATCCACCTTCAACAAATAAGTTATATATATATATAGATAGATAGATAATTTTTATAGTAAACTCCTTCAATAAATTATAATAAATTTGAAACATCTCCATTTGACTTTAAATTTTTATGGAATCATCATAGAATAAAGTCAAGTTCCTGTGATATTCCATTAAATTTGAAACTAATTTAATTAGAAAATAAAAATAGAATCACATATTGATATGCAAACTCTAGAAAATCACTATTTTGTAGTGTCAATCTTATTATTAGTATCTGAGATTGATTTGCTACATCAAATGTCCTAACTTCTTTGGCTTTTTCCCAATCATATGTTGATAAAATAGAAGCATCAAATTTCTAATTAAATAAGCAAATAATAAATTGAAATTTCAAAATTTTAGAGGACAACATAGGATAGTTTTGATTACTTTTAAGTCTTCTTAGAATCCTATGCTCTTCATCCTTCTTTTAACTTTTGAAAGGATTGGTTCAATATTGAATCAATCTCTTTGAAATTCCAAAATAACATCTTGTCCAAAAATTTTTAAGTATAAAAATATTTGTCACTAATTTAATCGAGAGAGTTATCAGGAGATCACATCTTTTGAGATGTAATTAATTGCAAATATTTGCTTTTGTGCGATACTTAATTTAAAAAATAAAAAATTTAAATTCTTAGTTTATTTCCCCACACTATTAAGCTGAAGATTCAAATATTTGAACATGGTATAAACATCTAAAAGATTGAAATGCTCTGAATTTTCTTAGAAACAACTTTAATAACCCAGAGTGTAAGGCATGCCAAAATCGAGATAGTCTACTTGGAGAAGAAAAGAGGGGTCAAAGTACAAGTATTTCTTAGAATAAAAGGTGTTCAACCATGTTGTATGGTTGGATAATACTAGGGGTGTCAATTTCGGGTCACGGGTCAGGTTCAGGTCGAACCTGATCTAACCCGAGTTCAAACGGGTTGACCCTAACCCGACCCGGGTAGGAAAACGAGTTGGAAATCCGAACCTGGACTCGACCCGGCCGGTTGTCGGGTTGACCCGTCCCGACACGGACTCGGTCGCACATGGGCGCGCGACGGTACGGACTCGGACTCGGTAGCTGGACGCACGCAGGCTGGCAAGGTGAGCAACAAACGCGCGGGCGAGCGATGGCACGGACGCGCGCAGAAAGCAGAGCGGGCAGCCTAGGGCGCACGGTAACGTGCTGGCAGGCGCGGCAAGCTAGCAGCATCGCGGCAAGGGGCAGGGCAGCAGCGCAGGCAGGGTCGGGCGGGGTGCTCGGGCAGCCGGGTAGACGTTTTAAACGGGTTCGCTGTAATATCAAAAATCTGCTCCAGGATCGTCCAGGATGATCTGGATCGTCCTGGGACGATCAGTGGAATTTTGCTCCAGAATTTGCCCAGATTTGCTCCAGGTGATTTTCTGTACATATCGTCCAGGCCGATTGAGGACATCGTCCAGGCCGATCGGCACTGTAGAAAATGTCGGCCTGAGAATAGTTCTGGGAACCGTCCAGGACGATCCAAATTGGTCTGATCGTCCTGGGACGATCTGGCGATCGGCCGGGCCGATCTGAAGATTATAAAGCTGATTTCAAGTCATTTGGAAGAGAGAGAAAATCATTAAAAACGAAAATATCAGCCAAGGAGAGAGAAAGTCGAGGGCAAATTTGGAAAAGTTGATTTTCGGACGACGCGGAGCCATTTTCGTCCGAGGAAACTGTTCGAGATATTGCTGTACGCAAGGTAAGGCACATTCCGCCTTTCTCAATTTTCAGAACCGTCGTTTTTGGCGGTATTTTCTGTCCGGATTTTGTTTCCGTTAATGATTTTCGTCCGTATCTTTTGATTGGTTCAGTTTTTACCGCTTAACTTTCTGTATATTGTTGACGTGCCGAGTGTGCACATTTTGGTTATTTTTCGAAGATTTTTGTCCGGGTATTTTTGATTCGGCGGTGTTTAGTCGACTGCATTTTTCTGTGAAATTGAAAATTATCTGTGCAGTAGAATAAATGTTCTGAAATGTGATTATCTACATTCTGTGCGAATTTGGTGAATTTTGATTTTCAGGAAAAATTGTGTAAATTCTGTATACTGCCGTTGTGCTGCCCGATTTTTGTCTGATTTCTGATTTGCCTAGATTTCTTCTGAATTGATATGATATCTGTATGTGCTATAAAAAGGGAGTTATAAGGGGCCTGGATCCTATGAGATTCAGTTAGTGTCCGGGGAAATCTTAGTTGAGCTCAAGTTGGAGAAATATCTGTTTTGTTCCGGATCCGAGGAATTCTGTTGTTCTGGTGCCGTGAGCACACTTAGTTATTAATTATTCAGAGAATTTCTGGTGCCGTGAGCACATGGGAGACATAAGGGTCAGAATCCGTAGTGATTCTGTTTAGTTTAGTTTAGCTATTAAATATATATCTGATATCTGATATCTGAGTTCCGTATCTGTTCTGTAAGCAATTATGATTTTGATACAATATGATCTGAAATTCTGATTTCTGATTCTGTTGATCTGAGATGTCTGATCTGTTCTGTTTCTGTCTGATTTGATATCTTTTCCGATTCTGTTCTGTTCTAATATGAGCTGAATTTCTGATTTCTGTACGATTCTGACTCTATTGATTTAATCTGTTCTGATTTGTATTCCGATTTGATCTGATCTGTACGACTCTGATTCTGATTTGATATATGTCCGTATAAGTTCTAATTTTGATTCTGTTCTGATTCGAGATCCGATTCTGTTCTGATTTCAGTACGGATTTCTGTCGGATGAGTTTGGTTTTGGATTCTGAGAGTTTTGATTGGAGGTTTGTTGCTTTGCTGAGCTGTTGAGCTCACTCTTGTTTTCTGGTGGTTTTCAGGTTTTGGGAAAGGGAAGGAAGTCCAGGAGTAGATTTCTGAGTTCTGATCAGTAGGTATTGTTTGTACCTTTTGATTTTTATACAGTCATGACTTTTCTGTTCTGTCTTTCTTTCTGTTCAAAAGCCATGTACTGTATCTGTAGATGATTATTTTGAGGAAAAAAAAATATAGATGTTTGTTCCGCTGTGTTTGATGATAAATAGTAGCTCTGTGTTTGTGTGTCTGTTGAGTTGATTAATTTGGAAGATTCAGTTTCGGAACCAATTCCAAAACTAGATCCTGGTCAGTCCGTCCGTTTTTGTTTCTGTGTCGCGGCCCGGTGCGAGCGGGGTCCGTCCCGGATCGGGTCGGGTCGTTACAAGATTTTAGTGGTATCAGAGCACTGGTTTTGGAAATTGGTTGGATTGTCAGATAGAGCTATAGGAAGTGATCAGTGAGTTTGTCTGGGGGTAGTTTTGGGTCGTTTGGCTTTTTATTGTATTGTTTTTGTGTTGTTTTTGTGATAGTTTTCCGGATTTTGGATTTTCTGTATGGATCAGCCAGACCCAGACATGACAGACGGGCAGAGTGCCAGTCAAGCAGCACCAGTGGGGAGTACAGCCCCAGTGGCCGGTGCAGATACATTGTCTCAGTTTGCTATGCTTGTTGCTCAGATGATGAGCGAGACTCAGAGCAGAGCTGTTACTGTCAGATCTGATGACATTGATAGACATTTGCAGATGTTTTTGAGGTTGAAACCTCCGAGATTTGAGGGCGCTGTTGAGCCCAGAGCAGCCGAGGAGTGGCTGAGGAGATTGGAGAAGACCTTCGACGGAATGCAGTGTCCGTCAGACAGGAAGGTTCCGTTGGCTGTTTTTCTATTGGATGGAGAGGCTGAGCACTGGTGGGAAGGCCAGCAGGCAGCCAGATTTCAGGGTAGGCTGAACTCTTTGATTACCTGGGAAGAGTTCACTGAGGTATTTCGAGATTGGTTTGTTCCCCCTTCTGCACGACAGCAGATGCAGGAGAGTTTTCTGAGACTTGTTCAGGGGAGCAAGACGGTGATGCAGTACGAGGTTGAGTTTACTGCGTTAGCCAGGTACGCCCCGCAGCTGGTTAGTACTTCTTCTGAGAGGTGCTACAGATTTTTGAGGGGATTGCGGGATAGTTTGAGGCAGCCCCTGGTACCTTTTCACATTTCTGATTTCTCTGAGCTTGTGGAGCGAGCTCGTCTGATTGAGAATGATCTGATGGCTACTCAGCAGCGGTGGACTGCGAGTAGGAAGAGATTTGGAGGTGAGACTTCTGGCAGTGGTTCCTCTGGAAAGAGGAGATTTGTGACCGGTTCTGGATCTGTTGATTTTAGGAAGAGTGGAGGGTCGTCTGGTACTGCTACCAGTACGACGAGTTCTGGTTCTGTCAGTGCGGCACCTGTGTGCCAGAGTTGTGGACGGCGACACCATGGCCAGTGCTACAGGATGGCTGGTCTTTGTTTCAGATGTGGTCAGCCGGGACATAGGATTGCAGAGTGTCCACAGGCTGGATCTGACCGGCGTTCTGAGTTCCGATCTGAGGGTTCTATCAGACCTGTCAGTTCAGCAGGAAGACCGAGGACTGTTCCTCCTCGCCCTGAGGGATTTTTTGGTAGAGGTGGTAGTTCTAGTTCTGGACCACGGAGACCACCTACGGTTCAGAGGGAGCAGAGTAGTTCTGTTGCTTCAGCTCCTGCTCCAGTTCAGCCACGAGTTTACAGTCTGAGTCAGCAGGAGGCTCGTGATGCTCCGGATGTTGTGACAGGTACAATTTACATTTCTGATCAGCCCTGTCGTGTTTTGTTTGACTCTGGAGCTAGTCACTCTTTTCTGTCCGAGCACTGTTTTGAGATTTTACACTTGGACTCATTTTTGCTTCCGATTTCTTTGTCTGTGATTTTACCGGCTAGAAATCCTTTGATTGCTCGGAAGTTTTGTTTGTGTGAGATTGACATTGCTGGCAAGAAGTGGAAATCTAGTTTGATTTTGTTGCCGATTTCTTCGTATGACGTGATTCTGGGCATGGATTGGCTGAGTCGGTACGAGGCTCAGATTGACTGTCTGAAGAAGCAAGTGAGTTTGCTTGTGGCTGGAGAGAGAGTTGTATTCCAGGGATTACGAGGTATTCTCTCCAGTCTGATTTCTGTTTTGGAGGTGAGCAGAATGTGGAAGAAAGGATGCCCAGTGTTTTTGGCTTCGGTGCGGGATCTGAACCTGGAGGTTGGTTCTGTTTCTGAGATCCCAGTGGTACGGGAGTTTGCTGATGTTTTTCCTGAGGAGTTGGTTGGTTTACCTCCGGATAGAGAGGTGGAGTTCTCTATCGATGTTTTTCCGGGTACAGCTCCTATATCAAAAGCTCCGTACAGGATGGCACCGAAAGAACTTTCTGAGTTGAAAGTTCAGCTTCAGGAGTTGGTTGACAGAGGCTTTGTTCGTCCTAGTGTTTCACCCTGGGGAGCACCTGTTTTGTTTGCGAGGAAGAAGGACGGGACACTCCGTATGTGTATTGATTACAGAGACTTGAACAAGATCACGATCAAGAACAAGTATCCTTTGCCTCGGATTGATGACTTGTTCGATCAACTTTCTGGATCTTCTGTGTTTTCGAAGATTGATTTGCGATCCGGATACTATCAGGTAAAAGTGAAGGAAGCTGATGTGGTGAAGACTGCTTTCAGTACTCGGTATGGGCACTATGAGTTTTTGGTTATGCCTTTTGGGGTAACCAATGCGCCTGCTATTTTCATGGATCTGATGAACCGAGTATTCAGGGAATTTTTGGATCAGTTTGTGATCGTCTTCATTGACGATATTCTGATATATTCTGCTTCTGAGGATGATCATGCCAGACACTTGAGGATTGTGTTGGAGACTTTGAGGCGGCATCAGCTGTATGTCAAGTTCTCCAAGTGTGAATTCTGGCTGAGGAGTATTTCTTTTCTGGGACATGTGGTAAGTGGAGAAGGTATTTCTGTAGATCCCCAGAAGATTCAGGCGGTTGCTGATTGGCCAAGGCCGACTACGGTATTTGAGGTACGTAGTTTCTTGGGCATGGCCGGGTATTATAGGAAATTTGTGAAAGGATTTTCACAGATTTCGACGTCTCTGACGAGACTGACTCAGAAGTCAGTACCTTTTGTTTGGACACTGGAGTGTGAAGCTAGTTTTCAGATATTGAAGGACTGTTTGACTTTAGCTCCAGTGCTAGCACTTCCGTCAGGTACGGAAGGATTTCAGGTGTTCAGTGATGCTTCACTGAAAGGTTTGGGTTGTGTACTGATGCAAAATGGAAGGGTAATTGCTTATGCTTCTAGACAGTTGAAACCACATGAGAAGAATTACCCGACGCATGATTTGGAGTTAGCTGCTGTTGTTTTTGCTTTGAAGATTTGGCGTCATTATCTGTATGGCGTCAGATGTGAGATTTTCACTGATCATAAGAGCCTGAAGTATATTTTCACTCAGAAGGATCTGAATTTGAGACAGAGAAGATGGCTCGAGTTGATCAAGGATTATGATTTGATTATTCAGTATCAGCCTGGGAAGGCTAATGTGGTAGCGGACGCTCTGAGCAGGAAATCTTCTGGCTTATCAGGGTTACAGCTTACTTTTGATGATTTCCTGATTCGAGACATAGAGCGATTGCAGTTGGAGGTGATTTCCTCCAGTGATTTGGATTTGGTTCAGATGAACATTCAGTCTTCTTTGGAAGCACGGATTCAGGAAGCCCAGAAGTCAGATTCTGATTATTCAAAGTTGATTGCTCAGATTGGATCTGGTAAGACTCCTGAACTTCGAATTTCTGCTTCTGGTGCTATTTTCTGTAAGAACAGGTTGTGGGTACCTGTGTTTGGGAATTTGAGGCAGGAGATTCTGCATGAATCTCATCATTCAGGCTACACTGTTCATCCAGGCAGTGGTAAGATGTATGCTGATATGAAGCTTTTGTTCTGGTGGCCTGGAATGAAGAAGGATGTGGCAGAGTTTGTGTCGAGATGCGAAGCCTGTCAGTTGGTGAAGGCAGAGCATCAGCGACCAGGTGGACTGTTGCAGTCGTTGCCTATCCCTGAGTGGAAGTGGGAAGAGGTGACGATGGACTTTGCGATGGGTTTTCCTCGATCTAGACAAGGGCACGATGCCATTTGGGTGATCGTGGATCGCTTGACGAAGTCAGCCCATTTTCTTCCGATCAGACAGACCGATCCGGTGGATCGTTTGGCACAGATTTATGTGAAGGAAATAGTCAGATTGCACGGTGTGCCTCGAGTGATTGTTTCAGATCGAGATGGACGGTTTACTTCCAGACTTTGGAAAGGTATTCAGCAAGGCTTGGGTACGAAACTGCATTTCAGTACAGCCTTTCATCCTCAGACCGATGGACAGTCTGAGAGGACCATTCAAGTGCTGGAAGATCTGTTGAGACTTTGTGTTCTGGACTTTGGCGGAAGCTGGGAAGATCATATTCCGCTGATTGAGTTTGCTTATAACAACAGTTTTCAGTCCAGTATTGGTATGGCACCGTATGAGGCTCTGTATGGCAGGAAGTGCCGTACTCCTTTGATTCTGACTGAGATCGGAGATAGACATGAACTGGGTGCCACTTTTGTTGAGGAAACTGTTAAGAAGATCAGTTTGATAAAAGAAAGATTGAAAGCGGCTCAGGATCGACAGCAGAAGTATTATAATCAGAAGCATAGGTTTGTTGAGTTTCAAGTCGGTGACTTTGTGTATGTCAAAGTCAGTCCGATGAAGGGTGTGAGCAGATTTGGTCAGGTGAGTAAGCTGAGTCCAAGGTATGTTGGACCGTTTGAGATTTTGGAAAGAATTGGAAAATCTGCTTACCAACTGTTGCTTTCTGATTCGATGCCTGACGTGCACAATGTGTTTCACGTCTCCACTCTGAGGAAGTGGGTTTCAGACTCTGGGAAGAAGATATCAGCTGACGAGGTTGAGATTCAGGAAAATCTGGCGTACAAGGAAGAGCCAGAGTTAATTTTGGCGTACGACGTCCGAAAGTTAAGAAATAAAGAGATTCCGATGGTTAAAGTCCAGTGGAAGCACCGGACTGCACGAGAAGAGACTTGGGAGAAGGTGTCTGACATGAGACGGTCGTACCCGTACTTGTTTTGACTGAGTTTGGATTGGATAATGTCGAGGACGACATTTTTCTGAAGTTGGGGAGATTGTAATATCAAAAATCTGCTCCAGGATCGTCCAGGACGATCTGGATCGTCCCAGATCGTCCTGGGACGATCAGTGGAATTTTGCTCCAGAATTTGCCCAGATTTGCTCCAGGTGATTTTCTGTACATATCGTCCAGGCCAATTGAGGACATCGTCCAGACCGATCGGCACTGTAGAAAATGTCGACCTAAGAATAGTTTTGGAACCGTCCAGGACGATCCAAATTGGTCTGATCGTCCTGGGATGATCTGGCGATCGGCCGGGCTGATCTGAAGATTATAAAGCTAATTTCAAGTCATTTGGAAGAGAGAGAAAATCATTAAAAATGAAAATATCAGCCGAGGAGAGAGAAAATCAAGGGCAAATTTGGAAAAGTTGATTTTCGGACGACGCGGAGCCGTTTTCGTCCGAGGAAACTGTTCGAGATATTGCTGTACGCAAGGTAAGGCACATTCCGCCTTTCTCAATTTTCAGAACCGTCGTGTTTGGCGGTATTTTCTGTCCGGATTTCGTTTCCGTTAATGATTTTCGTCCGTATCTTTTGATTGGTTCAGTTTTTATCGCGTAACTTTCTGTATATTGTTGACGTGCCGAGTGTGCACATTTTGGTTATTTTCCGAAGATTTTTGTCCGGGTATTTTTGATTTGGCGGTGTTTTTAGTCGACTGCATTTTTCTGTGAAATTGAAAATTATCTGTGCAGTAGAATAAATGTTCTGAAATGTGATTATCTACATTCTGTACGAATTTGGTGAATTTTGATTTTCAGGAAAAATTGTGTAAATTCTGTATACTATCGTTATGCTGCCCGATTTTTGTCTGATTTCTGATTTGCCCGGATTTCTTCTGAATTGATATGATATCTGTATGTGCTATAAAAAGGGAGTTATAAGGGGCCTGGATCCTATGAGATTCAATTAGTGTCCGGGGAAATCTTAGTTGAGCTCAAGTTGGAGAAATATCTGTTCTGTTCCGGATCCGAGGAATTCTGTTGTTCTGGTGTCGTGAGCACACTTAGTTATTAATTATTCAGAGAATTTCTGGTGCCGTGAGCACATGGGAGACATAAGGGTCAGAATCCGTAGTGATTCTGTTTAGTTTAGTTTAGCTATTAAATATATATCTGATATCTGATATCTGAGTTCCGTATCTGTTCTGTAAGCAATTATGATTTTGATACGATATGATCTGAAATTCTGATTTCTGATTCTGTTGATCTGAGATGTCTGATCTGTTCTGTTTCTGTCTGATTTGATATCTGTTCCGATTCTGTTCTGTTCTGATATGAGCTGAATTTCTGATTTCTGTACGATTCTGACTCTTTTGATTTAATCTGTTCTGATTTATATTCCGATTTGATCTGATCTGTACGACTCTGATTCTGATTTGATATATGTCCGTATAAGTTCTGATTTTGATTCTGTTCTGATTCGAGATCCGATTCTGTTCTGATTTCAGTACGGATTTCTGTCTGATGAGTTTGGTTTTGGATTCTGAGAGTTTTGATTGGAGGTTTGTTGCTTTGCTGAGCTGTTGAGCTCACTCTTGTTTTCTGGTGGTTTTCAGGTTCTGGGAAAGGGAAGGAAGTCCAGGAGTAGATTTCTGAGTTCTGATCAGTAGGTATTGTTTGTACATTTTGATTTTTGTACAGTCATGGCTTTTCTGTTCTGTCTTTCTTTCTGTTCAAAAGCCATGTACTGTATCTGTAGATGATTGTTTTGAGGAAAAAGAAATATAGATGTTTGTTCCGCTGTGTTTGATGATAAATAGTAGCTCTGTGTTTGTGTGTTTGTTGAGTTGATTAATTTGGAAGATTCAGTTCCGGAACCAATTCCAAAACTAGATCCTGGTCAGTCCGTCCGTTTTCGTTTCCGTGTCGCGGCCCGGTACGAGCGGGGTCCGTCCCGGATCGGGTCGGGTCGTGACATTCGCGACCCACCAGGTCAACCCGAACCCGACCCGTTTTGAAATTGGGTAAGGTCCAACCCGGATTTTTCGGGTCGGGTCTGGGTCGGGTTTTCGTGTCGTGTCAAATATTGACACCCCTAGATAATACAATAAAGTCATTAAAACATCTTTATATTAATTACGGATTAATTAATCAAGATTAACCTAAATTAATTAGAATGACACATGAATGTGTAAATAGTATTATTCAAGGTTTTATGCTAAAAATAAATTTGAATCTAATCAAAAGAATATTTATTTTGAATTTACCAATATTGATTGGAAAATTTATTTGAAATTTCTTAAATCATTAAAAAAAATCAAAATTTAAAGTATTCAAATATATTAAAGTTATTTGAACATTGAAATTAATGTTTGGAATTTGAAGTTTTGAAATTGATGCTTTAAAGGAGTTAAAATTGAGTTGATTGTCAAAGTCAAATCCTATTTTTATTAATTAATTAATAAGTACTAAAATATGATGTAATTTAGAGAAATTTTGGAATTTGGTCAACCAATGATTTAAGATTTAAGGCAGAATGAGTTTTCAAATAATTAGGGCAGTTTGATAATTGTCTAATAATTTTAATAATATCACATATAAAAAAAATTATAAAAATATCAAATAAATTAGAAATTTTCTTAAAATATTTGAAGATGTTTGATGTTTGACTCTTTACTTGAGAAAACTCAAACTATGCCTCAAGTGATTAATTAAGTTAAAATTTTATATTTTATTATTATATAAAAGAATAGCTTTTAAATGATGGAAAATACATAACATGTAATGTATGTATCCAATGCTCATGTAATTTTTATAACAAGCTCAAGCATATGAAGTAAATATTCTAAAAAAAATTCAGTTTTCTTGAAAAATTTCAACTTTTTTTATAATTATAAAGATAATTGTAGCATCCTGAAATATTCGCGGCAGTAGAAAAATATATAGTTTAATGTCTTGGCATTGTACGAAGATCCAGCACACAAGCAGATGAAAGGGATAGTATAACGTTCATAAGTGACACCAGAGTTTTTACGTGAAAACTAGGGGTGTCAATTCGGGTTGACGGGTCGGGTTCGGGTAGAACCTGAGCTGACTCGAATCTAAACGTGTCAACCTGAATCTGATCCATTTGTGCAAACGGGTCGAACATTTCAACCCGAACCTGACCGGCGTGGGTTGACCCGGCCCGACCCAGATTTAATAGATTTGGCTAAACGGCCTGAACCGCAGATAATGGAGTCCGAGTTGCCAGCTCGAAGCAGCAGCAAAGTCCGCAAGTGCGAGATCGTGAGCACGGGCAGAGTCTAAGTCGCGAGCGCGCTGCAGCGGGCAGAGCCAATGGGTTTGCTGATCGCAGGTTCACAAATGCGGGCATAGTCATTTGAGGGACCAAGAGTGTGGGCGGAGTCGCGACTCGCGAGCATGCAGTAGCAGAGTCTGAGTAAGCGGGACCATGCAAGTGCGGGCGAAAATCTGGAATTTACTCTGACTTTCGAGTCATTGTCGGGTTGATTTTCAATTTTAGGGTCAACTTGAACCTGACTAGTTTTTGGTATGGGTCAAAAATCCAAACCCAAAGCCGACCTGTTTGCTAACCGGGTAAACCTAAACCCAAATTTTTCCGGATCGGGTCCTGGTCGGGTTTCGGGTTATGTCAAAAATAGACACCCTTAGTGGAAGTCCCTAAAAAGGGCGAAAATCATGGGGCCTGGCCCAGTTTGAATGAATCTACTAGCATTTGTAGTCGATTACAGATAAGGCCCTTCGTTGGGAGAAGGCCTTAACTTGATGTCACAAATCTACATCATATAGAGCACATTATATGGTGGGAGTTACAATAATTAATATAGACATGCTTGTTTGGTTGGCATGACCATAGTTGAAAGGATAGAGGTTAGAAAGATCTTAGTAAGCAGGAGACCGGGTCAGAAAGATCGTTGTCAGGTGATGGAAGTCGGAAGGACCGTAGTATGCGATGGAGGTTGGAAGGATCGTAGTATGCGATGGAGGTCGAAAGGATCCTATTCGGCAGGAAATATGGGTTTGAAAGACAATAGTAGTAAGGAGGTACTCTGGTAGAACTCTGGGCATCAAGGGGTGGCCCAGCAGAAGTTTGGACCTCAGGTGGTGATTCGACAGAAGTTCAAGCCTCAGGTGGTGGTCTTATAGAAGTTTAGACCTCAGGTGGTGGTTTGATAGAAGTTCGGGCCTCATGTGGTGGTCTGGCAGAAGTTTAGGCCTCTGGTGGTGGTCTGAAAAAACTCTGGGCTTCAGGTGGTGGTCTGAGAAAACTCCAGGCATTAAGTCGTGGTCTGGTGGAGCTCAGGGCCTCAAGTGGTGGTCCGGTAGAACTCCAGGCGGTGGTCGAGGAGGAGCGAGGAGGTAAGAGCGATCTTTGATCTCTCTCTTGCTTCGATCCCTCTTTCAAGAGAGAGGAGGGATCTATTTATAGATTTCCTAGAGTGGCATGACCCATAAATAGGTGGGAGATCAAGGGTATATAGGGAGTGGCTTGGATGGACGGCCGATGTTGAATCCCTTGATCGTGGACCGTTTGATAGACATTTGGATGTATTAGTGATGTCGGAATTCAGTGATCTTGGCCTCGTTGGATTCTTTTCGTTGAGCCACTCGTTTCGATTATAAGTACGTTTAATTTGGAAACCGTTTGGTAATCCAAATTGTGGTTCGAACCATCCAACAGTGCATCAGATGCTTAATTTGGACCCATTTGGGCTCGGATTGAGTCAAACTTGGTGTCGTGGGGTTCGTATTTCTGCGATGCTCAATTCGACTATTAGCTAAAAACAGAGTTCGGATGGTTTGAATTTTAATTTCAGAAGTTTCCAACTTGATTTTGCCTCTAGATTCGTGCCGGATCTAAAAAAATTTTCAAGGATGAATCAATAATTATAATATATATAGAAATACAAAATAAATAGGGAAATTATTATTTATTTTTAAATTAGCCTATTTTTCTAAAATTAGAGAGATGGTTTTTTAAGATTGAAAATTTAAGTTTTAGCTTAAAAATTTTGAAAAATCATTTGCTTACATTCAAAAGGATGAAATGAAATGCTTAAGCAAATCCAAATTTCTCTAGAATGTTTGAGGTATTCTTGTTAGATAAAAAACTGATAATATTAAATATTTATTTATAAGAATAAAGAAATCACCCTAAATCATTAAAAAAAAAAGTTTAAGCTATGCTCCAAACACTAGAGAAAGCATATTTTGATCTTTTAATAGTCATATGAATGCTCTAATTAAGGCTTCATTTGAAATGACTTTCTTATTATTTTTTAATGTAATTTTACAAAAAATTAAAAATTTTATACTAAAAACCTGTTTTAAGAAGCAGTAAAAAAGCCGTCCAAAACGAAATCTAAGTTAATTAATACATCAAATGGATAAAGAAAAGTCCAAAACTCTATGCGTAGCTCAAATGGATCTGTATAAGCAGATCAAAATTATTTCAATGCACGGTGAGCTAAATATTACATTTCATGATTTCTTAAATGTTTCAAATCAAAATTAAAATTTTGAGTAATTAAGATGTCAATTTGAGAATTCCTAAAATTTTTGAAAAAATATCTAGAATTTTTTTTACATGCTCCAAATTATCATGGAACTTTTAGAATTAATTTGGGGAATTTAATATTTTAAAGATATTAATTTTCATTATTTTTGAATTTTTAATCCTATTTAAATAATTTAATTTTTTAAAAAAATTTGACGGTATTTCTTAATACCAAAGATGCCTCGTCGGGCTGCGCTGTAAAAAAAAACACGTTGTTATTAGAATGGTGGGGTAATGGTGGGCTCCACGTGGCATGATGTAACAGGGTTGCGGACATAGAGCTACGTCCGCACTCCACACCCAATAAAAATTCCCCTTATTGGCATGGTGATCATGATTTCATATGGAAATTTACCTAATATGAAATAATAAAACTTCCCTTGAGCATTTATAAATCCAAATCAATTGGAGTAATACTTAGTCAAATCATGGCAAGACGTAAATACTAATCATAAGATTTAGGCTTAGTTTGGGACGCTTTCTTAATGCTTCTTAAAACAGTTTTTCAATATAAAAATTTTAATTTTTGTACTAAAAAGTTAATTTAAGAAACAGTAATAAAACTGTCCCGAACGAAACTTCAGTTAGAGAAATGTTGTAAAGCTGAAACATCCAAATCATGTACAACACAGCCAATATTAAATATATATGTAAAATGAAAAACTATTGAATCTCATAAATAGTTTTTTTCTATATATATTATCTAAAAATATAAATACAATATGAGATTTATCTACATCAACACTTGACAACAAGAAGGTAATACAAAATAAAAGCCAAGTCTTGCAAAAGGAACTAATAAAAATGCATACATAGATCAGAGACTGCTATCAGAAACTGTTCAGACTGGTTCTTACCTTTCCCTAGCATGAAAATTGAAGCAAAAATAAGAGTGAGCTAACATGATGATTTTGTAGGCTACAACGACCTAAAACAGAAATCAATAAATCAAATAAAAGGGGTTGAAAATGCTGAATAATTAGGGGAGTAGGTGAGCCGAGCCAGCTCGCAATTAGTTTCTGATATCGAGTTCATGAGCTAAAACTCGAGCTCGTTTACTAAATGAGCTCGAGTTCAATCTTGCTAAGGCTTGACTCGTGACCTCGCCAGCAGGATCGTAATAAGAGATATATATTTTTTTAAAATAGATCAAGTCTTTTTAATCTTAATAAAAGCTACAGTGCAACATGAATAAAATAATAAAAACTAAAAAAAAAAAAAAAAAAAAAGTTGGCCAAATGTCCTGTGTTGTTAATAATAGTAGACTTTTTTTTTTTTGGGTGTAATTGGGGCTGAAGCCCATCTATTAAATAACAAAATGATTACATGTGATAAGGGAGCAAAATTTGAACAAAAAACTCATGCATAAGCGACAACAAAAACTTATGCATGAACAGGAATAAAAAACCCCAACTATACCTCCCTATAAGCCCAAAGATACATGTAATAGATGCTTTGCAAATAACCAAAATAACAAAATAAACAAAGCAGTAAAGATGCGCCAAAAAACAGCACAGAAGCGACCAGGTGCAGCAGCCAAATACTCAGATGACTCCACAGGATAGAACTCCATCTCCACCGTAAGAAGAATCTCAGATAATCTGAAAAAACAGAGCAATATTTCCCAGCAAAGCTTGCTCCACAATATTTTAACCAGGACTCAGAATATACATAAGAGGGCAAATCCCCTGGTTGCCCGAAGACCATCCAAGGGGGGGAGAAATTTTCTAATTTCATTGTGGAGCATCATCATTGTCCTGGTTAAAGTCCATAAAATCCAGTTAACAGCATCCAGGAACCATATTAAACAGTGAGATAACCAGTGATACGAAAGATCAGATATCACCACAGTAATCCTCCAGTATTGAGCATCGACCCGATAAGCCCAGATCTGCCAAAAAATTTCCCAGGCAGCAGAAAATCCTCCCAGCAAAGGCCACCAAAATTCACGAGATATAAACATTACAGATTTTCCAGCAAGTGCCACGAATTCTTCCAACTCATGACTTTATCAAAAATGTTCCTCTTAATCGAAAGCAGCAAAGTGGTATGACAAATAGCAGAATTCCCAAATCTACGGGAGTTCCTCTCTTTCCAAATATGGTAAAGAGCACAAGAAATCACAACTTTATAAAAGTTTTTAAAATCTGCTTTGCCTTTAAATTCCAAGTGCATCCAATCCAAAATCTGCATAAGATTAGGCCTTAAAAGGAACCTATTAAGGCCCGGGATAAGCTTTGAGATGATAGCAAAGGTGTAGTGGCATTCAAAAAACAAGTGTTTTACGGTTTCATTGTGCAAAAGGCAAAGACTGCACAAATCCGGAACTACTATATTTCTAATTTTAAGAGCATCTGCAGTTTTCAAACCTCCATTAACCGTAAGCCACATAAAAACTGCATGTTTAATGATGTATTTTTTAGGCCAAATCAGCTTATACCAATTACAGTTGGGGGTGTTAGAATAGAACTCATCAATGAAGTTATTAAACTTAACATTGGCACTTTTTTTCCACAGCAGACATTGCCCTTGATCAGCAGCAACAGAAAATTTTTCACATATATCTCTCACATTACTGGGAAAGTTCACAGGGAACACCCAGCTAGAAGTCGAAGTGAGCTCATTTAAAAGCAGGTCCGGTATAGTATCGTAACAATTGTTCCCTAAAATTTCAGAAACAGAGAGAGAATTGCACCAGTGATCCCACCTCAGAGAAATAGAAGCAGATTGGGTAATCTTAAAATTACAACAAGATTTAATAGCAGAAGCAGTTTTGCAAACAGACTGCCAGAGTTTAGAAGCCAAAGCATTAGGAGGTTTCCAAGGGGACCTGTACCTATGGACCAACCATTTAGATAAAGGAGAGGCAGTGTTGTACATCCTGAAAATCATGGAGCAGTTATAAGAAAATTGAAGCGCAGGGATGGAAGGAATGCCCAGTCCACCTTTAATTTTGGGTCTGCAAATTTTATCCCAAGAGACCATGTGGAGCTTCTTAGTAGTTTGAGACTCGCCAAAAAAGAGGAATCTAGAACTGGATCTGTTAACAAACTTATTAACAGATTTTGGTAATATTGAACCCCTAATCCAGTAAGCGATTGTGTTTTGTATAGTAAACTTTATGTATTGAAGTCTACCAGCTAGAGACAAAAGATTTGCCTTCCACCCGTTCATTTTCTTATTAACACTGTCCATAAGAGGTAAGAAATCTTCCACTTTCAGCCTATGGAAGGACAGAGGAACTCCAAGATAAGTAAGTTTATCAACTCTGTTGTGTATAGAGAGGGCTTGGCAAATATCCAAAGGGTTCTTAGTATGTTTAGGAAACATAATAGCACTCTTTTCATAGTTAATGAAAAGACCAGAAGCATTGGCAAAATCCCCAATTAGATCAGACAAAATATTGCAATTCTCTATAGTGCCTTCTCCAAAAATCAACACATCATCAGCATAAAGTAAATGAGTAATCGAGTACCCCTCAAAAGAAATACCTTTGAAACCCCTATCCACAAGGAGATTAGAAAAAGCATCCATCACAAGGCAAAACAGATAGGGACTAAGAGGACAGCCTTGCCTAAGCCCAGCAGAAGAAGAGAAGAAACCCTCAAGTGCACCATTTAGCACTACAGAGAAATTAACATTAGTGATGGAAGCTTTGATCCAGTTTACAAAGAGATTGGGAAAGCCTTTTTGGGAAAGTCTAGCAAGCAAGAAATCCCTGGAAACTGTGTCAAAAGCTTTTTTTATATCTAATTTTGCACAAAAGTAATTTCCCCTTTTGTTCTTGCCAGCATAAGCCAAAATATCACTAGCAAGAAGGATATTATCAGTAGAAACCCTAGATTTAATAAATCCTGCCTGGGTGTCCATAACAATCAACTTCATAACTGGTTTAATTCTTTCTGCAATCACCTTAGTAATGATTTTGTAAATAGTATTACATAAAGCAATCGGCCTATGATCAGAGACAGTAGTGGCATTCTTAGATTTAGGGACGATGACAAGAGCAGTTGCCTTAATCCCATTAGGCATGTAGCACTTATGGAAGAATGATCTAATGGCCTTGCAAACAGTAGGCCCAATAATGTGCCAAGCAGTTTTATAGAAATGAAAGTTAAACCCATCAGGACCAGGTGCAGAGTTAGAAGATCCCTTGAAAACCGCCTTTTTAATTTCATCATCTAACACAGGTAAAATGCAAGAGGTAGCAAAAAATTCAGGAATCCTATTCCCAATAGGCAGAGCATCCGGCCGCAAGGTAATAGTATTGGGAGGATTAAATAAATTTTGAAAATATTTCAGAATAGTGTTGATAACCTCAGATCTATCAGAAAAGGGGTTGGAAGAGAGAAGATTCACCAAAGACTTGTTACCACTCCTCCTAGTCCTGATTTTAGCAAAGAGGAACTTTAAATCGTCCTCCCCTTTCTTCAACCAATACACCTTGGCCCGTTGAACAATCCATGAGGAGAACATGGAATTGAAATTTGCAATCTCAGAATTTACCTCTTTATAAGACAAGTTTAGGATCAAGTTGCTATGATCTTGTTGTAGCAAATCCAGCAATTCTTTTTGCTTATCCAACAAACCGTCCAGGTGCTTCTTAATACCATTAGAAGAGTACCAAGCTTCCTTTTTAATGCAGCCTTTTAGCATCCTCAAAGAATTACAAAGATGAGATAAAGGATTATCCATACAGGGTTTAGAGAAAATCTCTAAAAGATGAATCCAATACATTTCCAAATTAGTCCAGTAATTTTTGAAAAGAAACCTGTGCTGCACCTTAGTAATCAATCCGGAATGTAAAATGATAGGGCAGTGATCAGAGCATGAAGGATTTTGGACAGAACAGTACGAGTCAGCAAAAGATTCCAACCACAGCTCATTAACAAGAACACGATCAAGTTTGATGTGTATCGGATTATCAGTTTGTTGATTAAACCAAGAATACTTGAGCCCAACAGAACTAAGATCCTTCAAGCCAATTTGAAAAATCATTCTGTTAAAGTCAGAGAGGGAAGACATGCTGATAGGGGAGCCACCCAGTTTATCAGAAGCATATCTACAACAATTATAATCACCGATCAGAGCCCACGGGAGATGAATGGAGGAAGAAGACTGTGTGATAGCATCCCAAAGCTCCCTACGATCATTCAAATTATTTGAAGCATAGATAGCAGAGAGTTGAAGAATAGGTTGATTAGCAACCAAAATGATTCCTGAAATGAACTGAGAAGAAATCTGCGTAGGCTTAAAGCAAATTTTAGAAGCATTCCATTTGATCCAAATACGACCCGAGGAAGAGAGAGCAAAATTATGACAGCTAGCTTCATTAGGAAAGAGAGAATGCGAGGACTCAAAAAATGGGTCGTGAAGAGATAGAACATTGATACGATTCTCCAAAATACAAACCAGATCTAGCTTAAAAGATTGTATTAAACGCTTACAAGCAAAAACCTTATCAGGGTGATTGAAGCCCCTGATATTCCACGCCGCCATGGGTGGAAAAGACATTAATGTTTCTTGTTGGGAGGGGGTTTTTTAACCTGCTTCCCCCTAGCAGTTTTTTTACTCGTACCTGTGCCAGAAACAAGTTTAATCTTCCCCTGATATTTAGAGAGATCAATAAGAACCTTCTCTTCCTTATCCTCCCTTACTTCAACCTCATCCTCTTGCTGGCTTTGATCCTCCTCCTCAATAGTTAAAGCATCAAAACTATTAGGAGAATTAATACCTTTCGGGATTACAGGAGATTTGGTCTTCTGAGAAGAGGAAGTGAAAGAGGTAGCTTCGTTAGGAGAGTTTAGGTTAGGGATTCCCGAATTTAACTCCTTCCCAGAAGCATGAGAAGAATTTCCTGCGACCGGACTAGATGATTTTCGAGGAGATTTGTTGAGAACAGGTGAGTGTGGTTGATAATGGAGAGGTTGACCTATCCCATTAGTGATAATCTCAGCAGGTTTTGAAGGTAAAGAAGAAATATTTTGCACCAAAAGATCCGCTTTTTCAACAATTTCCTCTTGGGGAGTAACTAACAGCTTGGTTTTAGCACGAAATCTAGGCTGTCTGCTAGAGCTCCTACCTCTAATATTCTCCATATTCGTATGATTTGCATTTTCTTCAGCGTGTGGTTTAGAAGGACAAGAAGGAGAAAAATGCATTAAGGACTTACAGTGTTCACAGGGAAATGGACGCCATTCATACTGCACCTTTAATGTTACCTCGTCTCCATCCAGGGAAACACGAATCACCTCCGGATATGTCGCTTGATTATCAACCAGCACGCATACCCTAGCATAGGTAAGCCTAGTCTTCAGCTCAGTGAGCTTGTCCGCAGCAACAGGGATGCCTATCTTACTTGCAATACGAGAAATCCCCTCAGAGTTCCAACATGCAAGGGGTAAGTCATGGATTTTTACCCAAATCGGCACAGAAGAGAAGTCTTCTCTCTTAGGAACAAACTTCGGATGCCACTTTTGAAATACAAAAGGCTTCCCAAGTAAAAACCACACGCCTCTAGACCAAACAAGATCATAGTCTTCCCGGCAGGAGAATCTGAAGAGGAAGAAACCGTCATTAAGGGAAAGGAGCTGGACGGAACCAATCAAAGTCCAAGTCTTCTTAATAGCTCCCGACAGAGCTTCATAAAAGGGTCTTCGGCCTATGGAATAACCCACTAAGCAAAGCCCCCAATCTTGACCACCTTTGTTCAGGGAATCACCAGAAAAAGGTATGACTTCCGGCTCAGAAGGATGATGGGAAAAAGTGAAGGAGTTCGGAGCAGTGACATCCGGAGCTAAAACATGGCTCCAAAATTTGGGAGAAGGGCGAACAGCACCACCTAATTTCCGAGAAAGAGGTGGGAAATCAGAAGGGGAAGATGAGGATCCCATGAAGGGGAGAAGGAAAGTAGACCCCTCCGGCCTCGCCGGAGGAGGAGTAGCAGAAAAAGAAGGAAATCAGGAGGTGACGGCGGAAGAGCAGCCAATAATAGCAGCTGACTTTTTTTGGAAAGGTAAAAAGCAACATTAACTGTCCTATACTATTACGAAGAAAAAAAAAATCGAATTTCTCTTTTCACAATCTTCTCCGGCGCAAGCGCGTCGTCTCCCATAGTGAAGCCGCCCACGATCTCATGAGCTGCTTGCGAGCCCTCTTTTTTTTTTCAGAAAGTGCTGAACTCGTCGACTCGAGCTTGTCCTTTGAGCTCAACTCGAGTTCAAGCTCATTATTTAGCCAACTAGTCAGTTTAAGCTAGGCATGACTCAATCTTGACTCGACTCATTTACACCCATAATAATAACTTAAGTATTATATGAAAAGCTAAAATAGAAGCAATCACTAATATTGAATTGAAATAGGTATTTAAATAAACTATTGAAATTGTACTTAAACTGATTGAAATATACGCAAACACCTTATAACAAATATCAGAATGACCCTTATACCCCAACTTCTAAAAAATAATAAACAACAGAATCCCTTTTCGCCGCCAATAGAATTTCTTTTCACACAATTCAAATATTCCAAACCTAGATATTAAAAATAAAATGCATTCTACACTAATAAACATAATCTTAATATATAATTTTACAAAAATGCTCTAACGGCTTGTCAAAATAATTTTCCATCAAGTGCTCTACTGTTCGCCAAAACTATAATTTTCAGAATTCTATCAAATTACCAAAGATTTTGTATAAAAATAATTGGAAGCTTTAATTAAATTAAAATACTATTTCAAAATGTCAAAATAAATTTCTGAATTGATAAAAATTACTTCTTTTCAAAATCATCCAACTGAAAATCTCAAATAAATACTTAGAATTATAAGAATAATTGTACTAATAACATATCAAAAAAGTTACATGATGAAATTTACCAGAATATGAGACAAACATATTTTTGTAAAACCAAATTATAAATTCAATCAAAAAATCCCAAAATACTGAATTATTGAAAATTGATATAGAAAAAATATATTCTACAACGACTTGAGCAACTTTCAAAACTGGATCGTCAGCTGAAAATGACCTGAAGCCACTTGAAATGAACTTTCTCTCTCTAGAATTTCTCCCTAAATCTCTCTAGCCGATTGTCCAAATGAAATGATTGAAATGAAATAGTGCTATGAAATATTTTAAATAATAAAATTTGCACTAACAAGGCGGCACTGGCTTCAGCATTGGCCACAACTTTCCTTCAAGAACCTACAACGCCGTTGTACCCACAGCATGCGAGAGCGCAGAATCGAAAGCCTTTTTTTCCTAAGAGAACTTCTACTGGGGCGCTTCTAACCACAGCGCCGTGGCAATCAATTAGTAATAACTTATAAGCAGAACTACCAATCACTCTATAATCTTAAAAGATTCAATGTACCTTGGACTCAATTTACTAATTCTTCCAATTATACTGACATCATTCATAGGGCTAACTTTGACATAAACAAAATCACCAACCTCAAACTCAATAATGATATATCTTTGATCATAATATTTCTTCTGTCTATCTTATGCATACTTCAATCTTTCTTTGATTAGACAGATCTTCATTATAACATCGTCCACGAAAGTTGACCCTATTAAATGTTTATAACCCACCTCTGTCAAAGATAAATGGGTCCCACACTTTTTATCGGATAGAGTTTTGTAAGTGATCATACTAATGCTAGACTGATAACTGTTATTATAAGTAAACTCTATTAGCAAAATTTGATCATCCCATCTACTGCTAATGTCTATAACATAGAGTCTCAGAAGATCCTTTAGTACCTCAATAGTTTGCTTGGGCAATCCATCTATATGCGAATGAAAAACTGCACTGAATTATAATTTCATACCAAGACCTTGCTGAACACCTCTCCAAAACCTAGAGGTAAATCGGCCATCACAATTTGATATAATTATAGCATAGCATGTAATCTGATAATGTCCTTGACATATGTCTGTGCCAACTTATTTACCAGATCAATCTGACAGATTGAAATGATGTGTGCATATTTCATCAGTCAATCGATAACAACCTAGATGGAATCATACCCATGTATTGATCTAGGGAATCCCATCATAAAATCCATCATTACCTTTGCCATTTCCAATATGGAATAGGCAGTGATTACAAAAGACCACCTAGTTGCTAATGTTATGCCTTAATCAATTCACATGCCTCTAAAACAAACTCTGTTACATCTTTCTTTAATCCAGGCCACTAGAAAATACATTTTAGATCGTTGTGCGTCTTACTACTTCTTGGATGAATAGTGTGCCTCATATAAAATCTTATATCTTAGATCATTGATGGAAGGAACCCATAATTTATCTTTGCAAAAAATAATACTAGAATCAAATAATAAAACTTCAAGTTTTTTTCAGACTTAATCTGACCAATCAGCTTTAGTTACTCCATATCTCACTTATGAGCTTCCTAAACTATTTTGTGAAGAGTGGGCTTAATAATCATCTAAGCTAACCACCTTTAATCTATATCAATAGATATTACCTCAATCTACAGCTTCTTCAAAACTTGAATAAAAAATTCTACATAAGTGAGTAAAGAAAGAGAAATACATAAAAATTTTCTACTTAAATTGTATGCTACTACATTCCCCTTACCAGGCTAAAACAAAATAGATATATCATAATCCTTGATCAGCTTAAGCCATCTACTATGTGTCAAATTTAGATCCATCAGAGTGAAAATATACTTTAAACTCTAATGATTAGTGAAGATCTCACATCCCGTACAAGTAATACCTTCATATCGTTAAAATAAGTATACCAATAGTTAATTACATATCATGAGTCAAATAATTTTTCTCATGTGGTTTCAACTGCTGAGTCACAAATGCAATAACTCTATCATGCTTCATCAGCACATATCCCAATCCTTTTAGTGAAGCATCACTCAAAACCTTAATCCCATTTATACCTAAAGAAATAGTCATAATCATAATAGAAGTCAGATGATCCTTCAACATCTGAAAATCTCTCTTCAATCCGTAAAGTCCAAACAAATGCTACTAACTTCTGATTCAGTCTCATTAATGACAAAGAAATATGTGAAAATCGATAAAAAAAATTTTGATAGTAACCAACCAAGCCTGAGAAACTATACACCTTAAAAACTATAGTAGGCCTTAGCCAATTAGAAATAACATGCATTTTCTATGGATCCATTAAAATACTTGTACTATTCTCTACGTGCCCCAAAAATAAAATGTTATTCAACCAGAACTCACACTTCAAGAACTTAGCTCATATTTGATAACGCCTCAAAATCTTAAGAGCAGCCTTCAGGTGTGTTGCATTCTTATCCTCAGATATTGAATAAATCAGAATATCATAAAAGATATCGCAAATTGGTCCTGATACTTCCTAAAAACTCTATTAATTAAATCCATAAAAACCACTAGGTCATTAATCACTCCAAATGATATGGTTAAAAACTCATAATACTCGTACCTTATACTAAATGGAGTATATTCCACATCCTCCTCCTCCTCCACATTCAATTGATGATAACCATATCATAGATCAATCTTAAAAAATACATAACATTCAGATAGTTGATCAAATAAGTCATCAATCTTAGGCATGGGATATTTGTTCTTGATTGTTACTTAATTGAGATCTCTATAATAAATACACATCCATAACATATCATTCTTCTTCTTTATAAATAAAATAGGTGTTCCCCATGGAGACACACTAGGATGGATAAAACATTTGTCCACCAACTCTTGAAGCTGCACCTTTAACTACTAAAGCTTTTTAAGAGACATCATATATGGATCCTTGAAGATCGGAATAGTATACAAAAAAATATCTATACAAAATTCTACCTCCCTAACTGGTAGTAAAGTTACTAACTCCTTTGAGAAGATATCAACAACTCCTAGACAACAGGAACACTACTTACCGATATAAGAGATAACCTCACATCTCTAATAGATGCTAAAAATACTGAACTACCTTTTCTCCAAACTTTACCCACCTCCAGAGCAAAAAAAAAGAGAGAATACCTCATATTCCTTGAAACATAAAACTCTCACTACTTTGATATGAAGTGACTTTCTTCTTTAAATAATTAAAATGGGCCTCATACCTACTCATCCAGTCTATTTTCAAAATAACAGCAAACTAAAAAATATAAAATAAAATCAAACTAAATTTCTAAATTCTATAAAAAAAAAATTCAAATCACAAAAACAAATCGTACTAGTTACCATACCATCTCCCATAGATAAAACACAAGACAAAGAAATATATAATAGAATGAAAGTTAAATCAAGGGAAGTCAAATATTATTCTGACATGAAAGAATGACTAGCACCATAATCGATTAAAATATGATAAAAAAGATGTGAAAATATAAGTTGTACCTATAACAACATCTAGAGACTCGCTAGCATTTTTCCGCATCAGACTATAAACCCTTGACTATATTGAAACCAAAGCACCAAAACTCTTAATAACCCTCAAACCTCCATAAAATTGACCTCCTGAATAAATTGCCTTCAAATACTTTGAATTGTTCGATTAACCAAATGCCTTTATAAAATGGAAGGGCTTGGTCGCTAGAGTAGGCTGAGGGCAATTTGCTCGGTGTGATGAGGTTGAAGGTAATTTATATCACATAGTTCAATCACATAAATATATATTTCATCACATTATAATAATTTAAGTATAATTATGTATATTTTATAATTACTTGATTTTCTATAACGGTGGGCAATAAGAAAACTTAATGAGTAAAAATACATAGTTTCAAAACAAAACAAAATTACTAAAAATTGTGTGAAATATCATTTTAAGACTTTAATCATACTAAATCATAATTTTTAGAGCCAGCTTTATTTTTTATATAATAAACACTGCATAATTTTCAAAACCCTTAGTGTAAAATTTTAAGAAATTATTTAAAATATTTTGAATCTCAATTTCTATAACATATAAAAAGTCACACGGTGAAAGTTCTTCTAGTTTGAACTTATCCTCATTTTTTTGTAACAAAAATTTAAATTCAATAAGAAAAATTAGAAAAAGTTTGTAGTTTTGAAATTTGAGACATGTATAATGTGACATATCTCGATCCAGACAGCTTTGAAAATTAGAATGGCGATTAAAAATGACTTGAAGCAGCTAAAAAATCCTTCTTTCCTCTCAAAATCCCTCTCCTCCTCTCTTTTCTTTTGCTTTTTCAATTCGGGTCAAAATAGGTAGATCTTAACACTAAATTTGGAGGTTTCACAACTCCCCCCCTCTTCAAAAAGTTATCACCCTTGACATTTCGAAACTCAAATCTTAGATCACAAAAAAAGGTTGTGAAACAACTTTCTCATCATAGATTCCTTCTCCCAAGTAGCTTCTCTTTTAGTTATGTTCTTCCATTGAACTTTAACTATTTAAGCCTATTTATTCCTTAACTTTTAGACATTATTGGCTAAAACCCTCTTTGATTCTTCCATGTAGATAAGATTTGGTTGTACCTTGATGTCTTAAGCTTATATCCTATTTCTAAAATTGGATATCCATTTCTTAAGAACTCTCATGTGTGTTAAGAGAGTTGCTATTTGCATGTTTTACATTCTTGTAACTTATATAGTTTTGATGATTCCAAATATTATTATTTTAAATATTATATTCTCCTAACACTTTTTGGAAGAATTGTTTTTGCTCTTGTGTGAACTAACATTTCAGGATAATCGAACTCCAGACTAATGAAGACTTCAAATCAATTTCAGCATAAGATAGTTTATAAATTGAAGTCTGTATTTTTCAATTTATTGAGTTTGAGAGAGTGTGATTGTAATTGAGTAACTTAGTACACACACACTTGAGGTTATCGGAATTTATTGTAAGTCAGATAAGATTTGGTAGATTATGGTGCATTATTTTTCATGCATAATTAATTGCATATATAAATTAGTTAAATGAAATTTTGCAAGTGAACTATTTATATGGGTCTTCTAGAAGAAAATATATCAAATGAGCAACACAGTGCAGCTCTAGTACCATCATATAGTGTTATGCAATTCTCCAGTATTCTTACATAGGTGATAGGTGATACTTAGAGTAAGTTATTTATGAGTAAGGAAGAAGAGGTGAATATATATTTAAAGATATTTCATAAATTGAAGCCCCCATGCTTCAGAAGATTGACTACTAAGGGTAGAGAAGATCTTTGACACATGCATTACCCAGAGATACCTAAGGTATTATTAGCAATATTTTTGTTTAAAGGGGAGGTTAAGAGATGGTGGGTTAGATAATAGAGAGAGAAGTTTCATGGGAAAACCAATGATTAAATCCCTTGGGATGAATTCACTGTGGTGTTCATAATGTGGTTTGTATCTTTGTCAGCTCGATGACAGATGCAGGAAGCTTTCATCTGACTGGAATAGGGATACAAGATAGTAATAAAGTATGTAGTTGAGTTTACTATATTAGTTAGGTACTCTCCTCATTTGATCCCTATTGCCAAAGAAAATTATTTTAGATTTTTTTAATGGTTGAATAGGGAATTGAGACATTCTTTAGTGCTTTATGGATTCAAGAGTTTTTTGAGCTGGTGGAGTGGGCCATATTGATAGAAATTGATTTAATAATATCGCATCTAGGTATGATGTGGGCTCCAGGTATGATAGTAGTAGGTGAATGATAAGAGATAAATTAAGTAGGGATAAAGATAGTGTTGGTGATAAGAAAAGTAAATATAGTGATTCTAGGGGATCTGGATTAGCGGTACCTACAAGTAGCTATAACGAATAGGATTTTAGCTAGTGCTACTTTGAGCTAGTGCTACTTTGTGGATTTGAGCTAGTGCTACTTTCTTACAGAGCAATACTTTTGATGTGGACAACAAGAATGTAAGGTAGTATATTATCCTCATAGTGGATTTGGAGGAAGAGCTAATTTTTGAACAAGATATAGTATGCAGACTGAAGTATAAAGGACTACAATAGTAAGAGCATATGTTGAAATATCAATGAATAGAGATGATGATAAGGTTATCAGTGGTAGTCAGAGGGATTTTGTTGTACCAAGATTGATAGCACCAACATTACCTATTATAGTGATTCAACGAGTGTGCAACCTAAAGTATCAAGAAGATATATAATAACCTAAAAGTTTGACTTCTAAGGAATTTGTTTTGAATGATTGATTAGTATAGGATTTTATTGCATAAGTGAATGACATGTCATTGAATGAACTGTATGATAGATATTGATTAATGATTTAATGTTACCCTTTAATGAGCTTTTGATATGACTTTGAATTGATTTAAATATTTATATGAATTTAATTCAGAATGGATTTGCTTTATATAAATTTTATGCCTAGATTTTTAATGGAAATATCAAGGATGTCATTTTTCAAAGGTCGGTTGATTATAACCACCCAGAATTTTTGAAAAGAATTTTAGATTTGTAAACTCTAAATTTTTATTTGAACTGCAGTACATCGATGTTGTTTCTTTGAGTATCGAGACAATGGGCCTTCAGGCATAGCGACCCTAAGAAATCCCACCATGATATTTAGGCCTCTGTTATATAGTAATCTTGAATTTAGCATGCAGCGTTGCGATGCTGAGTGGTGACATTGTGGTGTTCAATACTAAAAACTATATATATATATCTCCACATTGCTCCTCACTCGTTCCTTCACCTCACAACCCTGGCTTGCATGAGAAGGAATATAAAGGGAAGGCGAGGAGAGGGAAAGAGAAAAAAATCCTATTTTTGATCTTTGGATTGATTTACCACTTTTATGAGAATTTCTCAGATAAAGATAGCTGACTATTTTCCTACTTCTATTTTTAAATATTTTCATTTTAACCATCCAATTCCTTTTAAATTAAATTTTTTATATTTTTCCAAATTTAGTAAACTTTAACTATGTAACTTTTTATGTGTTACGATACTAATTATTCTGGACGTTTTGATTGGATGATTTTATGATTTTGTTGGGTTAACTGAAAGTTATTATATTTTGAATGATATGCACTGAATAAAATTTTGAGTATTTTTATTTAAGCATATAATTAATATACACGCTATAATTGAAAATGGATACGTGATTAGGTAATAGTTAGTTGTTATTACTGTTATAACACTGTGATACTAATATATGCGAGAATAAGCAAAATGTATGTTTTATTAGCATTGGTTGAAGATTAACATTTAATGATGGGCCAACAAGCTTTCCTTTAAATACTGTGGTTTGGTGTTATCCTTAAATGATTCACATGATTAATGATTGGCAGTTATAAGGAGTTATTTCTAGTCAACAGGCAATGAATGATAATTTTTTAATGAGCCAACGATAACTAATTACTAATTTTAGAAAAACACCACTTTTGCAGGACTCTTTACTTATTTGATGTGATTATTGGAATGCATATTATTAATTTATTGTTACTATACGATCTTACTATTATTGTATGAATTTTTTTATCATTATATGAATTTACTATTATTGTACTATACTGCTCTTCTATTACTAACATTGATGATACTTCTATTGATTTATTCACTCATACTAATATTGATTCATTAATAATGTTATTGGTTATTGATTCACTGTTATCAATATTGAACATGTGATTATGATACTAAATTAATATTGATATAAAAAGTTGGATAGCATGCACATACTATTATATAATTTTACTTTATTGATATAATTTCGATGATCCTCATCGAGGCTTTGGTTTTTTTTATTTATATGATTTTCTTACTGATTAAACAATATTGTTATGATAACTACTTTATTGATTTGACACCTATACTTATTTACTGGTTTCTGCACTATACCATTTAATTGGCTTTTGTACCATACTATTTTCTTGTTTCATAAATCTTACTACTAGTGCATGTATGTTTTGTTATTTATGTATAAATTTATGATCATATGACTATTGCTGCTATGAATTGACTAATGTCATACATACTACTTCTTTATCATGCTTTGAATTATTTATATGATTTAGTGGCCTGCTGGGCTTTCTAACTCATTTTATATGGTTTAAATGATTTTAGTTCAGGGCAGAGGATCGATAATGTGAGACTGACCATAATTCTCTAGGTTATTTTATTATTTTGTTTAGTTATTCTTTTGCGTTAAGGGATAAATGATCTGTTGTATTTATATTATTCATGAGTATTGTACATAATTTTTGGAGTAATAAACACATATGTATATTGAGTTTTGATTATTATATTTATTTCCACTTATATTATTATAGATAAAAAATAGATAAATCTAGTGTTGTTATATTTAAAGATTAAAGAAAGAATTATTTTTTTTAGAATATAGGGCATGACACTATATTCCTATCTCGACGTAAGAAAATTCAAAACAAAACTTGTGGTCACATATTTCCATTTCTACTCTGGAATGGGTAATAGATATAAAAAACCTTCTGGTCGTTGATACTTTGCCTTCACTATATAACACACTTCACATTGTGAAATAAAAGTTGCAACATCTTTTTTTAATATATGCCATCAAAACTTATCAATTAAATTTTAATACATTTTACTGCTTCATGGGTAAATAGTGCAGCCTTAATTATAAGCCTCTTGTAGAATCTCCCATATCTGATCTTCAAAAATAAGGACTCACAATCTATTCTTATAAAAAAGTACAAGAATCAGACACTCATAATTCAAGTTTCTTATCATATTTGATCTGATCAATCAACTTTAAATATTTTATATTTGGTTTTTGAGATTCCTGAATTCTTTTTTGTAAAGAAGGTTGAATAATCATCTAAGCCAATATACTAGAATTCTATTCAATAGAAGAAAATCACCTCCAACCATAATATCTCTACATTTCATATCAAACATCCATTAGAAGTAAGTTAAATACATGATAATCCAAAAGATTTCCTTTATAGAGAATATGTTACCACATTAGCCTTGATACTGAATAGGAGAATCATAGTCTTTAATCAACTCAAAACATTTCTTTTACCTCAGATTCAAATCATTCTGAGTAAATATATACTTCAGACTCTGATGACCAATAAAAATCTCACACCTGACACCATATAGATAATGTCTCCAAAATTTTAGAGCAAAAGTAACAACATCATGTTTCAGATCAAGCATCATTGAATACTTAAAATCCTTTTATACCAGGTGGAAGAGCCAAATTAAAGTAGAAGTCAAATGATTTTTTAATCTCTAAAAAGAGGCCTCAAACTCACACATCCAGACAAAAGTTAATAACTTTTGATTCAATTTTATAAGAGGTGAAAAAGTCTGAGAAAATTCCTTTATAAACTACATGTATCCATCCATACCCAAGAAACTACATATCTCAAATACAATAGAAAGACTCGACCAATCAGTAACAACCTAAACTCTTTAGGGATCTATAGAAATACTTGCACTACTCACCACGTGCCCTAAAAAATAATACTCCTCAGCCAAAATTCATATTTAGAGAACTTTGTATATAGCTGATGCTACCTCAATATCTCTAACACAATCCTCAAATGCATTGCATAATCTTCCTCAAAAGTTGAATAAATTAAAATATTATATATGAACTCTATTGCAAATTGATCCTGATAATCTCTTAACACTATGTTCATCAAATCCTTAAAGATGGTTGACATATTAATCACCCTAAAAGGCCTGACTAAAAACTCCTAGTGCCATATCGAGTACTGAAAGTAGTCTTTATCATATAAGCCTCTCTCACTTTCACATGATACTATCTGAATTGTAGATAAATCTTGAAAAATATAGAAGATCCAACTAGCTGATTAAATAGATCATCAATCTATGATAAAGAATACTTATTCTTAATAGTGACTTTATTTAACCCCCTGAAATATGCACATCATACCATCATTTTTTTCACAAATAGTATATGTGTTCCCTATAGAGACACACTAGGAAGGATGAATCCCCTATTGACCAACTCCTAAAACTGAACCTTTAATTCCTAAAGGTCATTTTGTTATCCTATACGAAGCTTTGAAAATAAGGGCAACACCCAAAAATACATCAATACATAACTCCATGTCTCTATCCAGAGGCAAACTAATAAACTCCTTGAGAAATACATATGAGAATTCGCACACTACTAGAACATCATAAATAAAATTAGAATCCAACCTGCTATCTCAGGTTAATGCCAAAACGATCATGCAACCCTTCTTCCACAACTTATATACTTTCATGGTATAATTTAAATAAGACAAAATACCTCTAACTCCCTAAAATACATAACTATCACTGCCCAAAATAAAGTAAGTCGCTTATTTAAGTAATCAATATAAGCCTCATACCGACTCAACCAGTCCATATCCAAAATAACATCAAAAACAAAAAATAAGTAATAAAATCAAACTGGACCTCCACTTCCTATAAAAAATCTCAATATCACAAAAATAGAATCTACTAGTTATTATACCATCTCTAATCGATAAGGACACGTGTAAAAAGGTACTAAATTTAAAGGCAAGTGTAGTAAATCAAATAAACGAAAGACAAGCTTTAGAATCAAATAAAATATGATATGTCTAACCAAAGATATAAGTTATATACATAACTATATTTGGAGTATCTCAAGCCTCTTACTAGGCCAAACTATACATAATGCCTGAACTAGAGTTAGTGTAATAGAACTACCAAACTCTCTTTGACCACTGCTAGATAGCCTCCCTACCATATAATCATATCCACTACCTCTACCAGATGGTCCCGCAGGAAATATATAGATTGGAACTACCCTTGGTCTCCCTATCGATCTAACATAAATCTTAGATCTGAACTCATATCATTTATCTAATCTTGCTTGTGAATACTTGGTTGTCTGGTGCCCTTACTGTTCGTACTTGAAGCATTATCTAGTCATCCTTTAACTCTAACCAAAATGTCTTCTTCCATAACTCTGGTACATAGATGCCCCACTAACAAAACTTTCAGAACTATTAATATTACCCCTACCCAAAGCTTTCATTGACATAAATTGTCCACTTTTTTTGCTCTCTTTAAGTACAGATCTGCTCTTCTCACTAGAAAATCTATTACCAAATATCTTGCCACTGAACCTCAAAGTCCTCTTTGAAATCCACCGCTACTGAGTAGCTATCAAATCATTTTCAATCAATTTAGCTCTCTTCACAAGTTAAAAAAATTAGAAATGTGAAATGGTAGCCATGGCCAAACTATCTCAAAATCCTCTTTGAAATCTATAACACTTTTCTGCTGGAATGCTAACCAGCTACGGAGCATATCTATCCAAAGTAATAAGCTCTATTTCATATTGCATCACAATCTTACTCCCTTGAAATAATCTCAAGAAGTCTTCTATATCTTTTGAATTGTAGAAGGTTTGAACAAGGCTCAAAAGACAATAGAGAGCTCCTCCCATCTAATTAGAAAATTAATTTCCCTTCAAATTTCTCATCCCACTGGCCTATCCACTAGTGCTCTATCTCACCATCTAACAAAAAGACAGCTATGGGTAATTTCTTTTCAAGAGAACACTACATATCATAAAATGTCTTCTATAGTATCCTTAATTAATCTTCTACTGTCTGGGCTCAATAGCGCCCACAAACCTTAGAGTCTTTAATCTCAAAAACATATGTAAATGTTTCACTACAGGAAATTCGGCCATTACCTGTGGATTTTTTTCGGTGAAACTTGGAGAATTTTTTACTGTAATGAAATTTTCTAGTGGTTTTTTTATGGATTTTTTTTGTAGTATAAATTGCGTAGGAAACTAAAACTGGCAGTTTATTTCCGGCGGTATTTATTTCTAACAATTTTTTTGCTGACATAGCCACCAAAAATTAAAAAAATTATTAAAAAATTTCCTCCTACAAGACAGCCCAACCATGCTGCCCGCCTGCCCGCAATTTGCCTGCCATGGAATTCAAACAACGATAAAAAAAAAAAACTTCAAACACTTAGTCATTTTGATGGGAAGGAAAATTTGTCAAAAATTCTACTCTTTAATATTTAAAATATAATTAAACAAAAATTAAATTTAAAGCTTAATTAATTAAAAAAATTTAATTATTAATTTATTAAAATAAGTTAGTTAATTAATAATTAATTAAAATAAGTTATTAAATTTTTAGTTAATTAGAATAAATTATTAAATTTATACTTAATTCAAATAAAATTTTAAACTATATAGAAAAATAAGTAAAATTAATAATCATGTTAAAAATGAAAATTTAAATATATAATTAGTTTAAAGTGAAAAAGAAAATTAATAATTAATTAAAATAAAAAATTAATTAACATAAAATATTAGTTTATTAATTTTTAAAAATAAACTATTAAAATTATTTTTTTAAATAATTTAAGTAGTTAAATTTTATCAATTTGGATTCATGCTGGGTAGGTTTACTATGGAAGCCATACATTTATTGAGAGGTTTGATGGAGAAATATAGAGAGAATAAGGAGGATCTACATATGATATTTATTGATTTAGAGAAGCATATGATAAAGTTTCAAGAGAATTGCTACGGAGAGTTCATGAAATGAAAGGAGTTAATAATGCTTATATTCAAATCATTAAAGATATATATGCATGAGCTAGTACTTGTGTTCAAACACAAGGTGGTTTGACCAAGTATTTTCCTATTTCGATTGGATTACATCAAGTATCAGTCTTAAGTCCATCTCTTTTTTGCTTTAGTCAAGGATGTTCTCACTATACATTTGCAAGAGGAAGTACCTTGGTGTATGCTTTTTGCTGATGATATTCTTCTTGTTGATAAGACTAGAGAAGAAGTTGAAGGTAAACTTGAATTATGGAGGTTAACCTTAGAGTCTAAAGGTTTTTGCTTGAGTAGATCTAAAACTGAATATATGGAGTGTAATTTTAGTAGCAATAGACCTAGTGAGGGGATTGTGACTTTGGGTAATCAGATCATTAATAAGAGTACATGTTTTATATATCTTGGATTTATTATTCAGAATGTTGGTGAAATAGATGGGGATATTATCAATAGAATTCAGGTTGGATGGTTGAAGTGGAGGAATGCATCGAGCTTGTTGTGCAATAGAAAAGTCCCCCTCAAACTTAAGGGAAAATTCTATAAGATGGTGGTGAGACATGCAATGCTTTATGGTGCCGAATGTTGGCCTTTAAAAGAGAAGCATTATACTAAGTTAAGTGCTGCAGAGATGAGGGTACTTAGGTGAATGAGTGGCTTTACCCTTAGAGATAGGATACAAAATGAGCATATACGAGATAAGGTTGGAGTAGCTCCAGTGGAAGATAAGATTAGAGAGAGTCACCTTAGACAGTTTGGTCACATTAAACGGAGGCCTTCTGATGGCTCAATCAGGAAAGTTGATGTATTAAATTTGACTTATATTAAGAAAGGTAGAGGTAGTCCTAAAAAGACTTGGCTAGAAAATATTAGAAATTATCTTTCTTTATTAGATTTGAATGAGAATTTGACTTTTTAAAGGGCACAATGGCGAAAAAAGATTCATGTAGCCAACCTCACGTAGTGGGACAAAGGCTTGATGATGTTGTTGTTATTATATTTAAATAGTTAAATTTTAAATCCGGCAGAAAAGCAGACTGAGAGAAATTCACCAAAATTGTTGCAGGTTAAGTTATCTATATTCCATGAAAAAATTGTCGGAAAATTGACCATTGGAAACCCACCAAAAAATTTCACCAGTAATGAGTGCTTTTCCTATAATATTTATATGTATAATCAGATCAAATTATGGGAACTCTACTTTGTACTATGCCCATCATTAGAGCTATCAGACTAGTAAATTAAGAAACTATATAAAAATCACAATTCGAGTTTTTATATATATTGGAGCTATCTGCCTGACACTCTTCCCATCTATCATATCAGAGTCTGACAGAACTATAATCACAAAGAAAATGCAATTGAACATACATGCACATAAAAATAAACCAAAATGAATGCCTAGATAGACTCAAAACAACCCCACCTGACTTGCAAATCAATTCTTATAGTTTTATTTTTAAGATCTATTTCTAAAACTATTACTTTGATACAACAAAAAAACTTATCACAATCCAACACTATAGGATAGATCATATCGTGTTGAGTTATGATAAGAAAATCTTAAGATCTAATTTTTAAAATATTTTAGATTTTCTTCCAATATGTATTTTAAATAAATAATAGACTACATAGCTACTAAAACATCCAAAGCACTACAAATAAACTCATCCATAAAATCTCTTTAATTTAATATATATATATATATATATATATATATATATATATATATATATATATATATATATATATATATATATATATATATATATATATATATATATATATATATATATATATATATATATATATATATATATATATATATATATATATATATATAACAAAAAACAGAGTAATAATAAGAGCATAATAATTATCAAAATATTCAAAGAATAGTACTAAGTAGTTAATTAAACTAATTCATATCACATATTTATCTAGTCCCCTGCAAAATTTCACAGGATTTTGGCCCATTATGACGCCCAATAGACTTTCCCTCTTTTACATAGAATCTCAAAAGATTTTAGCCCATTATGACTCCCAACCGACATATTTTTTTATTAAGATTCCCAATCACCTATATAATCTAAAAAGGATTCTGGTATCTACCATCTTCTAATTGACATTTTTTTCATATCAAAACCATTTAATATTATATAATTCAATAGCATAAACACATATTTAATCACATTATAGTAACTTAAGCATATTTAGACATAGTTCATAATTATAGTTTTTTTTAATAACGGTAGACAACATATTAAAAATCCTATTGACTAAAAATGCATAGTTTCAAAACCTAACTAAATAACTAGAGATTGTGTAAAATAACATTTTAAGATTATAATAGCACTACATCACTTTTTTTTTATTCCAGATTATTTACTATTTAATAAGAATAACCTAATTTTTAAAAACATCTAGTAAGATTTTTCAAAAAATATTAAAAATGTTCAGAATCTCAATCTATATAATATATAAAAAGTTACAACGTGAAAGTTTTTTCAGTGTAAAATTATCCTTATTTTTTCGGAAATGGAAATATAAATTTAATCAGAAAATTTATGAAAATTTTATATTTTAAAAAACTAACATATGCATAATGTGACCTAACTCGTTCCAGATAACTTTTCCAACTGGGTTGATGGCTAAAAAAGACCCGAAGCGACTTAAAAATTATTCTATCCTCTCAAAACCCCTCTTATTCTTTCCCTTGTTCAGATTTTCAATTCTGTTAAAAAGGTAGAATAGAATACTAAATTTTAGAGGTGTCACACCTCCAAAGGTCAATTTTCCTTTATGAATTCATTGTATGCCTATTGGGACCTATCCAAATGGTTGGCCATTAGCAACTATTCCAATTCAAAGGTTTAATTCAATAGTGACCTAACAAGATCCTATAGGATCAAGCCAGGACTCAAAGCATTTGACCTATTTCAATGGTCAACCATGATTAAGACATCTATGATTTGATGATGTAATGTTACGAGGGAGAGTTTGCTAGGAGATAGAGTTATTTGATTAAATATCACAAAATAACCCTAAGGTTTCTTAGGAATTTCATGTTGGTTTGGCCACATGTCTAATAAACTGCACAAGTTAAATTCAATGAATCTCACTATCAATTATTACTATTATTATTATTATTATTGTTTAATGAATCTCAATACCAATTATATTACACCAATATGTAACTAATATATTATAATATATTTAAATGTTCATAACATTGATTTTTTCCATTGAGACTAACTAATGTTAAGTGTGAAAAAGGTCTACATTAGAGTTAGCTAAGGGAAAATCTACTAAAAGGATGATGAATTGAATTATGAAGTCTTTAAATTGATTAAGAGGTTTCCTTTTTTATTCTGCCAAATGAAATCCTATTATCATTCTATATGTTTATTTTCTATTCAAAATGTCCAAAGGTTGAGATGGTGTTCTCTAGATATGTTTGAGAAATCTCCAAGGGTTATTTAGAGGTTCAATAAAATGAAGAGAATTGTTGGAGTATTATGAAGTTAGCATGATTATTTCAAAGTCATCTTGCTATATAACATCAACTAGTATTATTTTGTTGACTTTTTTATGCAAATAAAAGTCATTCATTAGATACAATTGTGGATGAACAAAAAATTTTCAATTATAGACCTTGACGCTTTTAATTAATATCCCTTTTGAGAGAGATTTAAGAGACTCGCTCCATTATCCCTTAAGGAGACTGTTTCTTCCTGAAGTGACCATGGATAAATTTGGGTTGTTCAACCCTGATTTTGAAGCAATTTAACATGATTTTTTTCAAGAGATCTTCAAGAAGCTAATTCTATTTATACTTTTAACAAATGGTTCACCTTGACAATTTGGCTTACTCGAGAAATCTTGTAGGTTCTTCAATTTATTTCTCTTATAGGGTATCTTTGAGAATTTAATTTTATACTCAATGGATTCCTTTATTGAATCATACTTCCTTTCTAGGAGATCTCTAATGAAATAAGTCATCATATTGATAGCCAATATCCCCAGCATGTATAATACTTATATTGATATCAAATTTTCTGCCACCATTAACAATAAAGAATGAATCAAATTTCAAATTTATATTTAATATTTTGTCTCAAGTCTTGACCCATATTATTAAAACTCAATAGTTTTAATCTATTTTAAATGTGTTTATGTGTTTTACCATATCATTATTATTATGAAACAAACGCTTGGTAACAATGAGAATCAATGTGGTTTGTTTGATGGAGTGTTTCATATTTTTGCCATATTTATGGGTATGAAACTATCAAAATTCTATAAATAGGCCCCTCACTCTCTATATAGGGAGAGGAGTTTGGAGTTGGTGCGTGAACTCTCTCTTGAGATTCAATAGAGCTTTGAGGCTCTAAGGATTATGGAACACCACCGCCTACCCATCGTCATTTGACCACAATCCTTTGACCTCCATCTCTCCCTTCTACAATCCTTGGATCACCGTCGCCTGATCACAATCCCATGATCTCTATTGACCAACAATGATCCATGAACCACTATCGCCCGACCCTAGTATCTGAACACCATCACTCAAGTATAGTCCTTCTAACCTTCTTCACTCGTCGATTATGGATCTTCAGCGTTTATTGCTCGTTGATTATGGTCTTTCCATCCTCTATTGCTTGTCACCCGATTATGACCCTTCAACCATCTTCACCTAACTATAGTCCTTTCACCATCATTGCTCGACAATGGCCTATGACTTACAATACTTTGATCATCATCACATGGCTACTCCAATATCTATCAACTTCATCATCTACCATAGCTAAGAAAACCAACACATGCCATCACTTATATAATTGATACTTGTTATCGATGCGAACTTTTACTCTTAACTTCAACACTTGAATTTATGCCAGATTTCTGTTAAAGGTCCATTCCAACTTCAACCAACAAATACATTCTTTACAGTATATCAATGCCTTCCCACAAGGGCTTCATTTGCAAACAAATACAAAATCGTAGTGGGATCATTTTATCTAGGTTAGCGCTATGATTTTTCCACTTCCCAAGTTCTCTACATAAAAACTCTGGTGTTTCTCGCAATTTTTGCACTCTCTTATTTGTGTGTGTGATGTGTCTTCATGCAAAGCTAGAATGTTAAACTCTTAATCTTTCTATACTGCCACGATTATTCTAGTACACAACAATTTGATATCAGAAGTCAATTAAATAAAAATTTGGAGTACCTTATAATTTTAAAAAATAAAAAAATGGATAAATAATTAAAAAATTATTTATTTTTTAAATAAAAATATGATAAATTATTTTATTTGTTAAAAAAGCATCATGATGCATTACTTATGCTTATTATAATTCAAAATAATCAAACTATAATGCCAATGTGCTATACATAGCATATAATTTTATAGAACAATACATATCTAAGCAACCACCCTATAGCACTTGATGATGGCAACGATGCTATCTTCATCTAATCAACATAAACCTTCTTGCTCAAATTTTAATGCTTCTTGTAGTAAGGATACCATCTTAACACGATATAATAGACGAACTTCCATGGATTTAGCGCCATTTAGATTTCGATTTGAGTAATCAAAATGCCCTCATGTTTTAATCTTGGTTTGAAAGACTGGATCAGAGTGGTAGATTTCATCGTGAATCTGTCATATGGTCGGTTCGGTCCTCATAAAAATTGATCTAGCATCAAACCGATGAGAAACGGTTTGATCTGCCGGTTCAACCGACTAACCATTGAGCCGGTCCTGATTTTGAAAAAATGACCGGTTCAATTCATAATATATTTAAATAATTTAATTTAACATAGAATATTTTATTATATATAACATATTTTATTTAATAATATCCAAAAACTTTATATTATTATGTATTAAGCACTAACAAATCATGCTCACATGGTTGCACCACCACATATGAGCTCTTAACCTATGAGTACGAGCAAGCTATATAAACAACACAATACAAACATTTTAAATGTGTAGGATTAAACAACTAGTAGAAATTTTTATAATATGTGCATGGTGAATTGCTTCTATGGGGTTTTTAAAATTTTTTTTGAACATAATATTCAAATAATAAAACAATTATAATAATTTTTCAAGTTCTTAAATTTATAATTATTTATGTATTATAATTACCTTACAATAAATTGAAAAATTTTAAGATCTAATTTTCAGTATAATTTCGATTATAACATACCAATAAACTTTTTTTACCTAACTTTTTTCTAAATATGAAATTAAATGATAATAAAAAAATGAAAAATCTAAAATAAGTAATGTAGTATGTCATTATAAATATAATTTTATAATGTGAATTTCATATATAATTTATAGGTATAAATTATATCTAAATATATAACATAAATGAATAATGATTTATATTTCATTTATATATTTATATATAAACTAAATTTCTATTAAATATAAATTAAAATTTAAGATTAGAGATATTTACATTATAATTTAAAATTAGTAATTATTTATATTTAAACATATAAAATCAACTAATAATTATTATATTTAAGTTTAAATATAGAATATATTATTAATACATCAATTTTATTTTTTTGTCACAAAATTATATTATTTCATAATTATTACAAATTTATCTTATAATTTAAATTTTTTTAATAGTTATTACATTATCTGATTTGACTCCGATCGAATCATTGAATCTTAAATCTCTCTTTTTTTCACTCGATCTCCAATATAATTTTTAAAGCTTTGATTTTAATTATTTTATGTATTTATATAAAAAAAATTATATAATTATTTAAGATTATTTTAGGACCACAAGATACAAATTCCATTCATATAACCACTTGCTAAATGCCTAAATTGGTGATCACAAATGGTATTGTTAGGGAAGCCGGCATCCGAATGGAAGCATAGAGTCAACCTGTACGGACAGCAATTCTGACCCGTGGCAGCGGCCCATTACCGGGAGAAACAGAGAACCAAAGAACAACCGGTATGAATATCCAATTGGCATAGATTTAATCGTATTTCATGAGAGTTTGAAGTCCGCAAGGAGTCCAAGCATTCTCACCCCTGTATTCTCTGTTACCCTTTACCCTTGCGAGAGAGAGAGAGTTGAAGGACGCGAAGAGGGAGAAAGAAGGCGTTCGGGGTGCGAAGGAATCATCTACTTATCGTCTTAATCTGGAGCGGCGGAGGCCATGGAGGACGAGGTACTATTACTGAATGAGATATAGTTGTTTTTTTTTTGTTCTGCTCGGGCTGATAAGAGGCGCTTGTGAATCATTCTGGGATGTTTTGGTTATGCTCTTGGTGCCGAGCATCTTCATTTCGCAGTAAGATGTTTTAGAGGAACTGAGTTTATTGGAACTTTGGATTGCCTGTCGGGCTTGAATTTGCTCGGGTAGATCGGTTTGGTTGCTGGAGGCGGTTTTGGGGCGGAGCTTTTAGTTTTGGGGGTTTTCGAGTTTAATAGGATTTGTGAACAGTTGGCGAAGTGGCAGAATGTAAAGATTTGATCTGGAGGAACTAGGAAAGGGGATAATTTATTCTTCTGGTTGCTCCGACTGCTGCGTATCGACTTGTCGCAGGAAGATCTAATTTTTAACCATTTTGCTTCTCGCACTTTGCGTGCCTAATTCTTATTGAATTCATTTTGGCGCTGGATATACGATTCGTTCTGCTGTTAAGCGGCTGGACAAGGTTGAAGGGAAGAAGGGCTTTGAGAGGCGAGGCTGCAGGTTCATTGATAGGAGTTGGAAAAGGGAAACGTTGGTCTTTGTTCTTCTCCCCAGTTATGCCCAATGGATTCTTTAAGGGAAAGTTAGTCCTTGGCACGAACAGAAGTTGGCATCTCTTTTCAGTGCTTTGGTAGCTCAAGTTAGCTCTACTGCTTTTTTTGTCTCACTGGAGAATGGTGCCGTCAGGACCACCAACTGGAGTTGGCAGTGCCCAGTCCATGCCTTCTTCTCTTCTGCGGACAAACTCTGGCTTACTAGGAGCGCAGCCGGGCTCCATCCCTTCTCAGCAGCCTTTCTCTTCTTTGGTTTCCCCTCGGGCACAGTTTAATGGTGTTGCTAATGGTAACACTATGGCATTGCTTGGTGGCATCTCGAATGTATCGTCTCTCCTCAACCACTCGTTTGGAAATGGAGTGCCTAATTCTGGTGCTGGGATTTCTGCCCAGCAAATGAATTCTCAGCAGCGAGGGGGTATGGGAAACAGCTCTGTAGATATACTCGGTTCTGCAGAGCCTGATCAACTATCCTTTCCTTCACCAACTGGTCCATTGCAGGGACAGCATTTGCAAAACCCTTCAGTGACCCAGATGGGTGATCATTCTCATTCTCAGTCTCAGTCTCAACAACTTGATATGGTGCAGAACTTCCCTCAGCAGCTCACGGTTCCTCACAGCCAGCACCAGCAGCAGAGAGGAGGGCTTGGAAATGTTGGTAGTATGGCTCAGGTTAAGTTGGAGACGCAAATTGGCTCTAACGATCAGAGTTTCTCTGGACAGCAATTGCAAACCATGCGAAGTATTGGTCCTGTTAAAATGGAACCTCAACAGCTACAGTCTGTGCGAAGTTTAGTTCCAGTGAAGTTGGAGCATCAGCATACAGATTCTTCATTGTACTTGCAGCAACATCAACAACAACATCAACAACAACATTCACAGCAGCAATTGTTGCAAATGTCAAGATCGACGCCCCATGCTGCTAATGCTGCTGCACAAATGAACCTATTGCAACAACAAAGGTTATTACAACTCCAACAACAACAACAACTTTTTAAGGCACTTCCGCAACGGGCACAACTGCAACAACAGCTGCAGCATGGTCTTCCAATCAGACCTCAAATGAAAACCACAACGTATGAGCCTGGAATGTGTGCAAGGCGATTGACCCAGTACATGTATAACCAGCAACGCAGACCGGAAGTAGGTTAACATTATCATTTATAAATTCTATTTTCCAGTTTATACTTTAGGAGTAATGTTTAGTATGCTGATTATATTTTCTTTGAGTGGATGTTTGTGCTGAATAGCCTTTTTTGGGTGAATTATTATTCATTTACTCTATCACATCCATATATATTGCCAAGAATTTAATCAATATCTCTGCTGTTATATCCAGGATAACAATATTGAATTTTGGAGGAATTTTGTGAAAGAATTCTTTGCTCCAAATGCAAAGAAGAGATGGTGTGTTTCTCTTTATGGAAGTGGTCGTCAAACTATCGGTGTTTTTCCACAGGTATGCTATTTTTTTTATAAATAACACGCTTGATGAAGGAGATTGATACTCTTTATTAAAAAGATATCTGGTGGCATTCTATGTATTGAAAGTTTGAATAGACTTTTAGGTTTTGTTTGGGATAACTTTTTACTGCTTCTTAAAGCAGCTTTCTAGTACAAAATTTTTAATCTTTGTACTAAAAAGTGCTTTAAGAAGCAGTAAGAAAGCCGTCCCAAATGAATCCTTAGTTTGGGGATAGGTTTACTGGACTCGAAATTCGGTGTTGCTGTTGTTGCATCCATGCCATTTATTCTGCACATCCTGTAGTCATCTCATTTCTTGCAAACTAAAAATTTATTTTTTGCTTTTTTGTAATTAAATGCATGCTTTGAATTTTCAGGATGTGTGGCATTGTGAATTATGCAACCGTAAGCCCGGCCGTGGTTTTGGTATGTATTTTCCGAATATTCTTGCTTAGATGTAGGAACTTAATAATGATTAATTCAACTGCTTATGTCAGCATAATTTATTGGTATTATTAATGTTTTTAAATTCAGTTTAATTAACCTTATTGTCTTGATTTATTTGCAGAGGCAACTGTCGAGGTTTTACCTAGGCTATTGCAAATTAAATATGCCAGTGGCACTTTAGAGGAACTTCTTTATGTTGACATGCCTCATGAGTCTCAAAATACATCGGGTCAGATTGTCCTAGATTATGCCAAAGCTGTCCAGGAGAGTGTATTTGAACAATTGCGTGTTGTGCGTGATGGTCAATTGCGAATAATTTTTAATTCAGATCTAAAGGTACACAACATATTTTAAACACACTTCTTGCAGCACTTCATACTGAAATGGGAATCCTTAGAACTAATTTGTATTTTTGAAAGTCTAGATAGCTTCATGGGAGTTTTGTGCTAGAAGGCATGAGGAACTTATCCCCAGAAGATTGATAATACCCCAGGTATGATATTACTGGTTGATTGTGTCAGACCCATGCTACTGAATTCTTATGTTTTCTGGTATGGCTGCAAAAACATGCTGCCACATTTCTTTTGATGATGTAGAAGTAAATGAATTTTTCTTTTTATCTATTTATATAGGTTAGTCAGCTTGGCACTGTTGTTCAGAAATACCAAACTGCTTCTCAAAATTCATCATCTGGTCTCTCTTTGCAAGATCTCCAAAATACGTGTAATTCGTAAGTTATCCTCTTCTTTTTCATGACATGCATGTTTCTTAGGCCATGTGTAGAAGCTATTTTATATTTTGCTTTTTGCTGATGATATTCTTCTTGTTGATAAGACTAAAGAGGTAGTTGAAGGTAAAATTGAATTATGGTGGTCAACCCTAGAGCCTAAAGGTTTTTGTTTGAGTAGATCTAAAATCGAATACATTGAGTATAATTTTAGTAGTATTAGATCTAGTGGGGGGTTTGTGACTTTGAGCGATCAAGTCATTAATAAGAGTACCTATTTTAGATATCTTGGGTCTATTGTTCAGAGTGATGGTGATATTATTAGTATAATTCAAGTTGGATGGTTGAAGTGGAGGAATACATTGGGCTTGTTGTGTGATAGAAAAGTACCACTCGAACTTAGAGGGAAATTCTATAAGATGGTGGTTAGACCTACAATGCTTTATGGCGCAAATTGTTGGCCATCAAAAGAGAAGCATAATATTAAGTTAAGTGTTGCAGAGATGAGGATGCTCAGTCGGATGAGTGGCTTTACTCTTTAGGGACAAGATACGAAATGATCATATACGTGAAAAGGTTGGAGGAGCTCCAATGGTAGATAAAATTAGAGAGAGTCGCCTTAGATGGTTTGGTCACATAAAACGGCGGCCTTCCGATGACCTGGTTAGGAGCGTAGATGTATTAGATTTGACCTATGTTAAGAAAGGTAGAGGTAGTCCTAAAAAGACTTGGTTAAAAAGTATTAGAAATGACTTTTCTTTATTAGATCTAAATGATAATTTGACTCTTAATAGGACACAATGGAGAAAAAAGCTCATTTAGCCGACCCCACATAGTGGGATAAAGGCTTGATGTTGTTGTTATATGTATTCAAGAAAATAGAAAGCCGGTAAAAATGTGTTTGAATGGTCTGAATTTATTTATTTTTTGGTTTCATTTTGCAAGTCGTTTGGTTTCTAGAATCGAGGCAAGCTGATTGTAGGCCTTATTACACAATTTCTATGCGTAATTACAGAGAACATGTCATAATGATTGTTTGTGCTAACATTGTTGCTATTATTATGAGTTATAATATACTGATCATATATTGTAATAGCATTTTTTATTCAACTCTCATATCAACTCCCAATAAAAAAAATTAATATTTAAATATTATAAATAGTTACTAGTATTCTTTATAATAATTATAATGATAATATGAAAATAATAAAATTCTTTCATTTGTGTTGGATATGATGTTCATGGGACATAAATTACCTTAATCTGTGTTGCTGGCCCCTTAATGTTATCCTTCTTTTTTTTCATGAGTTGATGTGGATTTGATTTGGTTTGGAAATGAATATTTCAGATAAAGTAATACATAGTTTCTGTACAAAAATACATAAAAATGGAGAAGATCTGTGTGAATGGAAAGGAAAAAGAGCACCCTTTTAAGAAGATTTGGTATGCAATACATTAATTGTTTCTTTCTGAACTGAAGGAGTTCTTTTGCACATTATCTGACAGGGTGATACTTCAAGAATATAGGTTAAACCTGATAAATTTTTATCATACAATTACTTGATAATTTTTTATCATACAATTGTTAGTGGAGCACGATCCACATCTCATTCTTGATCATGAATTTATATGACTTCTTTCTTGAGACATGCCATCCATAATGGTCAGCATAGATTAGGTATGATAATCACACTTTTTATGTTGCTCAGAATAGTATAAATGATGATAAAATGATGGGTGTCCATGATCATGATGTGAGTTTGTCATGAAATGCAACTGAAATTTTCTTTGAAGAGATTAATAGAAGTTTTATATTTTTGTATTCTCTTGATGTCATACAGGGTGGTTAGTGACTTGGTAAGGAGGAGATATAATATGACCTGATTGCTTGACAAAAATTGATTCTTCTTCAATTTTAATTCTGCAGCTTAGTGCTTGCAAGCATTTGTAATATTGTCAAGTTGTTCATTTTGATCTTATTTGTTCAAATATCATCTGCATGCAATTTTAATGGTAATTTATGGATATATACCAAGAACAAATAGGGCATATTAGTTGTATATCAGTCATTTCTTGGTTACCCAAATGGTGGGGGCCTGACAACTAACTGGATTTTTTTTTGAATCACCACTCAGATTTTATCTTATAGCTTTTGATGGTGTTTGGAAAAATTACAAAGATTTTTATGCTAAAATTTTCATGCAAGTTGTTCCATTATATCTGAACTTAATATTTGCATTAAATTATAATTTTTTTTTACATTGGTTTGGGTGCACCTTTTTGAGTTTTTTTGTATATTTAATTTATGTTTACATTAGAATAAGGTGTATTCATATGTAACTATATCAAAATCTATTGAATGCTTCAGAGTCCTATATAGTTGTTCTTAACATTAAGCTGTTCATTAAAAGAAAACAGTAAGTTTGTTATGCATCTTTAATTATGTTTTTTTTTTTGTTTCAACTATATGACCTTTTTTTGGTCTATGATGTGCTCTTTTAGTGTGGAATATTATATATATTAAAAGTTTTCCTGGATCTCCTTGCAGCTTTGTTGCTTCTGCTCGCCAGTTAGCTAAAGCATTGGAGGTTCCATTAGTTAATGACTTGGGTTATACAAAAAGATATGTGCGCTTCCTTCAGGTATGATGCTTATTACCTTCACTGCAGTTGCCCTGGGTAACTGCGATCTTGTTTAAGCTTTAGTCATGCGTTGATGTACATGTTTCAGTAATCATTTAGTTGTGTTTTTTGCAACTGTACAACTATGTTTTCGTCCCTCTTTAAAAGAGTTCCTTTGTTTCTTGAAGAGTGTCGGGATTTGCTTGGAAAAACTTTGCATTTCCTTCAAATGGATTACCAGACTTATGCTAACAACTTAGAGTTCTATTGTAGATATATTTAAATAAGTACACGCTAACAAATAAACAAGAAGAAGCTAAGAACAACTTAAAAGAAAACATTGTTTTTTCATCCTTTTTTAATTAAAATTTAAGAGTTTATACCACCATCATGCCTATGTTGGAGTATCAGTTCTGATAAATGTAAGCCTAGATCAAAGGTGCTTGAAATTTTAGCTTTTAAGTAGATTCTTCAGAATGATGTGTAGAATCAGTGGGTTTTATAGGTTGTGGACTTGGGTTATATGGCACTTCAAAATATTCTACCAAGGTTGGTATGTTCTTGTAGGGCTTAACCAATTCAGTATTTGGGATATTTTGAAGGATGAACACCCAAAAAAATGGGGAGATAGCTCACAAAAACTCTCAGCACTTGCTCCCTGATCCAAAACTGATACGAGCAATAATCTACACAAAATGGGTCCAATGACTCAAGTATAAGTTCTTCCTGCAAAATGACAAATAACTCTTAGTATACCAAGTCACAACCCATAGAAAAATAACAAAACTAGCCAAAATATAACCTCCCAACACAGCAGACTGAACCAAGATCCACCTGCTCAAAAAAGAGTCACCCCCCACATGCTAGTGGAAATAAGAATCACCCCCATACACAGCCAAGAACCACAGTAAATAGGATCCAAAACATAGATGAGATGCCAACTAATAACATAAAGGAGCAACCAATTATCCAGCTTATACCAACAAGGACGACTGCAGAACCCCAAAATTCAAATTAAACAATTAATACCAGCATTGATTTGGCCTAGTAAAAGATCCTCCAGCCAAAAAACCAAATCCAATCCAACAGCACCAACCCAACGAAGCAGGAAAACCCAGATACCAACACCCAGCCGAGAATCCAAAACCACCAGATAACACAAACCCATACGCACCAGCACAGCAAAAACACCGAAGAACCCAAAACAAAGAAACCCGAGCAGCCCAACACCACCCAACATACCAAAGAAACACCAGACCAAAAAGGGAGACACACGCAGAAGAAAATTAAATTCTAACATAAGGGAAAGAGCTTTAATCCAAATTAATAAGACCTTTAAGAGCAGCAGGAGCATTGCTTTCAACAATATCAATAAAATTCGACTTCCCAGCTCCAGAACAAGCTAACCAGTTAGCACAAGCATTATCCTCCTTATGGATAAAGGAATTCTGAACATTGATAGAGTTCATCAAGTTTTTGATGTCTCTAATGGTATAAAAGGCCTCCGGGTGACAAATTAAGTCCAACTCATTAAATAAACATTGAATATGAAAATTAAGCTCAGTCTCAATAGTGATATTGACAATACCAAGGGTCAAAAACCATCTGAAACCATAAAGAATAGAAGCAAAGATAGCCAGAGAATAGTTCCCATTAAAAGGCCCGCAAAGCCAATTAAAACCTTACCAAAGCCATCTCTGATGATGCCACCACACCCCAAATTATTAAGCTCAAGTTTGGCACTCACATTCATCTTGAAACCACCCAACATAGGTCGAACCCAGACTACCCAGTGAACCAGACGAGAGGTATTAGGAGGCAGAGGGAAGTTCAAAGAGATAACTAAATCCAAAGCCACATTAAAACAATTCTTGAAACTTTTCATAGAAATTAAATTAACAGAAAACTGTCTGAGCAGTTTATCCTTGACATTTTTAATAACCCTTAAAGAGTCCATTTTAACACCATTGAACAAGGAGTTGTTCCTTTCCAACCACAAGAACCATAAAATAAGGGAAGAGGTAACATTTCTAATATGCCCAATAGGATTCACAAACCAAGCATTAAGAAGGCCATAAATGGACATATTAACCTTAAAAATGTTTAAGCCAAAATACAAAACTTCCTAGATTCTACGATTGATCTATTATTATAACAATCTAATCTCCTATTACACATCATTATCCTTGTTTAATACTCAACATAAATTTTTTAATAAAGATATTAATTTGATTGGGCTGATTGGATATGTTCTCTTGTGAAACTAGTTGTGCTCCAATCCCATTTCATGGAATTTTCTTACAACTTAGTTTTGGAATCCATTATATAGGCTTGGTCTAGTTTTAGCTTTGTACGTCCATGCTGATCTTCACCTGGCATCATGTGGTTTAACCTAATCTAAGCTAGGCTGCCTTATTATACTGCACCATCTTAGCCCAACCATGTTGCTTGTTTTCTTGGTCTGCCAAGCCCAATGTTGGGAGAGCCTCCTTGATCATAAAGTTGATTAGTATATGTAGTCATTGGGCTATTAGCTAAATAGATTTGATCTTTTTATTGATGGATATTTTATAAAGAGTTGTACCCATTTCTTAATTTCTATATGTAAATTATTCATTGTTTAATTGAATCTCATAACTGCTCTATTACTTTTTATCCTTTTCATTGAATTTTTTGGGATCATAATATAAGGAAGGTGATTGGAGGAGATGTTGAAATTGGAGGAATTTATTATTTGATCACGTATCCCTTGTTCTTTCTCATCTATCATTAGTTCATATTAGTGGTGTTATTGTTTAGGCTATTTTTGGCACCATGAATTTAAGATTTTGCTATTATTTTATCCTCCATGCTTAAATTTGAAAGTAAAGCTTATGAACATGGTAAAATTATCGTCTTTTCCTTTATGTGTCCATTTCAAATAATATTCATTTGAGTTGGTCCATTATATTATTGAGAGTCTTAGTAAAAGCCTTACCTATTTAAGTTTTAGGTATTTTGTTGGCTTCATTGATTATTCTCTTGCTATTTGGGTTTTACTTGCTGAAATGCAAGTCTGAATCCTTGTTTGTCTCTCACAATTTTTATTAAGAAATAAAAGTTTAATTTTATACTATGAATAAAGTTTATTGCACTGATAATTCCCGAGAAAAGTAGTCTCAATGTCACTCTTGTGCTGGCATTGTCATCATTCTTATTCTCATACGTTTTAGCAGATTAGGTCTATTGAATGCAAATATCCCCATCTATTTGATGTTGGGGTGATACTATTTTAATTACATGATATCTTTTAATATGGTCCTATTATATATTATTATTCTTAAGGAAGTTTTTCACTTTTCTAATTTTTGGCATTGAGAATCTCCTTTTTATTTCTATCCACATGTTTGCAATTGCGTCTATATTGTGCATTCTTTTCATACATGCTACTTGCTTTCTTCTTGGCTATCTAGTATATTCTTCTAGGTTACTTCCATTCTCGAAAAGGCTATTGCTCTTATTAAACTCACTCACATTGCACATCGATGCTTCTGTAGACGCGATCATCAATTCTCACCCTATTTTTCTTCCCTTAAAAAAATCTTCCTCAATTGTTCCTCTTCCTTTGTCGCCCTTCTACTCTCATGTTGTCGTGAGGTTTACACTCGATGCCCTTTTTCTTTTCTTGAAGTACCTAGCACTTACACCATGCTGACTCAACTATTTGAGCATATGAGCTATCTAATATGTGCTTTCCAAGTGCCATTTGGACAGATAAATGTTTATGTATGTGTGTGTATATATATATATCTCGTGATCAACTTTCATCTTTCTTTTTTTTTAAATGATTTGTTATATTTTGGTCTGCAATTTTTATTTTTAGACTATACGAGAAGGCACTTCAAAATTTCTTTTGAAATTAGGCAATCTATACTGAATTGGTTACATCACTCAATTAAGTTGCAAACCTGCAGACACTCTTATTGTCGCTCAAAATATGGCAAATTAGGAAAGTATTATTTGAGGATGTTTCTCGTATCATAAGTTGGTTTGGTAAATTGGTCTTCTTTATTGCCACAAACAAATATTTCTTGAGTTGTGTGAGTTATTAGTCAGCACATGTAAGCTTCCAAACAAAAATATTGGGAAGCTGTTATTTATATGCTCAGGTACATGTCGAGAAGGCCTTAAGAAAAGGATTTCTTTACCCCATGAATGGGCACCTTCATGTGGAAGCTATTTTTGATCTTGATTGGTGGATCAATTGATGACAAAAAAAAAAAAAAAAAAAAAAAATTCAACATCTTGGTAATATCTATTTGTTGGAGATTTGGTTACTTAGAAAAAGTAAGAAACAAATTGTGGTGATTAAGTACAGTACAAAGGCAAAATGTAGGGTTATGGCACACTCCACATGTTAGATGATGTGGGGCAAAATACTTATAGTGGAATTTGAATTTTTGCTATGCAACCTATGGTTTTATAATGTTTCAAATCATCATACAACTATCTACATTCCCAATATTCAATGAAAGAATAAAATATATTGAGTTTGATTGTTACTTTATTCATGATGCTTCATTGTTGAAAATTGATGCTTGTAATTGCAGCCTTGAGTAGCTTGTAAATATTTTCAAAATAGCATTGCAACTAATCTTAGTATTAATAACTGTGTAACAAAATTGAGTTTATTAATACATATATGCTTCAATATGTGGGTAAGTGTAGCGTTGTCATGTATCTTAGGGAAGTGGTTATATCATGGGTAGTCGTCCATGTTTATTTGATGATCATCCATGACATTGTATTTTTTTCCTATAATGTACCATTTATTAGATGATCCTATACTTAATATATATATATATACTACTGAATAATGATAAAAATCTTTTTCATCTATAATAGTATAGGTATTCAAAATTTCTATGCTTTTGATGTTCAAAGTCTTGTTTAATTATGCTTTGCTACTTTTTTGTTAAAAGTTTTGTTAGAATTGTTTCATGGCCCACAACCTTTATCCTAGGTGTGTCAGAATGGGTTTTTGGGTCGGGTTTGGGTCCAACCCAAAATTGACCCACCCTCGAATGATCCAACACGAACCCGACCTAATTACACAGACGGATTAGAAATCTGAACCCAGACCTGACTCGTCTCAAATCTTTATGTTATGTCTTGAGGATTTATTCTATTGGTATTCGGTATTAATCACAGAGTGCATCTAGCATGCAAACATTGAGTTAGTAGTTGTTTTTAAAAGATTCTATTTAGTTTTATAATATATTAAACAATTTTATTTACTGCTTAATTAGAACTTGGGTTTACATGAAAGCTAGATTGCATTACCCTAGACTAGTTTAGTGCCTAATAAATCTCGGATAAGATAACCAAATTATTAGTCAATACATAGATGGGTTTAAAGAATAAAATATGGTGATTACATTTATGTTTTGTGAATAGTCTTTCTCCTAAAATTATGACCTATGTACAACATTTTGGATTTACAAATATAGTTGAAACTCATCATAGATATTAGAGGTGAAATGTTATCAGTGTCCTTCCAATAGAAATATTATAAATAAATCTGTCATCACTAGCATAAATATATATGGAAAGTTTAAGTCAACTTTTATAGCCTCCTAATTCAATTTTCACTTATACCCACTATAATTCTTAGCACTAAAAATGATCAATTAATTTGTTCACTAACTATTGAGGCTATCCATTATAATTGTATAGAGAAAAGTCATACAGTTGACCTTTCTCATGATGAAAGAAATTCCTATAGGATAAGTCTAGATGACTATCATCCCTGACCTTATTAGGCTAGGAACAATAGAGGTCATATAAATTTTAAAGATCAGTGGGATCCCAAAAACCATTGAGACCTAGAGACAGATCATAAAGATCCTAGATACCATTTAGATACTCCAAAAGTTATTACTCTTTTAGTGATGCACATGATGATTGACATATATAAAAATAATGATAAAAAATCAATTTGATGCCTGCATCTTTGAATGAAAATATAATCTTAATGTTTTTTTTCCATAAGTTAGCCTTTTTTCATCTCCTTCTTCACTTTGCACATACTCCCACTATTAGTCCTAGCACCTAATTTGATCTTTTCATTGGTACACACTTTATTGAGGCAATTTGTTATAAGTGTCAAGAGAAAGGTCATATAACCTCTTTATGTCCTCAAGACTTATGTCATTTTAGCAATAATTTAATGTCCTTTCAAATCTTGTGGGTGAACATGTTGATTGAAGATGATGACCTATTTTGATGACAATTTGAACTTATATATAGAACAACATTTTAATATCTTGAACAATCTATTACATAATCCTATTTATGAATCTAAATCTAATATTTAATTCGAATTTGAATTAATATTTAATCTAACAATTTCAAGCTACTCTTAGTGTTTGATTCTAATTTTTTTATTGATTGAACTTCTCTTCATGAATTAACAATTATACATCTTATATTTATTACATTACCCCAAACATGGCTTGTGAGTAGTGTGATGATGCCTAAATATAGAGATGGTTTTGAGCCTTAGGTACAGGATATTTTTTTTTGGCTTGGGGAAAGAAGATTAAGCTAATTTTTTATTTTGGAGAGTGGAATTGAATGACCTTAGGAGTGGTGACACCCTTGTATAGGAGAGAGGAAAGGCAGAGGAAGGCATATAAAGATGGTGGATTTGGGATTATTGCCCTTTAGCCTAGGTTCATGGTGCAGTGATCTGGAGGTTCTATAATAGAGAAAATATACATTATGTAAGAAAAATCCATCTCGCTTCATTTGGTAAAGCCGACTGAGTGAGGGACAAAGGAGAAGAAGAGAGGGAAGAAGCTCTACTTTCACTATTACATGGATTCAATCTCAACACTTGTGGATCCCTCACATCATCATGGATGAGGAGCTTTTTAATTTGGAGAAGTTAGTTCTTTGATTGGTTATCCCAAAGTGATATTCTAGCCTTTGATAACGACATGCAATCCCTTTCAGCCTTTTCATAATTACTGGTTTTGTATTGAGTACATGTGGAGATTCAACAGTAGAGTCTGGGTAGAATGTTCTTTGATAGGATTGTTAATGAGGAGCTTGGTTTTGGAGCCTTTATGGAGGCATCAATACTGACCAGTAGGTGCATATCAATAAGGCCTATTGGTTGGCAAGCCAATGTTTAGATGAGTAGCTATCATAGCCAGCTTAATGCTAATTGATAGGGAGCTGGAGGAGTGTGCCTATAAGGCGATAGTCAATTGATGAGGCACTTGAGGTGTTGATGAGTTTTCTTAGAAGGTCGATCATGAGAGGTTTTGGATGGAGTGCTTGGACCCTAACAAAGAACCATAGATGCTGGTTGGTTAGACTGGCAGAGTGCTAGAGAAGTCTTTTCCTAAAATCCAAATAGGTACTTGAGCGAGGCGGTGAGCAAGTGAATGGTAGCTTTGTGGTGGAGGCTAACTTAGTGTTGTCAAAGAAAGACACTAGGATGAGTTGCTAGGCAGGAATGTGTTAGTCAAGTGAATTAATAGTTTGAGCAGACTTCGAAATTTGAGCTCCGAAAAGGAAGGTGCCATCATGAGAAGTTGCTGACCATTGTAACCAGAGGGATTTGAGGCTGATTAACTCAATGTGGGAGGTGCAAGAATTTGAGTTTGAGGATTGCTTGCTGGCGAATTGGCTTCTTTGAGACGGCCTCTTGTTACTTGGTTTAATTCTATTTGTATTTTTTGATAAAAATCCTATAATCAAGTTTGAGTGTCAGTGATGTTTTTCTTTATTTAGACCTCATCAAGGCTATTTATATAGAACAACCTCTTGGGTATGTTGAGGTATGTTGCTCAAGGGGAGACGAAAATGCATAAGATTTAAAAAGTTAAATATGGGTTGAAACAAAGTCCTAATTCTGGTTTGACAAACTCTATAAGGTTTTAGCTATTGCTGGGCTTTGAAGTAATAATGCTAATTATTCAATCTTTTTTTAGTACTCTTCTTGCACGTGATATTATCTTCACTTTAAGTGGCACATAGAGACTTGATGAAATAAAACATTATATTTAGAAGATAATATCCAGAGATCTAGGTCGCCCAAAACCCTTTCTTGGCATCAAGTATGCATTTGACAAAGATGATGCTTCTCTTTCTCAAGAAAGTATGCTACAAACCTTCTTGAAGAAGCATATCTTCTTTGACAAAAGCTATTGACTCTCCCATAGATACTTTATTTGGAAATGGTGTTATCTTTGAAGATATTGCTAGATTTTGAAACAAGTTAAAATATCTATTGGAAAAAGGATTAGAATTAAAGAAATAATTAACAATGGGTTAAAGCATACATATAGATGCATATTATGTTTGGTAAGTTGAAGATAACTTGTTAACTTACTAGAATATTAAACTATGACATTTTGCGTAACAATTTAAGCCCGTTAGAACTTAATAATTTAAAGTAAGAACTGATGGTAATCTTAAGAGTCCTCAACTCATTAGCAGTAGCTGGAGATTTATTCACTAAATAACATGAAATACTATTTATCAGAAGATTATTGTTCAAACAATCATTGGATAAAGTACAAATGTCAATCTCTTATTGTCCTATTCATTCATTTTGTCACGTTAGTTTTGCTAATGTGTACAACTATGATGCACTTATAAAATTTCTGACGAACATAGTTTAAAGCATGTTAGAGCATCTTTCTTTCGGCCACTCTAAAAATATCCTATTCATTCATTTCCTCGTAATCTTTTTGCTTGTTTGCTACTCAATATGTGGCTTTCCACTTCTTGAATGTGCTAAATACATTACAACGTTTGTTTAAACAAGAAAACTTAAACATTGAGAAATCATCTATGAAGGTAAGCATGCATGTAGGTTTACCCTTTGATCTAACATTGATAGGGCCTTCAAGTAAAAATTAATATATTCCAAATTATATTTGGTCTTATGAATATTAGTAGAAAAGTTCGATCTATGAGGCTCACCCCAAACACAATGCTTATAAAACTCTAGTGTTTCATTATTTTGACTATAAAAAAAACCTTTTTTCACAATTATAATAAGCTCCACTTTGACATATGCCTATGTCTTATATGCCATGATCAAGTCAAATCATTTGAGGAAGAAACTGATGCATCAATTATGATTGTGCTACTCTAAAGGAAGTAGAGATTGCCTTTGTTTTTTACCCTCATCAAAATCATGCTACTTTTTGAAATATGTAAAACTCCGCTTTCAATAGTGAATTTACAGGCATTGGAGTTTCAAATAGACTAAGACATAAAATTCTTCTTCAAAGTTGATTCATGGTGACCTCTCCTAAAATCTTATAGCTCTATTCATGTCTTGTTGTGATTTGCCCCTATTCCAATTATCCTATAGATCGTGTTATTGCCACTAAGGATATTCCACTGTTGATAGATTTATAAGAAGAAAATCAATTATTACGAGGAATCATATTATCAGACCATTTAAAGTTAATGATCCAATCAATAATAGAAGAAACACAACAATTTGTAGTTATCAAAATAAAGATTAGCTCCATCTATTTTTCTCTCTACAATAGATGTTGCTTCAAAGTTATATTTGCCTTTATGATCACCTTTTTCTTTGAGCTTTATTGTAATAATATATAGTTTGTTTTCTTTCATCCATGATTTTTGCAGCAGCGACATGGTCCTTTTTCTTTATCTTCAGTTTCGATCTATTTCTTTATTCTTTGCTTTCACCAAGGCTCCTCTTTTCGCAGATAAGCCACCATATATGCTATATGCTTGTACCTTTTTTAAATATAAACCATAATATTATAACCAAATAAATTAATACTTAAAAGACAATTACAAGGATTTGTTATATTAAAATGTAGAGAACATAAACTAATTTAAGATAACATGTTGACAAAGACAAAACAATTCATCTAATGGGTGAATATATCCTTGAATAACTCTCATTTATTGCCCTTAGCTTGTAGCTTTGTGAATATTGGAGAATGATAACAAATTCTTTCTAATTTCATCTCCTATAAAATATGATATGAAATCTCCTATCCACTTGGACTTCAATACTCAATACACCACACGATATCCAATTAGAAAGTTGCTCAAAGTATGTGGCATCATTGTTCTCAATAATAGAAAGGGAGTGAGGGCTACCTCATTAAGAGGATATATTCTGATGTTCTTTGATATCGATGAGATTATGATATCCTTCGTACTTAGTTTAGTTAGGGGTGGATCTAATGATTCTGGTTCTATAGTATCATCTAGAGCTTGTTCAAGATTTTGTGTGCATGCATGAAGTGGCAGAGGTGGGACAACATCCACTGTGATTGAAGATAGATTTGGATCATTTGCATAACTCCCCACCCCTTTGTTCGTAACAGTTATGATCCAAAGCAGATGTTTTTCTCAAATTTTGATTAGCTATGAAGTAATCTGAGTATTTATATTCATATATTTTGTGAGAGTTGCAATATGGAGGAGCTCCTTCAAACACATCATGTTGTTGATATCCACTAGAAGTAAAACCAATCCAAACATACCTTTCCAAAGATATAGTAATGCCCATTTTAACCCAATGTCCATTTTCCAAGATATAACCTAGTAAGTATAATGAAAATTGATTGAAATTGTAAAGCTTAAGCTGAGGAAAGGAGATTCAAATTTAAGTGATTGATGGTTCCATGGATGAGTAAAATGGTAGGATCACTTTAACATACACATGGTAAAACTACATATATAGTAAGAGTGTTTTGAGAGAAGACTAGATTAATCTGCATCATTTGATAATATGATAATAATATAGCTGGGTTGAGGAAGTCCAATAGAATATTTTTTAACCAAATGCATGTATGACATAAATTGGCGTATAATCTCAAGATTGGGATGCCCCATCAAGAACTTTTCCACTAAAGAGAAAGAGAATAGTGTAGCTAGCTCAAAAATCATAGTTCAATGAGAATGAATGCTAGTTTAACCTAAACTGTGGAGGGTTGTTTGCGTTGTTGGGGGTTTGATCTTTGGTTGAAATGCAAAGGAAATTGGGTAGAAGTCATCAGAGTTTTAGGACTTATCGACTCTCCAACAATTGCAGCGAAGGATCAATGAGCATTGATATAAGGAATACTATCTATATTTGGTTCAACTGTAAGAGGAACCAGATAGGAAATTGTGAGCATCTATATCAATGGTGGTTAAGGAATAGCTCAACCAAGGGAGTCAACTTGAAGACCAAGCATCATATAGGATGTTTTAAATCTCAAAGAATGGACTATATCTAGGGGAAGTGAGGAGGCCCATCGATGATTGAATCGAAAAATGTAGAACATATATTGAAAGACATCAAGGAAGACTGAGCCAGCAAGGGTGTCATTCTTGATGCCAATGCCACAGATGTCATGGGCGCGATTAAATTGCCCATTGTCGTTTGTTTTCCCCAGGAAAATGCCTGTGCACATACTATAGATGTAATAGGTTAATGAGAAATCAGCATAGGAGATTGAGATTAGAGTATCTGTTACAACGATAAGGCACGAGCTAAGCTTTAATGCAGTTAACCACTGACCAATGTGCTGAGTGAATCAAACGGAACTTGAGACTGAAAGCCATTGATGCGTTGTAGGGATTGCATATCAATCCTATGTGTCAAGTGAAACACCCGAGGGGATGTGTGAGCGCATGATGATGACGACAACCAAAAATGCATTAAAAAATGTATGCTAGTTGTGTATTTGACGACGAAGGCTTGTGAGCACAATCACATGCAAGCACAATCGACCTCAGAGAGAGCAGCATGAGCGCTTGAGATGAACTCGAGATGAAAATTTCCTTACCTTTTGTTTCACCCTCTTTCCTTATAAAAATGGCTTAGGATTTTTTTTTTTTTTTGAAATGATGAGCAATAAATTGCAAAGTGTATTTCAAATTGATAACTTTGGAGAAATAATCTTCCACTCTAATGATAGTGCCACAAATCCTTTTACAAAAAATTAATATATTATCCTTGCACCTTTTTCCACAACTCATTTGATAGGAGGGTACACTTCTAATGTGATGATTGATGATGGTGTGCTCATAAGTGGATAGTAGGGAGTATAACATGGTCAAAATTTTATCTTTCTTATCAATCTTCATATCTAGATTTACTAGATCTAATAGAATCTTATTGTAAGCATGTTAATGCTTTTGTAATTATATATCATTTTTCATGCTAAGTGCGAACAATTTGTCATGACCTGGCCCGGAGGCTCGAATTAACGAGGCGGGAACAAACAGTCGGACGGTAAATTAAAATTTTATTTGCTAAATCTATCTCCAATACACTAAAAGAGACACCAAAACTTCTAAAATAAATTAATACAAAATCATTCAAATACCTTTCTTCTAGTGCGCCACATCTACAATACACATTTTCACCTCTTCTATTCATTTTGATTTTAATAAATTATACTTGAAAATGTTAGAGCAATTAAAAGCAAGCCACAACTCTGAGTAAAACATGCTTATAAATTACAGTAACTCAAGGCAATTGGAACAATATGCATGATCCCTTCTTCATCATATATCATAAAATAATTTCATTTAATCATATCATTTCATCAAAACTTTCAATGTGATGCATAAATCATATATGTCATATATATCATATATGTATTCATATCTTTCTCATTTCTCATGAATAATATAGCCGTCACAAGATCCACCGTCTCATTTAGTACCAATGAAGGTAGTACTTTTCCTTTTTCATAACCTTTTTCATTAACGTGCATGGGTACATTGCGTCCCTAGCCAGTACTATAAGGGGTGTGCTCTATCAGTCAATATGCACATGCAAGCATACTATATAAATCATATCATTTAGTTTCTATATATCATTTCATTTCAAGTCTTCTAATTTAACTTGATTCTAGTTTAACATAATCAATTATCTTTAATGAAAAAAATCATATAATATTAATAGTGAGCAATTAGATAATAATAGTATTTAATGCATCATGTGTAGGAGAAACAAATATTATCACTGTAATTAAAAGGCATAAGTACTCACCTTAAACTTATGAAATACATTGTTTCACTTTAACTCTTTATTCTAATAATGATAGATTTAAAACCTATAAAAGATCACTTCATTAAATTTAATTAATTATTTACTCTTAATTTTCTCTAATTTAATCTTTCAAAACTTCTTCTCTTTTTAAATATACTTTAATTCTTAAAAATAATTATAATGTATTTCATTAATTAAGATTTCTTTTATTATTATATTTTAAAATACATGTTGTTCGCTCCCTCTTTCTCTTTCTCAAAGTCTCTCACATTAATTGATTTTTAAAATGTTTATAACAATTAAAATCTCATATATTAAAATTTACAAACATACTTTCTATTTCTCCTACTCTATATTTTTTATTTAATTCATATTTTCTATATTATTAATATGTCATTTTTTACTAATCATTTAATTCCTTATTTGCATAATTAATTTCCTTATTAGCATTTTCAATTAAAATCCATATTTTATTTAAATATCATAATCTCTCAAATTTACGCTCTCTCTAATATGTGCTTTTAAAATCTTAAATTTAAATTTGATTATTATTATTTCTATGTTTGATAAAATATCTCATTTCCTATACAATTTATCTCAACAAAACATCCCTACCTTGAAATTTTTCCTTCCTCCACCATCGAACCAAAATTTATATCACTTGGATTCTTCCAATATAAAAATCAAAATGTATTTTGTTATTATTTCTTCAACTAAAGAAATGAGAAATGAAAGTATATAACCTCAAATTAAATCACATATTTTTCCTTAAGAAGGAATTCCAAAAATCCTAATTCTTCTTCTCTCTCTTCCAGATTTCCTTTTAAAATAACTTATCTTTTCTTAGAATTAATCACAGTAGAAAAAATGCTAATAGAAATGAATTTGAAAAAAAAACTTATTTCCTTTTTCTTCCTATCACGACAAAACACGGCTCTCTCCCATTTTCTTCTACATGAATGAATGGAATGGACTTATCTCTTATGAGGAGTAGTTATTTTATTCCCACGTACGCGATCCTTCGCTCAAAACTGCAAACCAAGCCTTCCTGACATTCCCGCGATTACGTTTGGCCCGCTTCAGTCCGCGACTCCACTGCTTGGTCTGTCTGTTCGCGGCATTAAATAATAGGGCTGGCCGGTTCAATTGAACCGGCTGGCTAGACCGGTTCTTACACAATTGTTATTTTAAATAGAGACTATTTGTTATTGATTTTTCATCATATTAAGAGATTCCAATATTTCCCACATCTCTTAAGTGATACTTTGATATACTATATTTCAAATAACCTTATCTCTAGCATTAAGAATTGTTGAACTAAGGGATTTCAGGTCCATCTCCTCATTTGTGCCTCAACTGGGGATTCTTATCTCTTCAAAGTCTTTGAGCAAACTCTCTTTGAACCTAGTTTCTTCATTAGATGTTTAAATTATGGTTTCCATTGAATTTATAAACTCATATTTGGTAGTGTTAGCAAAAGTCTTTGATGACTTCATCATCTAGGTTCAATCTGATTGCTTTGATACTATTTCATTCGTAGTGTCCAAATCACTCACTTTTGAGTTTCTTTAAGAGCAATTAAGTTAACCTTGGTTAAATAATATAAGAATTATACAAATATGAAAGAAAACAATAAACACAACCACATAAACACAAGAATACCAAGATTTATATGGTTTGATTAATAATGAACTACATCCATGGGACTAGTCTTGATTAATGCCACTATAAAACAAGTGTAGTATAAAATGATTGGAGTATCAATAATCTCAAATCCTCTTTTATAGAAAACTACTAAGAGATGTAGCAAAGACCTCACTAAAACTTAAATGACATTTCTTACAACAAAGCAAAAGAGAAGAGAAGAGAAAAGAGAGCGTCTTCTCTTGCCAAATTTCTAATAACAAAGAAAGCTAAGGAAAAAAAACTGAGGAAGTAACTTGTGATATGCCATACCTTGTGATCTCTCTTGCGTAGGAAGAAGATGATAAAGTGTCTATTTGCACGCATGCTCACTACAAACAGAAGTTATGCATGTCAAATATCCTTTTAGAAAGCATGAATGGTGCTTTAATTATTTTATGAATTACATTTCATTTTGTTTTTCTTTTAGAAGAAAAACAGTTAATTTTTGGTTTCTATTGTAAATATTTACTAGAAATGGCATTGAATGATTTAAAACTTGACCTTGATGCAACAAGCCTACACGTTAACTATTTAAGCTGTTAGGATCTTAACCAAAATATTAAGCACATGTGGCAAAATTTCATTATTCATGGATAGTTTTTTCTCTTCCTTTAGATAATGATCAGAAGTTTTATCTATTGAAAGTCTTTAATTTTATGATGATAAATAATAGCCAATCACCCTTGGCCAATCTCCGGTTATCCTGTCCTGGCTTTGATACTATTACTGTTTCCACAACCATTAAGTAAAAAGGTGATGCTTTGGTTGTATGGTGTGGATTGGAGGAAGGTGCTTCTACATTCCAAGCGATTGTGTTTAGGGTAGATTGACTTCATCATTATCATTTCTTCTACTTGTGGCTATTTTTTAATTTTTACGGTTTGCATTTTGTTTGCTCCACATCTTCATTCTTCATGTTGATGAAATTTTGAAAGTATTTCTTTTTATTAGTTATTTTATTTCAAGTAAGTATTAAGACACCAGAGTTTTATCCTAATTCACATTTTATTCATTTAATTCTGTTTTTATATACTTGCAAGATTCGTACTTTGTATGATTGCTTTCCAAACCAAATGTTTTTGAGAAACTTTTAGTTCATAGCCGTTTTACTGAAATTCTGATATTACAGATTTCTGAAGTGGTTAATAGCATGAAGGATCTGATTGATTACAGCAGGCATACCGGTACAGGACCCATGGGTAAGTGTTGGTTTTTATCCTAGTTTATCAATGTGTTTAGTTGTCTATATAGTTCTGCCGTCCTCTGCAAGAATACCGGTCTAAAGTGAAAAACCTTAGGTGTTCGAGTTCCACTAAAGCTGTTTGAAGCTTTCAGAAGTGCCAAAACTATACGGAATAGAAATCCTTGCTAGTATATGAAGCTATATGAAGTGATGATGGATAGTTTGATGCAACCTGAATGCAAATTTAAAATGTGATGCATAAATAAGATAAATTCATTGATGGTTCTTTAGGTTCACACTCAATAAGAGGAGCTCTTAACTTTGATTACTAGTGTAACAATAGAACTAACGAATTTGAAGGTGAATGCTAGTGAGAATAATTGTTTACGGAAACATGATTTCTAATCTTATGTTTGCAAAAAGAAAACTATAGGGTAAATAACAATGCTATTGATAACTTAAAGGCAATTTTTATGAGCCATCCATCATATAGATCTTGGGTCCTAATTTTTATCTCTTAAGTGGTGTGCACTTATTCATTAAAGAGGTCCGTTATTTCAGAGAGGAGGAGCACTGAAAAGCACAATTAGTTTTGTTAAAGGTTTGTGGGATACATAATTTAACCAAGGAGTCTACGTCGGGATCCTTTGATGGCCCTTGGATTGCAATTCGTGTTCTTCCTCTTCCTATCTTAGCCGCCAATCCCTCCTGGAGATGTTTTTTCCCTTTTTCTTAAATAGCTTTGATTTATTTCAATTGAATGTCTTTTGGAGAAGTCGATGAATACGTCTGCACTTTGTAAAAAATCAAGCAATAAAACTTAAATAGTTTGTTTTTACACTTTTTTGTATGGTATTAGAGCGAGGTTAGGATTTTCATCTTCCAAGTTTTGTTCTTTTTCTTTCCCCCTTTTTGTTGAATTCTTCTTTTTTTCTTTATTATGATTTTTTTTCTTTGATATTCCTTTTAAAGAGTCTACAAACATGAATAATGAAAATCTGACTAAAGGAGAATTATAGGGGCTATAAGATTCATGTTGTTTGTGTGAGAGAAATCATCTGAAATAATTTCAAATTATAAAGGCCTTTCTTAAAGGTAAGAGAAAAATCTATCATCTAATGGATTCTTCTTCGAAGCAAAAAAAAAATTAAAATTTGTATTTTAGGATGAAGTGAATGTCATGATCATGAGATGATTGTGTAATACCATGATGTTTTAAATCAGTGAGTCTTATATGTTCTCTATCACAAAAGAAGTTTGGGGAACCGACAAATAAATGTATTCAAAAGTGATGGTTGCTACTCTTATTATTAGATAAAAACTAATATTTCAACAACTAAGCAAGGTACCATTCATGTTATTAAGTACTTTAATGCAATGAAGGTTTATTGGCTTAATCTAGATTATTATCAAGATCTTAAGATGGTATTCTGTGATGATGCTTTAATTCTCAAGCAATTTGTAGAAAAAGTAAGGGTATTTTGAGTTTATGCAACTAGATTATGACTTGAACAATTTGTATCCAAATATTAAGTAGAGAAAACCTACTCTTATTAAGCAAGATTTTTTCTCTTATACGGCCCAAAGAAGGTACGATGTACGGTCATACTCAACGCTTCAATCTCCAAAGCATCTATAATGATAACCATCATACCCAAGGTAATGGACTTACTGCTATAGACTCTTTTTCTTAAAAATTTGGCAAAAGCCTTCTTCCAAAAACAACTTATGGTGCAACTACTAGGGGAAGAAAATGAAACATTAAAGAAAAATGTTGGAAACTCCACAAAATATAGAAATAAATGAGCTTACCAAAAAGAGTAGACCTGCCTTGATGAAGCATAATGCTTAATATAGAAGAAATTAATAAATTCAACAACTCACTTAACTCTTTGGAAAAATCATATGGATCATGCCCCTAGCTCAAAATGTTATGACATGTAACTTAATGTTTTTCATGCGATAAATAATCCCCCCACAACTCGATCCTTAATTTTGGAGCCTTTAATTGGATGACAAATATTGTCAACTTTTTTCAACAACAACAACAACATCAAGCCTTTATCCCACTACGTGGGGTCGGCTTCATGAATCTTTTTCCTCCATTGTGTCCTATTAAAAGTCAAATTCTCGTTTAAATCTAATAAAGAAAGGTCATTTCTAATATTTTCTAACCAAGTCTTTTTAGGCCTGCCTCTACATTTCTTAACACAAGTCAAATATAATACCTCTACTCTCCTAACCGGGTCATCGGAAGGCTGCAGTTTTATGTGACCAAACCATCTAAGGAGACTCTCTCTAATCTTATCTTCTAATAGAGCTACTCCAACTTTTTAACGTTTATGCTCATTTTATATCCTATCTCTAAGGGTAAAGCCACTCATCCACCTGAGCATCCTCATCTCTGCCGCACTTAACTTAGTATTATGCTTCTCTTTTAATGGCCAACATTTAGCACCATAAAGCATTGCATGCCTCACCACCATCTTCTAGAATTTTCCCTTAAGTTTGAGGGGTACTTTTCTATCACACAACAAGCTCGATGCATTCCTCCACTACAATCATCCAACTTGAATTCTGCTGATAATATCCCCATCTATTTCACCATCACTCTGAACAATAGATCCAAGATATCTAAAAGTGTGCTCTTATTAATGACTTGATCACCCAAAGTCACAGTCCTCTCACTAGGTCTATTATTACTTAAATTACACTATATATTCCGTTTTTAGATCTACTCAAGCGAAAATCTTTAGACTCTAAGGTTGACCTCCATAATTCAAGTTTACCTTCAACTCCCTCTCTAGTCTTATCAACAAGAAGAATATCATCAGCAAAAAGCACAAAAAGCATACACCAAGGTACATCCTCTTGCAAATGTCTAGTGAGAACATCCATGACTAAAGAAAAAAGATATGGGCTTAACGCTGATCCTTGATGTAATCCAACTGAAATAGGAAAATACTTGGTCAAACCACCTTTTGTTTGAACTGAAGTAATAGCTCCTTAATACATATCATTAATGATTTGAATATAAGCGTTATTAACTCCTTTCTTATCAAGAACTCTCCATAGCACTTCTCTTGGAACTTTATCATATGCTTTTTCAAAATCAATAAATATCATATTTAGATCCTCCTTATTTTCTCTATATTTTTCTCCATCAAACCTCTTAATAAATGTATGGCTTCCATAGTCGACCTACCCGGCATGAATCCAAATTGATTTTGAGAAACATTAGTATCACGCCGCAACCTGTGCTCCATAACTCGCTTCCATAGTTTTAAAGTATGATACATTAACTTAATTCCTCTATAATTCGCACTATCTTGTGCATCACCTTTATTCTTAAAAATAGGAATTAACACACTCATTCTCCACTCATCTGACCTCTTTTTAGTCTTCAAAATAATATTAAAAAGTTTAGTAAGCCAAAAAATTCCTTCATCTCCTAAGCATTTCCACACCCCTATTGGAATATCATCAGCCAACAACTTTTCCACCCTTCATTTTCTTTAAAGCCTCTCTAACTTCGATTTTACTAATACGCCAATAAAAATAGAAATCTTTATTTTCATTTAGGGTGCTAAGGTCACTATAGTCAATCTTGTTTTCACAATCTTTTTTAAAATTTTTATTTTCATAAATTTTCACTCGGAATAACTTTACAATATTTGTAATCTAAATGATCTAATTTTCTTATAAGAAAACAGTCAATCTGAGTTGTACTTGTTGACCCTCATGCTATACCCAAAGGAAAAGAAGAGAGGAGAAAGCAAACTAAAAATCCTGTGTACATACCTCTGCTTCGTTGGATCCAGAAATCTCGCTCAAAACTCGCTGAAATGTCAGCTATTCGGCGCTGGCAGAGCTGATTCGCGTCTCCTCGCGCGATTTCTGCTTAAATCTCGCGACAACTCCTCGATCGTCGCCTTGTTCGCGTCTTTAAATACCGAGCAAACGAGGCCTTCGCTCATTGCTTCTTCCCACGGCTCTCCACGCTTGGCTTCCAAGACCCCTTTCCGATCTCCCTCCTCCCTCCTCTTCCGAAGCCTCTCCGATCTCCAAAGCCCGAAGCCGCTCACTCTTCGACCTCCTCAGGCCGCCGACCTCCACCAAAACCGTGCCCTCTTCTTCCTAAGCCGAGAGCGATACGCTACCTTGCTCCAGCCAATGTTTAAAATTGCGTATTCGGGTATTGAGGCGTTTTTCATTCGTGAGGCGAGGCGTAAGCCTCAAGGCGTTTTGAGGCGTAAGCCTCAAAATCAAAAAATTGCGTAAACATAAAATGATAAATTTTTTATGTACCAATGAGTGAATAATATAAAACCTAAAAAAGCATTAGATATGAAGTGAAATCAAAATATTCCAATAATAAGACAACATGAAATATAGTTCAACTCAAAATTCTATCTTTCCAAAATCTTAGTATTCTTTTCATTAACATATAATTCAAATTTCCAAAAAAAAAAAGCAATGACATATCACATAAGAACTCATAAGTCATCAGCACTGTCATCACTAAGGGGTTCTTTATTTGAATCATCATTATGATGAACTGCTCTCTCCCCTTCCTCCTCTCCTATAGAGTCCAATATCGGGCATTTACTTCAAGATTTATGTAAGTTTTAATATATATACCATGAGGCGTAAGCCTCATGCCAGTGAGGCGAGGCGAGACAAGGCGGGCCTCAACCAAGTTGAGGCGCAAGCCTCATAAAAAAAACTCGAGGCGTAAGCATCGAGGCATTTTTTACTGGAATTGCGCAAAGGCGGGCCTCAAGGCGAGCCTCATATTGCGCAATTTTAAACCATGGCTCCAGCCGAAGTCCCTCCACTGATCTCCCCTTCTTGTTAAATCGGAAGTTACGACCTTTTGAATGGAAGCAAGAATAGGAGCCGCTTTCTATGAAGGTAACTTTCTCCCTTCTGAGCGCTTGTTCGGCCAAATCCCGTGAATCTGCTGAAGTAAGGGATTTGGGGTAAAAATTTATATAATATAATTATAATTATAATTATATTAATTAATTTTAATTATTATTCTTAATTAGTTATATTATAAATCTAATTATTATTAATTATTGTTAATTAATTATTATTTATTGAAATTAATTAATGAGTTATAATTAATGTTAAATTAATTATAACTTATCATTTTAATTAATTTTAATGAGTTTTAGTTAATTATTTTAATTAGTTATAATTATTTATATATGACTAATTAAAAATAATTATTTAATTAATTATTACTAATTATAATAATATATATAATATTAAAAAAAAAGAAGAAAGTGCTCCCCCTTCCCTCTCCTTCCTCAGCGTCCGTGTCGGACCGGAAAACCGCCCCAAGCACGCCTTTAGCGTGCGTGGTGGGATGGGACCCCGGTGCGACACCTACAACGAGGTAGGCGAGTGACCCCTCGATCCATGTGCCAACCACGCCAACCTCGCGAAGGTATGAAATTTTCTAAACTCAAAACTCTGCTTCAATGTTCGTGACGAACCGGAAAACCGCCCTAAGCACGCCTTTAGTGCGCGTGGTGGGATGGGACCCCAGTGCGGCACCTACGGTGAGGCGAGGTCGCTCATAAGTACCTCCAAACAGGGGGAAATCAAAATTGCTTTTTTTTTAAATGCTTTTTAAAATCTCAAGCATGCCTTTAGTGCGCGTGGTGGGAGAAAAACAAATACAACCGCCGCGGTGTCTCACCAACACCAACCGTGCATGTCTTTAGTGACGTGGAGGGTAGGCAGTCTCTTAGTTTTTTCCCCTTAACGGGGGAGACGTCGGGAGGCTGCCGAAATTTTGTTTGAAATACAGACAAGGACTTGGAACAAATTGGACTTGTGGACTTGATTCAATTGATCTAAATAAATATGAACTCAAGTCTAAAAAGAAGAAGAAGAAGAAGAAGAGCACATAACCTGTGGACATCGAACTTGAAAGACAACGAAGAACTTGATTGAACTCATTTTTGGACTCGGACTTGAACTCATGCGAAGAACTTGGACTTGAACTCAAATGATGAAGAACTTGAATCCGACTTTGACTTGACTATAACTTGCAAGTGAACATAAAAGACTTGGACAATTATCAAGGACTTAATTTGAGCTTAATGTAAACTTCAAATGAGAAGAGCAAAGACTTGGGTCGATTGTTGAACTTACATAAGACTTGAGCTTGGTCAAATTCAAAAGGATAAGTGAGAATTTATGAGCTTGATTCAATTGATCTAAATGAATCTAAAATTGAATTTGCAAGCATTGGACTCAAATTCGGATGAACTCAACATGATGACAGAAAATTTGAATGAATGTAGGAGACTCATACTGAGTTTAAACTCAGGTGTGAATGAAATTTGGACTCAAACACATACAAAAAAAAAGAAAGAAGAAATTGAGTCTTAAACAAGGAAACTCCTACATCTTTATCACCAATAACGATCCAACTCGAAGAAGATACCTCAAAGAAAAAAGATCAAATTCAAAAGAACTACAAGGGGGCTTGGATTTAATGTGATATGATGATCGAACATTCAATCCAATCAATTCCTAAATGGGAATGGACAACACTCATATATAAGCAAATATTGAGGCGTCCCTACAATCTGCTAGAGGCCAAGATGCTTCTACAACCGATAAATCAAACTACTAGCGAATATCTCAATCTCCTACAAGCAAGAGATTATTGCTAGACAAAGATCTAAACATTATTTACTTGGAAGAATCAATCAATAATGAATGAGAAATATGAATCAGTTACAAGTGCACAAGGGATGCAGTAAGTATAAATGCCTATGGGTCCTCATAGAAGACACATCATAGGAGACCCAAATATTCAAATGTCTTCTACAAACAAAGAAATACCAAATAACTACAACAAATGCAAGTATCCATGGGCCACTGTAGAAGACTCGTAGTACACCCAGTCTATTGTCCTATTGTCCACGAGCAAGATACAAAGTAACTATATCAAGTGCAAGTGCTAATGAGTTACAGTGGGAAATTCATCATACATACAACAAGTTATCTACTAGCATCTACAAACTAAAAAGCAGGAGATTCATTAGTGCACTACGATCCACCTGCAGAAAGCGACGAGTAGTGCACGACAATCTACTTGTATGAAGCAGCAAACCACTGATCCAGAAGCTGCTACAATATGCCACCGGATCTGCAACTTTTATGCAAGCGGACAGAAGGCGTCTACAAATACTTTCAAAATACCCCTGCACGTGCACCGTAGCTTGTATACACATAGGTACACAAAGTGGTATGTCAAATCAATGAATTTCCCAAATACCCACATGGGCCCCGGCGAGCATGTTATTGGTACACACGTGACGTCTAGGGATGCTGCGCGGGTCAATAAGTGAATTCTAGTTCGAACCCGATCATTCTATACGGATCAATAGGAGTCGATGAGGTTCGAACCAACAAACAAATATGTGGCTGTGACGATCAGAATATTTGTTTTAATACATTTATATTAGGCCTTCAAAGCCTAAAATCAAGAGAATTCACTCTCAAGGGCATAAAGCCTACGAAACCCGATCCTCGATCAATAGCTTGGTCGAGTTGACAGGGTTCAATCAACAAAAGAGAAATGACCCCAAACACCCCGATGATGGCCGTGTTGAATGCAAATCTCATCCGGAGGGGTTCCCAAATATTTTCAAATGTCTTCCAAATATCCAAAGTACATTTTAAATGTCTTTCAAATTCCACCAAAATGTCTATCAAAATCAAAAACTCCACAAAAATACCAAAATCCAAAATTTCAGAAATCTTAAAATTCCAAAAATATTTAAAATTGAAATAAATCCATCAAAATGCTTAAAGCAAATTTCATCCACCATCCGCAACAGTTTGTCGGGGTGGACAAATTAAAATTTACTTCAGCTCACATAGAGCCAAATGCTTTGTCGAAAATATCATTAGGATTCATTCTCAAACAATCTCCTGCTAGTAAGGACGTGGTACGTGTCCTCTAACCGGCGGTTTGGCCGCCAAATGGCACCGCAGGATAAACGGTTATGACCCGGGGCCCTCTGAACCGAGTTGTTTTGTCGCCAAATGGCACCACGAAATACCGATTATGGCTAGCGCCGATATGCTCCTTATTGGCATCAAATCCTTGAGATATGAATCAATAGGATATGATTGATAGGGCATAAAGCCCTCTGTTAGCTAAGGTGGATTCAAATTTGTCCCCTTAGACAAACATCCAACCCAGGTCTACAAGGTCCCCTTGGACGAAGCAACCCATGGCTGCCAACAAGGATCCTTCTATCAGGTTGGGTCGATTACCTCCTCTGACTAAGTAGACCAGGGACCACGATGGCCAGGGACGACGGAACCATGGGATCTTGATCGGGTCCATCATGCATTCCCCCACCATCCGCTTTAAGTGTAAGATGGTAAAATTTCAAGTTTTAAATATCAAACCCTCCAAATTTCCCAATATCCAAACCCTTCAAATTCCAAACTTCCAATCCTCAATACCAATACCCATTGCTGCTACTATATGCTCGATACTGTGTATCTACGGATAAACGTATCTGATTGACGACTAGCCTTAATCGAAAGTTCTCTCTCATGATCGGGAGGGGTAATTAACTATAGGGGCTTGCGCCTATAGGAAACCAGAACTCAGATCATAAAGTCCTCACAAAATGAGGGCGAAATCTCTGGGTAGTGTCTTATCTACAATCCATCTGCCTTCCAAAATTTACCCCGGAAATTATTCCGTTAAAACTCCCTCGCCAAATAAAAAGAAAAGCGCGGCGGCGTAGGCCGGGGTGGAATTTTCGGAGCCCATAGTACTATATCCATTTTTTTGAGTGATGAAATGCTCATTCATTTTTTTAAATAAGGTATTAACAATTAAAAAATCATAAGCTGAACAAAAATCTAATTTTGTCAACTTTTTTCAAACCTATAAAATCCTGGACCACCAATAGAAAATAAAAGTAGCTAATTATTTTATATAGATGTGATAAGTGAACATGGCGAAGGGAGTTGGAGTCAATGCTTTGTTTCGTTTGAAGGTTTTTAAGAAGTTCGAAGGTTTACAAGTATTTGCAAGGGAAGACCAATGAAAAAAACTGTGGTTTTGAGTCCAATTAATGGAGTTAGAGAATTAATTTGGAAGGAATTAGGAGTGGGGGCCAACCATGCTTTGTGGGTGAGAGTGTGTCATGGTGATGTGGTGGTCAACGATTATTTGGACATCAAATAATGAAGTGGTGGTCAAAATGGTTAGTCCAATGTCAAGGAGAAGGTTAGGCCAAGGTGACTTGATTACACAATCACAACATATGTGACTTGCGTGCCTGGGATAATTTTACATATAACATGGCATACAAATGCATTGCTTAATGATGGCGATGACAATGTTGATGTGATGTTCCTGCATCGACACTTCTAGGTTTCTAAAGATTCTATGTATTGCGAATGATTATGACTCAACCGTTGCAACTCCTCCATAGTCAACCATGAATCACATAATAGGGTAAAATTGCAGCAGCAATGATGCATTGTTGTACCTTCCATTTGATGTAGAAATGAACCATCTAAGAGCTGGTCAAGTTGATGAAATCTAAGATGATGACTTATTATTGGTGACGATGATGGTATAGAAGAATTAAAATCAACATGTAAGTTTGTACTCATTTCAAAGGTTGTGAGTATATCTGGAGCCTATAGATGGTAAAGAGTTAAATCCACAAGATTAAACGCTGAAGAGATTCCTGTATCTATAGGAAGATCCCCTTCTTGGGCCTTATTATTTATCTTCCTCATAATTTTATGTACATCATCATAACTTGTAATTTAGAGTTAAATCCTGTTGAATTTTTTATATAAATCATGAATACTCTTGGCAAATTATGATACGCATGTATGACTTGTATACAATGAGTAACTCAATGAGGTCAATGGGTTTGTGTGGCTCATATCCAAGGTTAATTTGGAGTTTACTCTTGCATTTTGACCTATTAATTGACCTGGTATAGGCAAACTCAATATTGTGAAGGATCAAGCCTCACATGGCCTAGTGACCAGTGACTAAACATCTATGCAGATCCCTTAAAATTTTCATTGACAGCCTCATTCTAAACATTCCTTTTGAGAATGATAGGCGTATCCGTATCCGACACGTGTCCGATATAACATGCCTCGTAAATAGGCGTATCCGTGTAACATAGGTAAAAAGATATTTTAGAAAAGGATATTTATAAAACGAAGTTTAATAAAATGGAGTTTTAATAATGATATGTTGTTTGGGTAATATTTTTTTAAGTGCTTATTAATACTTGAAAGCAGAGTTAAATTGTTTGTTTAGGAGTTTAGCTTTAGTAATTTTATTATAAAAGACTAAATTACCTTTACCTAATTTTTCAGTATATGTAATTATTTTTTTTTCTTTTACAAGGCAAAATTTACATAAATTTATATATATGACTTTCTAAGAAAAAAATGAAGTTTTCTACTAACTTATAATATCAAAAGTTTACATTATTAACTTATACTTTCTTAACATATAGCATAATTTTTACTACAAATATGATAAAATTTAAATTATGTTATTTTATTATTATAGTTACACTATTTCATTATTATTTCTTCTTTTAAAAAAAACTCACCTGCAACTATACAAATATATTTATGTTGGAAAATTCATTCATCTTGTAAACAAATAAAGCAATTTCGTAATTTAAATACTATTTCAAGCTTAATTCTGAGCTTGAAAAAATATAAAGAATCGAACACAAAGCTAAAGTAGCAACCTACGTAGTTGATGCTTGATGCAACACCATGTAAATGTGTATGTATTCAGAAAAGTGTCGCATAGTTCTAGAATTTTAATGCTTGATGCAGCACCATTTACATCATTCTAAGCATCTTAGTTTGCTACTTTGCTTAGCTTAAGAACAAAAGAGAATGAACAAGTAATCCGTTTAAGGTTATTGAATAGATCCATCTGATATCAGAGTCAGTTATATTACAGTCTTTCAACAATCATTATTGATAAAGTCAATGAAACAAAATTTGACAATTTCAATCACAAAGTAGAAAGAATACTATAAAAATCAGCAATCGATCTAGCGAGAGAATTCCAGGAGCACCAGAACTTGGATTAAGAAGATTAGGAGAAGTAGGTCAGACTGTCCCACATCTGCATCTGCGACTAGGAAAAGCACTAGGGGGCTATTTGGCAACATAATTTACATAGGATTTGAGTAGGATTTATGCAAAATCATGCAAAACGGGATTTGTGGCCCGTAAATCTCACAGTGGAATAAATCCTCCGTTTCCCTCTTCTTACCGTATATCCCAGATTTACTCAATCCTGTAGTGTCGCGGATTTGCGGGGTTTGGCCGAAGAAGCACGCGAAACAGAGAAAGTTACCTTCAGAGCGAGCGAATTACCATCGTTGCTTCCGATAAAAGTTTTGCAGCTTTCGATTCGATAGAAAGGGAACGTCGTCCAAAGAGCAAAGTCGAACAACAACAAAGGAGCCGAAGAAGCAATGATCAAGGACGGTAGGGATGTTGGTTTCAGGTAGGAGGTTAGGTCGACGGTCTCGGATGGGGGGCTGGTTCTATCCGGCTGGAGAAATGGAGCGGGGTTAATGCTAGCGTGGAAAGAACATGCGATTAGGGAGTCCTCCAGATAGAGTGATATTAAAAGAAACGAAGGTAATTCCTCGTGCGACCCGCTGAAGAAGACAAAGGATGCTAACGTGTGATTCAACGTGCGAACGTGGATGGGTTAATTTGGACATTTTGCATCTTAAACAGTGATTTGGGAACGAATAACAAGACAAAATTTCGTAACTGCCGAAAAAACGATGTTTATTGACAAGTAATTACAGTTAAGTTTTGTTTCCAAACAGTTCTCGGTAACTGATTTTGGCGTATCCAAATGGAGAAAGGAGGAAAAAAGTCTAATCAAACGAGCCCTAAGTTTTCCATCACTTTTGCATGGATATTCATAGGAGAGTTGAATTTTTGTTAACCATGAAGCTTGTAGATGACCATGGGAGCTAGGACGTTACACTTGAAGATTGTTGACCTCAATATATATTTCATAATCAATTTAAGTGTGTGTGATTAGAACAATGTTTAAACTATACTTCGTCACATGTAAGAAATCTTAATACTTGGACTGTGGCTAATTGTTGCAACGTCGCGTGTAGCTAATTTGAAATGTCTCGGTGTTGCACAAAACTACTCGAACGGTGTTCATTTATGAAACGGATTGTGCTAGCATAAGCCAAATAAGGACCTCTTGCATGCAACTTGAGCAAATGCAGTAAAAAATGGCAGACTGCAGATGCGACCTTGCACAAAGTTTCTTGAATGTTTGCTTGTGAAATGAACTTTTGCCAACTTGCCCATACTGCTGAAATCATCTTGAAATGATACCCATATTTTATGGTTTGTTGCGTGAGCGAGATAAAAAATTTCCTTGCTCGAGAGATGATGACATGCGATTTGATATACATAAGGAAAATGTAATTATACGAAGGTTGTTGATTCATAATTATTTTTTCTTTTCTAATTAATTTAAAAAAATAAATAATAACCAATTTCATATATATATGAGAGAGAGATATATATCAAATCTTATTCGATTTAATAACTGCTTATATTTCAAAACTACCCCCTTATCTTTCCTATGCTGCATCTCGTCCCATCCAGGTCTAGGTCGTTTCTTAAGGAAATGAAAAAAAAAAAGTATTCTAAATCTAAATGCTCAAGTAGCACTGCCCTGTTCTTCAATGACCAACACCCTACTCCCTCTTTTGCCTTTATCTCATGTGAAGACAAGCAGCCATGGCTATCTACTCATGCACCTTCCGACCTCACACAACTACAACTCACGTGACTTTTGGCCTCACACAATTATGGTATCTGATTGTCTTTCTTATTTTCTCTAGTACGCATGCCTCAAACCACTGTTGATCATGCAGACGCCTGTGACGTAGGCCACTGGCCATTCGCTGGCTTAGAAAATCAACTTGTCAACCCCTAACCCTTCAAGACTAGAAATAAACCAACATGAGCTTTTACCCCATCTGATCTCCACCCACATTTCTTCATCGACTATTGCTTCTTTACCTACCCATTAGGAGGAATTTTTATTATGTCCGGACAAAATATCGAAAATACTGAGTTATACCGAGTGCTGTACTGAGCACGGTATCGAGCGCCCAAGTGACGTGGCGCTTTGTTATTGGTCTTTGGACGCGTTCGGTGTCCGAACACAATAATTACTCCATTAGGAGATCCATCAACGAAACATTACTTAGGCTAAATTGCTACTTTTCACACCACAAGCTGCCTACAGCTTGCTGGTCGGTCGACCGACCTTTGGGAACTCCAAAATATCCCACCTACCACCATTTACTTTCCTTACCGCTCTCACTCTCTCTCTAAACAAAGAGAAATCTGATTATTTCTCTCTATTTTTAAATCTCTCTTTAAATTCTCTCCTCTTACTCTCGAAATAAAGAGATATCTCTGTTCTCTAACTCCCTCAATCTCTATCTCCGCTCTCCCTCTCCTTACTTTGTTTAGCTTTTTATTATGCTCTCTTTCTCTCTCTATATTCATATAAATATATTTATATTATATATTTAAATCAAAGAAAAAGTAGAAACAAAAATATAGAAACAGGGAAAAGAAGAAAAATAAAAAATTGTTCTCACTCACGTAGCCATTTTGAGAAACATTCAACTAAGATTCTTCCAATTGATTGCTGCATCTTGTTTCCACCGTTGCAAATTAGCACAGCTGAAAATAATGTAAAATCTCCAATCAATAGTTGAGTTTGCTTAAGTTGTTTCTTTATCGGGGCATAAATTAGGCTCCATAGGTTATTAGTTTTGTGACTTTGCTTCAGTTTTTTAAAATATGATATTTTGCCAAAAATTTGAAAAATGTAAATGACTTTTGAGTTGATGAGTTAATGCAAGAATAAGATCAGAAACAATAAAGTTATTGTAGGAAAATCGAGCAAAAAATGTAAAAATATGCCAAATTTTAAAAATCTTTGCATTTGTTTGGGCACCAAATGGGTTTGGATCAACATAACAACTTTGTAGTGAGTTCACATATATTTTAGATCACACCACATAGCTTCACACAAAATGAGTTCTTTTTTTTTTTTGAAATTCAACTAGTAAGATGACACAGAATTTGATAAGAAACTCAACACGCAAGTAGTATTCTCTAGTATAGAAATTTGCTCTGATATCAAATATGATGCAGCATGATTGTAAATCTAAAATTTGATGCAGAAGGTGAAATTCACGTGGTTGTTGGATTCAAACTCAATTAGCTATGAAGTCTTTTAACTTAGTTGATTACTAGTATGAATCAATAGAACTAATGAAGTTGAAGATGGACAATAGGGATTTTCGTTGTTAACCAACTATTCTGGCCTTATGATTGTAAAAAGAAAACACCAAGCTAGAAAAGGATCTAATCTTAAGTAAGTTAACATAGACAATGATGGAATGATAATAACTTGAAGATGACATCCACAAACATTTCTAGCCTTATGATTGTAAATAGAAACACAAACCTATGAAAATATCTAATCTCAAGGGATTTAACAAAGCCAATGAAGGAACAATAATACCTTGAAGATCTCCACAATCATTCATTCTGTGTATATCTTATCGTCACTTGGGAATTCTTCTCCATAGGGTGTGTGCTCACTCACTTAAGAGGTCATTTACTGATGGGGAAAGTACTCTAGGAGATTGGTAATAGTTTTTACTTAAAAGAAAGCTCAAATTTCATTCAATGATCATCAAACTGCATATCATGAAATATGACCGCTATATATAGAAATGATAAGTGAAATCAGGGGGTGCCAAAGAAGAAGAAGAAGTAGAAGGAAAAGGTGTGTATGTGTGTGTTTTGTATAGGGGGGGTGGGGGTGTTGGGGGTGTCAAGGCTCATTAATGGAGTTGGAGCATTAATTATGGAGAGGGGAAGAGAGGTTGGGGGTATATACTTTTAGGAGAATGAGTGGTGGTGATGTTATTGTGATTGGAGATCAGTTATGATGTCGAAGTCAAATAATGAAGTGGTTGGCAAAATGGTTGCTCAAGTGTGAAAGAAAAAAGCTATGTCATGATACTTAGGTTCAACTATCACAACATATATGACTCACCTGACAGTTCCACACAGGATTTGAGCATATAGTACGACTTAACGGATTTTTAGTCAATACATGAAATTTCAGGCTATTGGTATAATTAAATTTCAGCCTTGTACATAATACCACGACTAGCTCTCGTCCCCTTGGTACCATAATTTTTGCCTGTTCCTTTTCCATTGGATCTTGTTTGCACATTATTAGGGTAGCTTTTGGCACATGTACTTACTATTATTGGAACCAATTCTCTCTTCATATTCTATTCTCTTCCTCTCTCATCTTCTCTACTCCACTTACATCATTTACCTATGTCACTTTCTTCATCATTCTCCACTCCAGTCTACCTTAATATTTCCTACGGCTTCCCTTTCACTTTATATCCTCCTTTATTTTCTTCTTCTTGCTTCTGTTTTTTCCCCCCAGCTACTAACATTAGAGATTGTTACAGTGCACAATCAATCCCAAGACTTTCAAAACTTTAATTGGTTTATTTGGGTTAATAATTTGTTTTGTGTATTCTTTGGGCGGATTTGTGGAACATGATTTGCTTGATGATATTGAAATTTTGTTTGAAAATATTAGCAATTTTCAAATTTGAGTGTGGTAATGTTGACTGTCCCAAAACCTGAGTTCAGGTGAATGCGGTGGACCTTTCTTGGTTATATCTTGACTACTATCAAGTTGTATATGAGTATATCATTTTGTTATGCAATTTAATTTCTGCTTATTTTTTCTTATCAATGATATGTTCTGCTCATTTTTGTTATTCAGATAGCTTGATCAACTTTCCTAAAAGGAATTCTTCAGGCCTGCACTCTCAACAGTCCCAGCCACATGGTACTCAACAAAATGTAGTGCAAAATTCTAGCCAAAACGATCAAAATTCTTTGAATTCTCATGGAACGGGTATAGTTTCCAGTAACAATGGTGTAGCAATTGTTAACAATTCCCTCAATGCGCCATCATTAACCTCGACTTCCGGAACTTCTATTATTAGCCTTCTCCATCAAAATTCAATGAACTCCAGGCAAGAAAATCTTATGAATAGCTCTAATAACATATATGGTGGTGGGAATCCTGTCCAAATCCCTTCAGCAAGCTCTTCCAACTCAATACCTCCATGCCAACCCCATCCATCATCATCTCTTTTATCTCCAACTCCAACTTCCAGTGACACTATGATTCCTGCTACTCATAACTCTCGTCTGAATCCCCTCACCTTGACACCCAATATGCCTGCAATGCAGCAGCAGGTGACTCAAACCCGCGAACCCGACTTAACCGACTCTCAGAGTTCAGTACAGCAAATATGGAATGAAATTATGATGTCTTCTCAGCTAAATGGTGTCGGTGCCATGGGGACTGACATGAAGAGGATTAATTCAGTTCCTACTGGTCTAAATGGAAGCAATGGAATTACTAACAGTCTCAGTGGCAATTCTGGAGTTGGCGGCATCGGGTTTGGCGTTATGGGAGGGATTGGCCCATCAGTTAGTTCGACCGGGTTGAAGGCAACCATGGCAAATAATGCTTTGAATAGAGTTGGAATGAATCACTTGACTCAGGATTCATCTGCAATAAGCCATCAGCAGCAACAGGACATGGAAAACCGGTTGCTGGGTGGACTTGAATCAGTTAACAGCTTCAGTAATATGCAGTTTGATTGGAAGCCCTCTCCCTGAGAAGTCAATTGCTCTGTAAATGGATTACTCGTCTTCATAATCAACCGCTGAAATAGTCCTAATATCAAACCTGGAACTAGCTTCACTTCAAGCCTTAATATGGCAAAGGAGGTAGTTTTGTTGGCTTGTTAATTTATCAGAACGAGATGGCTATCAGTGGTTGAAAAATACAGCTCCATACAGTATCAAATCTTTCCTATAGGAAGGCTAGATTATAATGGGGGAGAAAATTTGTCTATAGAAGAACAAAGTGGAAAGCTGCTTCATCTGTTGACTTTGATGGCTTTACTGCTACAGAATTGCACCAAAATATGGGTAGCTCTGATCCATCTCCGAGGATTTTGTAAACTATCATTCCTGACAATAGCTTTTGTTATCATTTATGTTTAGTAGAATATGTGAAAGAATTAATGGTTTATAATAGGTGAGTATTTCAGAGTGTGGTAATGGTGATTCTACTTGCTTGAAAAGCTTGCATTTTCTTGTACTTGTTTGCATAGATATTATAGTTGAGAAAAATGAATGAGGAAGCTTAGAAATGATTAAATTCTAAAGGAATTACTTCTAAAAGCAATGATTGAACTGGCAGAATAAGCATGCTTGCTGATTACCTTTGCAGGTGTCTGGTGCAGTGGAATGTGACATTCCATTTGATTTTTGTTTGCATGTGTGGAGAATCAATGTGAAAATCAGGTATTTTGATGACATTTCTTTCTTTTAAATTGCTTTTGACAGTTCTCAGTTGCTGCTGCTTTCAGCTATTTTGACTAAGGCTTTATTTGGAGCGAATTTCTTACTATTTTTTTGAAGCAGTTTTTAAGCATAAAAATTTTTCGACAAAAAAATTACTTTAAAAATAGTAAGACAGCTATACCAAACGAAATAGTTGTTCCAAATAGGCTTTGTTTGTGATGTTTGTTTTACTGTATCTTAAAGCAACATTATAGTACAAAAATGAATGGCTTTAAAAAGCAGTAAGAAAGACGTTTCAAATGAAACTTAAATATTGCTACATTTTTCCAAACAAATTACATTTAAATGTGATGGCACATATTATACTAGTTTTTAACATATTGTCTATATGGCTCAGCCTCTTAGAGAAAAAAATGAATGGCTTAATAATATTTTTATTCAAGAAAAAAATCAATATTATTTTCTCTTCTTATTCTTAGATGGTGATCCTAATGCTTCTCTCACTTCAATACTCAAATTAAACTATTTTTTCATTAAAATTAAAACTTTGGGGATATTATTGCCAAAATTTGATTTTTTTGAATTTTAATGTAAATATATAAACTTAATGTACTTTGTAGTTAATTTATTCTAAGATAAAAATAAATTAAATTCAAACTGATTGGAATGTTTGTATTATTTATTTAATTTTTTTCTCGAATTTGTGAGCTACAATGATTATTTTTCACTTAATTTTTTTAGTAATAAAAAAATTATCACCAAGAGTTGCTACTTACAGTGTTAATATAAGCAATCAAACATTCTTGGGTTTCAAAGATCGTTACTGATATTTGGTAAAATGACATCAGATGATTCTTATTGAGAAGGAAACTCATCAGTTGAATCAAATTCACACACCTTAAGCTCTCTCTCTCTCTCTCTCTCTCTCTCTCTCTCTCTCTCTCTCTCTCTCTCTCTCTCTCTCTATATATATATATATATATATATATATATATATATATATAAAATATTTATTATTTTTTTGAAGCAATCATCGCCTAAATCGAGCGTCAGTAGGCCATGATTGATCGAACGATAGCTATGACTGTAATACGAGACATGATTTAACTAAGATCCTATTTATAGTGGAAACCACACAAATGAACTAAAATTGTGACTGCAATGAGATGCATAATTGAGCGAAGATTGTAACCACGTAAAAACATGCAATCAAACAAAAATCACGATCACAATGAGATGAGCGGTCAAATGAATTGAAGATGAATCAAAGATATACATGCAACTATGATGTATTCTAATTAACGGATCGAAGTTCGAATCATCCCAAATGACGGGTTTGCGGTAATTTGGCTTTCACCATTCTTTTCTTGTATTGATGAAGGATCAATGAGGAAATTCCCAATCCCCTCAAATGATGAAGAGGATGGCAACAGCCTTAAAGAAGAATATAAACCTCTCTTGTTCTTGGAGCATCTTTATCTGATATTATTGCCAGTCACTTCATCACATTTATTATAAACTTATTGTCGCATTTATGCCACTGCTTGCTGGTTCTTCCCATCACAATCGGTGCCACCATCTGTTATATTATTGTGTGGCAAAGGTAGGAGCCATCATCCATCATTATCTCCTTCATTCATAGCCATTAAAGTTGATAATTATCACCTTTGGCTCTATCTTGGCTGCCTCTTCTGATTTGCTTTAGAAGTTTATGAGATATCCTGTTGCTTTCATTATCACCACAAGGCATCTTTAAATTAAGTTGAGTTCATCAGTTTGTTTAAGCCTCACATTAGATGAATCAAAGAAACACAAGATCATGCTATTCTAAGGTCATTATGGAATCTGAATGTTAAAAGAAAGATCTATGATTACAAGAATCAACACGAACAATTTGATGGAGTGTTTCGAGGTTTCAGATAAATTACCCAAATTCCATTTTTAGAAAATTATAAAAAGATCTTCATTATTCAAATGATGGAGAGCTTGGACCTTGACTTAAATTGGAATGAGTTTAGGATCTAAAAAAATCTAGATCTCCACCCGATGTTCGATCTTGTGATCACAACCATACATTGTTGTCGCTCAACCATCATTACCAGATTGCCATCGCTTAATTGTCATTGTCAGAATTTTATTGCTTAACCACTTTTCCTAATTACGATCTTTTGACCTTCCTCTCCTGATCATAGCCTCTTAACAACTATCACTAACCTAAGATTGTTCGACTAGCATCTCTTGCTTACTTCATTGATTATAAAACTTATATATTCTATCACCTTCAAAGTAGATGCATGCCATCAACATAAATGTTGATGCTTGTTATCTCTAACAGTATTGATGCATACCATCACCTATTAATGCACATTGTTGATAAAAACATCTATGCCCTTTGACTTCGATGCACATCATTACTAATAACATTTATGAACTATTGAATCTTGATTAGGTTGTTAAACATAAACTAATGTCCCAAGGCTAACCAAGAGGGGAGGGATGAATTAGTATAAAAATTTCTCTTAGATTTAAAATTTGAATTCCATTGATTCTCAAAGCAAGTTAATTAAAGTTTCAAAATAACTTTTCAACCACAGAAAAAATAACTTGCAGTAAATAAATGCAAAAATTTAAAAGACACAAAGATTTATAGTGGTTCGGTCAAACACGACCTACATCCACTCCTTGAAGATCCCCTCTTCAGGTATTGCATTATTACCAAAGTGACTCTCTTTTTGCCCCCACAGTAAGGCGGAGAAGCCTTTACAAAAACCTCTCTTCCACCAATCCCTGGTGCGATAGAGAATCGTCGTCCTTTCACACTCTTCAAGTGTAGGCAGAGAACCTTCATGCTTTCATACTCCCCAAGTTTAGGCAGAGAACCTTCGTCCTTTCACACTCTTCAAGTGTAGGCAGAGAATCTAATCTTCTTCAAAGATCATCTCACATGTAATATAGAAAGACAAGAGAAAGAGTGATAACAAAAGAATACAAAGAAATCCTTACCTTTGAGTAACCTTGTAAACCCATCACACTCCACTTGCAAGAAATCTCTCTCAAACACTCTATTACACTCTCTTTCAATTGCCCTTGAAAAATCAAGAAGATAAGGCTTTTTAACGTCAGTTTTTGTGGGCCTTTTATATCAAAGACACAAAAAATTGTCCAGAAAGCTGAAATTTTCAATTTTGAGCGTCCACGATCGTACAGTACGATCGGATTTCGTATGTACGAACAGTTCAAACACTGTTGCATATGAACCTATTATGAATTGGTATGAAATCATTTTGTACACGATCATCGTCCGGTACGAACCATGTTCATCTTGGTACGAACAGTTAGAACATTTTTCGAGTTCGTCGGGACGAAACGGAACCCCCACAATTTTGTACCCTGTATGGCGTACGTTACGATGACATCATCGTCCGGTAAGATCAATTATAAAAAAATTCAAATTTAATTGAACGAAACATTGGGACAAAAAGGGACCTAACAATTTCGTACTCTGGAAGCACTACGTGCGACGGAAACTTATTGTTCCGTCGGAATATCTATGTTTTCCGGCGGATTTCATCCGCCGGTAATAAGGGGTTTTCCTGTAGTGAAGGCATGTATGAACTGTGATTGTACAGTACGATCCATACTTAGAAAAAAATATTTTTGAGCGAACAGGGACCGGTCCATTTTGTACTCTGGAAGACATGTACTAATTGGGTTCGCACAATATGATCCATACATAGAAAAAAATATTTTTGAGTGAATAGGGACCTGTCCATTTCGTACTCTAGAAGTCATGTACAAAAATGGGTTCGTACAATATGATCCATACTCAGAAAAAAATATTTTTGAGCGAACAGGGACCTATCTATTTTGTACTATGGAAGGCATGTACGAATGGTGATTGTACAGTACGATTAGTACTTAATTTTTTTTTTCCATTTGTGTTCGTGAAACTCCTCGTCGAGGAAAATAACTGATCAGATCGTCCCATATGAAAAAGGAATCGTACATTACAATCAGTTTAAAAATTATGGATTTTAAACTTTTCCCCGGTGTGTGTGTGCTCAGTTACTCAATTACAATCACACTCTCTCAGACTCAATAAAATAAAAAATATAGACCTCAATTATAATAAACTCTAAACTGATCTTGATTTGAAGTCTTCAATAATCCAAAGTATGATTTCCCTGAAATATTAGTACACACAAGAGCGAAATATTTTTTTTAAAATTATGTTAGGAGAAATAATAATCAAAGCAATAATATTTGGAATTATAAAAATTATACAAGTTGTAAGAATATCAAACAGGCAAGAACTAAATAGCAACTATCTCAACAATCTCACCCTTTTTGATGATGGCAAAATAATTATTATTTGAATAAAAATAAATATCCTACATTTCTCCTTAACTCCCCCTAAATAAATAAACATGTGAATATAAGAGAAAAAAATAAATACCCTTTATTTCTCCTTAACTCCCCCTAAATGAATAAACATGTGAATATAAGGGAATTTCTTTAAGAACAAATCATATATATATATATATATATATATATATATATATATATATATATATATATATATATATATATATATATATATATATATATATATATATATATATATAATAAAACACAAAACACAAACACAAATAACATTAACACACAAAACAACAAACACAAATAACATTAACACACAAAACAATCAAACACAAAATCAAATGAAAATAATATTTCTCTCCCTTTTGACAACAATAAAAAGGAAGAAGAGAAAGTTGAAATGAAAGAAGCCATATGAGAAACCTTTGATAATTAACCTTGAAAGATATTGAATTATAACTGCAATAATAAGATTAATGTCCATTAGATAAAATTAAAGATTCAAAATATTTAAATTAAAATATAACATAGATAAGAAAAGTAGATTAAGGTCATGAAACATTCTGGACAATTAGATAAGGAGAATTTTTTCAAAAGTGACGAAATGAAGTTTAGATAATTTCAATTTTTAATATAAAATATAATTGAAAATTAGATTAATTTGAATTTGAAGATTAAAAGATAGAGTAAAGAACATTATCAATTGGCGATATTGTGCATCTTTTCAAATATTTTTGGCATACTTTATGTATCTTTTTGTAGTTTGGCTAATTTTGTGCCTCTTTTTCAATTTGTGAACCATTGCGCATTCTTTCCATTTTTATACACCAATATATTTCTACCTTTTTTAATTGATCTTTCTAAAATCAATAATCAATAAACTCAAATTTCTCTAAGTACAAAGATAATTATTTTGAAAAAAGAAATAAAAAATAATAAGACATTAAAATTGTAATAATAATATTTAAACTATGTATGCCTAAAAAGAATATGAGATCGATAGCCTTAACTTGATCGATTTATAAATTAACTTAAATTTTTGAAAAAAAATTGGATTTCATAATTAAATTAATTTTTATATTGCAGTTTATTTTAAAACACTTTTTAGATCAATTAAAACATGATTAACATATAAGTAAACTTATATTTCACACAACAAACAAAAGCAACTAACAAAAATAAGATATATTTTATTAATATCAATTTAAAGATGAGATACATCGAAGCACTTTTAATATCAAGTCATAAAGCAAAATCAACATAACATCAAACAAAATCTAGAATAAAGGACAAGTACACAAATTACTAAACAAAAATAAGTACATAAACTACTGAAATCATCACTAAGATCATAACAACTCAAAGGACTGGCAAAGACAACATACAAGAACTATATCTGAAGGGCCCTGGTCTGGAGGTGGCTGGTTGAACACAGAAAAATAGCTATTCATCATATCCACGTTGGTGTTCACCGAGTCAAACTGACCTCAGATCCAACCCATGTCTTGCTAGTATTATGCATCCTGCTGATTTAGGTGAGTCTGAATTTGATCAAAACATTGATTAAAATGACACTTCAACTGGTCAAAGAGTTGGACCATCTCCTGAAAGTCAGGTCTATGAGCAGGTGCAGGTGTAGGAGCTTCCCCTTCTTCCTCAGTATCCTCACTAGAATTATTATTCTTCCCAAAGAGTGCTTGAAATGAAGCATCAGTGAAGTATATTGGAATTTTAAGTGGAACCTTAGGATGAACAATATTGTACTTCTTTTCTAGGATATAAGTCACTAGGTGTCCTAAAGTAATGTTCTTCTTCCTCTTACGAGAGACAAGACCAATTTCAGAAAGGCTATGAATATAATCTAGAATGAGTTGGGCTTCATCTATAGGTTGTCCAGTTATGATTAGATAAGTAATAGTGGACAAAAGAGGAGTAATATTTATCCGATCACCAGCCTTAGGAATGATAGAAGTTCTAAGGATATGCTGGATGACCTTAGCATTTTGATGTAAAGTATAGATCCTAGGAAAATGACCTACTTGTTCAAACCCTCTAAAAACTTTGTTTATTTCGGACTAGTCAAAATTAAATTTGGAAGTCATTGTGGTGCTCTAATCCCTTGAGTTCTTAAATATAGAAAGGTTCCCGAATCTTCCTTTGTGATTTCTACCCTTTTCTTTAGGACATAAGACCTTATCCTACTCTCATCACTACTAAAAGATATATTTGCCAGAAAATAGTGAACGGTTTCATTGTGGTAGGCATGAATCAAACTAAGAATGAAAGTAAATTGAGTGGTAGCAAAAAGCGACAGTACTTGAAAGTGAATGTCATCTTGGATCAAAAGTCTAGATGGAGTAATTTTAGCACAGATAAACCTGAAGTAAGAATCTTTATTTTTTTTGGATAGAAAATTTTCATCTACACTCCTTGAAGATGAACCCTTAGTGACTCTACCACACTTGCTTGAACTGGCCATTACTAAGATGAGAAGAATTGGAAGAGGCTGTAGAAGTGAATGAAAATGAATTCTAAAGCCCTCATATTTAAAGAAAAATGATCATTCATACGTACGAAAATAGGTTAGTACAGTACGATGAATATTTCATACATGACGAAAATAATTTTATATATATGAATGAATACATCAAAATGAAATGACTTTTCATAATCACATAAGTTACGAAGCGTCCTTTCATACAGACTTTTTGACCAGATGATAGTACAGACGAACAGGTGTTTGTCTGGGACGATCAATTATTTAAGATCATTTAATGATGGTTAGGTTCATCCCCCATGTCGAATGACACGTGGTTCATATGTACAAACTACAAGTTTGTACGTATGATCAATTATAATAATTGATTTTGCCCATATAACCCTCTACATGCATATAGAAAAATGCATACAAATAATCCAGGATAATAAAAATATCGTACATTATCATATGTATAAGAAACTGAAAACTTTACACATTTAGTCCAAAACAACGATCGACATGCTACAAAATTCATATGGGATGAAACTAATTCCGTACAGTTTAAATAAAACACTTAGAAAAACTCACACGATTGTTCAAAAAATAGGAATTTCAATTTGTAAAAACAAGTCCAAAACACACAAAACATAAAACAAAATAAAAACTTAAAAATACTTACACAAACAAGCACATTGAATACAAAACAGAAAAACACGCATAGACACATATCAAGTTTGTAGAAAATTTTTAATTAAGCATTAAGATCGGTTACACCAAGCTTTGTTCTTAATGTGCTAAAAGTATCAAAGGTTAGTGGTTTTGTAAAAATATCTGTAAGTTAATTTTTAGTAGAAATATGGTTTAATTCAATTTCTCCTTTGGATACTTGATCCCTAATGAAATGTTGCCTTATGTTTATACGGTTGGTTCTAGAATGTTGAATAAGATTTTTTAAAATACAAATGACACTAGTGTTATCATAATAAATTAGAATTTTGCCTATTGTAAATTCTAAATCAATCAACTATTGTTTCAACTAAAGAACTTGTGTCATACAACTTCCTAAGGCAATATATTCATCTTCAGCAATAAATAGGGCTACAGAATTCTGTTTTCTACTGGACCAAGAAACTAAATAATTTCCTATAAATTGACATGTTCCAGATATACTCTTTCTATCGACCCTACAACCAACAAAGTTTGAATATAAATATCTAATTATTTCAAATGAAGAGCTAAACTTAGGATACCAAATCCTTAAGTTCTGAGTTCTTAAATGATATCTCAAAATCATTTTTACTGCTATCAAATGTGATTCTTTTGGATATAATTGAAATTTAGTACACAAATAAACACTAAACATAATATCAAGGCTGCTAGTAGTCAAGTAAAACAAAGATCTAATAATTCCCCTACTTTTTTTTAATCAACAAATTTTTCCTTTGGGCCTTATCCAACTGAACTGAGGAATTCATAGGTATACTAACTGGTTTAGCATTGTCCATTTCATACTTCTTGAGGATGTCCTTAACATATTTTGATTGACCAAGAAATGTCTCCTCCTTAATTTGCTTAATTTTAAAACCTAGAATGTAATTTAAATCTCCCATTAGGCTCATCTCAAATTCACTATTCATTATTTTAGAAAAGTCATTACAAAGATTTTTATTTGAAGATTCAAAAATGATGTCATCAACATAAATTTTAATAATGAGTATATCATCTCCCAATTTCTTCAAAAAGAGAGTGGTATCTACAATTTCTTTTTTAAAAGATCTCTCAAGTAGGAAAGTGCTTAATTTTTCATACCATATCCTATGTGCCTGTTTCAATTCATATAATACATTTTTAAATTTAAAAATATGATTTGAATATTTTAAATTTTTAAAACCTAGAGTTTGTTCAACATTACCTCATTTAAAAAGGCAATTTTAACATCCATTTGATACAATTTGAATATTCTAAAACAAACAAAGGCTAACAAATCCCTAATTGCTTTAAGTCTCGCTATAGGGGCAAAAGTCTCCTCAAAATCAATCCCTTCAATCTGATTATATCCCTTAGCCACTGTTTTGATTTAAAAAATATATTTAAATATATATAGCTTTGAAAACATATTAATTTTCTTTGGGAATGTTAAATTTTGGAATTTTGAAATTGAACACTCTATTATGAACAATATATCGCCTCGAAAGACGAACATATCGTTGGTTAATGGGTTCAAATTTTAGAATTTTAAATTTATCTAGATTATTATAGTCAGACTCAAGGGGAAATAACATATGATCTCAAAAGATTATAATAAAGTTTAATCGATTGTCTGACTATGATAATTCAGATAGAAGATCATTAATCTCATAATCAAAACTACAATAATAATTAATATATCTATCCGGAGACAGAAGGTATCAATTATTATTGATCATTCGAAAATGGCGATAATGATCGTTGTATTTGATTTTCCCAAAGACATTTAATTAGAGATTTTTGAAAATTTCAATTTTGAAAATTAGATCTGGGTTTCTAAATCTCCTACGAGCGCAAGCCCTCGTAGTTAATTACATCATAGGAAATCGGAATTTTCTACGAAAACTCTCGATTAAAATAGCGGTATAAGTTTTATTTAAGAATTTCAAGGCTTGATATCAAAGGAGAGAAATTATAGGAATTTTCAAATGGGATTGGTTCAATGTTGAGCACTTATTTCTAGAGTCAAAGGAAGAAAGGTATGAGGCATTTGAGATTCTGAAACAATTCAGAAATTGCCCCAGTCTATCCTAAGTGTTGGGCTCGAATTAGATTGAAAGTGATTTAAGGTTCAAGTGATCAATTTTATTAGACAATTGGGATTCAATTCCCGGAGGTTGAGGTCTTATAGCCCGAGCTTGCCTCAGAACCTAAATCTAAATTGGGTACTAAAAAGTGACCCAAACCTAGCTAGTGCAATGCAAATCTGGTCTTACCCCGGCCTGGATTGGGGAGCCAGCTAAACCACCTAGGCGCTTTAAAAACATGTATCAAGTCATTTAATGTTAGAATGGGTTGGGATGTTGTTTAAGAAAGGTTTTAAGAATGAGGCCGACATCTAGAGCGGATCCTAATTGCCCTTTAGACTTATTTTGGGTATTCGATGTCTAAATAATGCAATTAAATATTAGACTCCTTTTAATTTGTTACTAATGCGATGCATGCTAATTGACTCGATTGAATGCAAAATTAGTATGTAGCAGTTTTAAAAATTTTGGCTTAGAAAATAGATTTTTCCCTAAAGATTGCATAACATCCCCTTGACAGATCGGCACCCTCATAGGCCAGGTGGTCTGCCAGAACCCGTAGGCGGGGAGATGCCTAACAAGGTTGAGAAAGTATAATATGTATGCATGAAAAACTCTCGGCGAGTCCGAGCTTACTTCTTAGGACCGTTTAGAGTTTCTATCTTATCTTAAAAATTTTATTTAATTAAAGTAGAAGAATTTTTTGACAGACCCCTAAGAGCCTAAATTCGAATTCCAGGTCAAACCAAATGCGGCATGCAAGTAAAAAGACTAGAAAAGTAGGAGTTCTAATGCGCAATCAATTTAAATAAATCAATCAAATTAAATTTATCAAATTGAATGTCCATAGGCAAGTGCCCTTATTATTACATCACAGAATTTGCAGAAAACTAAAGTGGCCGGGCACCACTGACTACAACCCGGATTTCTAATCCTAAATCAAATGACTTTGAAATTTGGGATTCTTCTCGTTGTCCATTTCTTCGTCTTCTCACAAACATCTTGATTCGTCGGTTCCGGATATCCAAATGAAAAGAAACTCCCCCTTGATCGGGGTGTTATATTTCCTCTTTGGATATTTGAAAAGTATCATAATTTGACTTCCAAATGGAAGAAGACTCTCCCCTTTAGGGATGTCTTCACCTCTTTGGAATTCAAATTGGATTAATCATCCAAATCTCAAGTCATTTCAAATAAATTACAACCTTTATTGAATTGAATTTACATTAATTTGAAATAGAAAATCTAGACTCGATCCTACATGGTTATCCTAATAATCAGCAGTTGTATATTCAATCCCAAGCAGTTATAGTATGAAAATTGAAATGCATTTTTTTTAGCCACACTTGGCCATGCTCTTTTTATTTAAAGGGGGTCTTAAGCGCGGCAGGTACCTGTGCAAAGAGTATATAATTTTTTTATTAATTGCCCCCTTTAATTTCAGCTCCTTGTATGAGCATGGCCACCTACATAAGATTGCACAAGTATAATTCGTCCCTAACCTAGGGGTAAATCTAACGCACAATCAATCACAGAGCAAAGTGCAGTAAGCAAGTAAGTAAATAAACACATCAAGTCTAAACTAGCAAACAGCATGCAATGAAAACTCGAAAACCTGGCACACAGCGGAAAAGTAAACACCGACCTATCCTAAAACTAGAGTCGGTGATCCTAGCAAACCATCTAAAGTGTGTGGGATAGGTCGTGCGGTTTTGATGTCCTAAATGAGATACTTGATTGAAATTGCTTAAGATTTGATTATTGATTTTAAGGGTTGGAAAGTTAATGTATTTTATTAAAAAAGAGTGTTTGATTGCTGATTTTTAAAGATTTGATTAATTTAAGTTTGTCATTAATTGATTCGTGGCGTTGTGCCACCAGGCTCGAGGAACCAGCCTCCTTAGGACACTTAGCCCCGCAGCCCGGAGTAGTCCAGCCGATAAACCAAATTAATGTAATTGAATTAAGGTTTTTAAAAGGTTAAATAATTAATGAATAATCTATTTTAATGTTTAACACCCCTTTGAATCCATTCGTGGCGTTGTGCCACCAGGCTCGAGGAACCAGCCTCTTTAGGACACTTAGCCCCGCAGCCCGGAGTAGTACAGCCAATAAACTTTATCTTTAGGATGGTTGTCGTGTTTTAAAAGGTTTGTTGAATGTTTTAAACATTAAACTAACATTTTCTGGAGTTTTAAAGCAATTTTGAGTTTTATGAATTTTTATGAATATTTTAATCACTTAATTAAAGGGTCAAAAGTTGAATTTTTGATTAAGGGTGTTTTCTGGAATATTTGTATTTTATTAAAATACTAGACCTTACTACAATCAGTTAGACAGTAAGTACATTGAAATCGGATTTTTCTACATTTTATTACGAAGGTTTTGAAGTTTTGAACTAGTTTTAAACTACGGTTTGACCAATTTGTTGATTTTTTGAAATATTACCGATTTCTAGAATTTAATATTTTTAATAAATATTAGACATTATTATGAGTTGAATGCAAGTGAGTTTGTTCAATTTGGATTTTTCTTGAATTAGTTATGAAGGTTTGAAATTTGAGGTATTTAATGAATTTTTAAAAATGGTTTAATTAAAGGGCCTTTTTGTGATTTTGCTCCAAATGATATCCCAACTCCTTGAAATCATCTCCAAAGGTCAGGAATGACCTAAGGGGAGATTCCCAAGTGTTTGAGAAATTTTTGGAATTTTTAATTATTATTAATTAATTAAATTAATAAAATATTGATTTTCAATTAAAATTAAATTAAGGTTTAATTTGCTATCAATTCAAGGGGATTTTAATTTTCATTGATTAAGGTTTTAATTCTGGTCAATTTGGGGTATTATACATATTTTTAGGGTTTAGAATGGATTTATTACATTTTCTGGAAGTTTTAATGGCTTAATTAAGGCTTAAATTAAATAAGTATCTTAATGGTTTCAAAAATCAGTAAAAATTTTCCTAGTGGCTGTACATGTCACTAAGTTCAAGTGTTTGAAGTTTCAACTCGAGAGGAAGTGAATCCTAATTATTGGAAATATTCTAAGTTCTCTACAAGTAAGTCCTTAATTATTGTCCTTAGTGTCACTAAGTTACTTAGGTTCAAATCAAAGTTTCTAACCCTTGACTAAACATGACATAAATACACAATAGCAAACAAACAAGTCCTTAAATCTAGGAGAGCCTAGGCTAGGTGGTGTGTGTACCTTAAGCATGCAAAGATTAAATAAAATACACATAATTAAATCAAGATTAGTGAATGAACTAAGAAATGGTCATTCACTAATCATCCCCATTAATTCTATTTAAATAGACTTAATCTAGATTTAAAATCTCAAGGGATCTCTCAAAATTAGATATTTAAATATATATAATTTTAAAATAGTTTAAAATATATATATACTTATATATATAAAATTATATATAAAGATATAAATTTTAAAATAGGATAATTTAAAAATATTATTAAAATAATTTTTAAGGAGTTGAGAGATCTCTGGCTTTTCAAAGTTATTATGAAAATAGTTTTTAATTTTCAAAATATTTAATATAATATTAATTAAATACTAATTAAATATTAAGGGTTTTTTGAATAATCCAAGTCAATCAAAATAAATTGAGTTTTAAACTTTGAAAATAGTTTTAAATTAAAATTCTTAATTTTTTGAAAATTTTGATATCTTATTTGAATTTTTATGATTTAAGATAAATTTCTAATAAATTTTTAGAGTTTTAAGTTAATTAATGTATTTACACTAATTTAGAATTAATTAATAATTAAAATAATCATTAAATCAAGTTAAATCAAATCTAAAATATCTCTAAATTTTGAAAATGGTTTAACATAATTTAAGTTGAATTTTCAAAAATTACTTAAAATTAATTTCAATTTAGTTTTAATTAATATTCAAATACTTAAGGCATAAAATATATTTATCTTAAATTAATTTAATTGCAAATTAAAGTATTTAAAATAATAATAATAATAATTATTATTATCTAATTATTTAAATTAAGTTAAAATATATTTTAATTTTTGAAAATATTTACTGAATATTTTTAAATTAAAATGATATTAATTATTAATTAAAGTTTAAATTAAAGGATTTAAATAAGATATACTAAGTCAATATTAATTTCAAAATAAATATTCTAATATTATTTCTGTAATTTCAAAATATTTTCAAATTTAATATATCGTATTTGAATATCTAAAAAAAAATATTTACTCATATTTAAATAAATATTAATTTGAAATGTTTTATATTTAATATTTAGAATAATTTAAAGTAAAAGCAATATTTCAAATTAATATTAACTTTACAATATAGTAATGAACTCTATAATAATTTATAATATAAAACATATTTTTTTATTTAAAAATAATTTTTCTAACATTTTTATGAATTTAAAATGATTTAAAATAAATTTTAAATCATTTTTAAATAAATCTGGTAACGAGATGCCACGTGGCGCGCCTAGATTGGAGCTTCAAAACACGGCGGCGGCGCGATGATTGGGCCGGTACGGACGACGGCGCGACGGCGGTCAGACACGCGTCGTCCGTTGGAGAGCTCACGCGGTGTCACTAATCCGAGTCAGCTCGGGCTCACCGCCGTTCGATCTTCTATACCGAAAAGCCAACGGTGATGATCAAATCCCGCTATCCGATCACGCAAAGAAAAATCAGACGGCGGAAGGCTCATCCGCGGTTTCGAGCGTACGATCAAGATTAAGCCAGATTGCAGTTTGAGCCATGGGATTGAATACACGTCGGATAAAAAATGCGGAATAGCTCAATCTGTACCGTTGATCATGTGATCAACGGTCCAGGAACCATGCGCCTGGACCAAACCGCAAGAACGCCCTAGAGGGAGTTTTTTTGTCTTGTTTGGGCGATCGAATGCATCAAATCGTTTCAAATTTTAAACATAGATTCTCTAGCTGAACAGAAATAATGGGGATATAGTTTAAATATTAAAAACACACTTAAATAAAAGCTAATTAAACCTAGGTGTCCTAAGCTAGGTTTAGAGATTTACATTGATTTAATGGACGGATTGAACCGTTTTTGGATTCTCTGAGCTTGTAGACTGTCCACGATTAAGTTCCTAGTTGAATCCACGTCCTGGAATGAAACAGATCGAGCAGGAGAAGCGTTTGAACTGAAAATGCTTCGGTTGGTCGGGATGCTCGCCGGCGGCAGCTCTGGACGGGTGGTTTTGGCTCGGGAAATGATGACGAGATGGCTGAGGGTTTGAAGGAGCAGAGAACTCGACTGAGGGGGGGGGGGGCTTGAGGTGGTGAGAGAGTGTTAAGGATCGAATGAGGGTTCAAAATAGGCTATTTCCCTATTCAAACTCCCTCAGATTGAATAGAAGGCTGGGAGAGTTCCTGGATGGTTGCCAAGTGTCCAGGGGGTAGGTGGGAGCAGAGCATCTAAAGGACAAGGGTACATCCTAGGTGGAAAGCCCATTTTGTCTCACATGAGCTCAAGGGTTTGATTTAAGCCATTGGATCTGGATTCAAGGGCTGTGATAAGCTTTCAAGAAGGTTCCAGAGACTGTTAGAACTGCAGGAATGAATTAAGTTGGAATGAATTAGTTTAAGGAGTTTGTTTGATCACCTTAAATTCACTTAATATATTGTGTTGATCGTTTGACTGGTCAAACAGTCAAACAATGGTGAGGTGGCAATAAGAGGAGCTATGGGTGCTGGTTTGAATTGGATTTGATCAAAAGGATTGAGGGGATTTGGGTTTAACAAGTTTGATCAAGGGTTTTAATCATTTGGAAGCTTCTTTGACCATTTGTTGACTGGTTTGACCAGTCAACAGCCAAGTGGACAGCTGAGGTGGCATAGAGGGATGTCTTGAGTGTTGGTTGAGTGAGTTAGGTTCAAAGGGGTTGGGATGGCTTGAGCTTGTTTGAGCATTTAAACCCCTTAAAGCCTTTAGAAGGCTTGTTGACTGGGTTGACCAGTCAACCAACCTTCATGCCTGATGAGGTGGCAGCCACATAATGGCTAGGAGTCATTAAGAAAGGTTGTAATTGATCTTAAAGACTAGAGCCCAAATATGATTTGAATCAACACATGTTTAGAGAGCTCTGACCAAAAATTGAAAAGTTGATTTGATCAAACTAGCTAGGTTCTAACTCAAAGTGGGTTTAGAAATATTTGATATGTCAAATGAAAGAATTTTGAGAGGTTAAGAGTTAGATTTGGTCAAATGGGTTAAAGTGACCCATTCAAAGCCTTAAGGGCTCATTAGGTCAACCTAGGTTGACTGGGTCAACCGGGTTGACCCAAGGGGTGGGGTTGGACTGGACAAGTTTGAAATGATATTTGGAGACCATTGGAGGTGGTCCCAAGGTCTGGAGAGGTCAATTTGGTAAAAAAAAGCCTATTTTGACCCTTAAGGGCTTGTTTGGTCAACCTAGATTGACTTGGTCAACTAGGTTGACCCAGGGTCTGGGTTTGGGTCGAGCAGGTTCGATTTGATATTTGAAACTTGCTGGAGGTGGATACATTTGATTTGGAGGTCATTTGGTTTGAAATCCCTATTTAAGCCCTATAGGGGTATTTTGGTCATTTTGGGCTCATGCCCACTGGGACTGAGATGAGTCCAGAAAAATCCAGTTTATCGATCAACATATCGGAATTAATGGTTTGGAAGTGACTAGAGGCTTTGGTGAAGGCTCTAAGGTCAGAATTTTCAAAGTGACAGGTCCAGTGGCATAGGATGTAAATATTTGAAGGTTTTACAGCCTATGGATTCTAATTAAGTTTCTGAGGTTAGAGACCTCAGAATGGGCTCAAATTTGGAGGGTTACCTCCAGAGACATGTCCCATCAGTGTGCAACTGACAGACTCTGAATCAGAGGTCATTTGGTTGGGTTTCAAAGTGTTTGAAATTTCAATGGAAAAGGCCTTTAGGACAAAACCTTTGGACCTTGGATTTGGATCTGGTTTTTTGGATTTGATCTGAGTTTTGAATTATCTATATCATTCATAATCATTTAAATGATCATAAGTGTTATGATAAGATTAAAGCTTGATTAAAGACAAAATCAAGGTTTGAACTAGATATAGAGATTTTGATAGATTTAAAGTTTGGATTTGCTTAAAGTTTAAAATGATTTAAGGTCTGGATTTTGATTGAAGCTTGAATTTAATTAAAATCTAGATTTGCTTAAGATCAGGATTGATTTGAAGTCTGGATTGATCTGAGATCTAAAGTAATCTCAAGATCTGGATAGATTTAAGGTCTAGGCAGCTCCTAAGGCCTGAGAAGATCACAGGGTCTGGATTGAGAGAGGTCCTCTAGAATAGGTCCTAAGATCTGAAGTCTAGAAGAATCTTAAGATCTAGATTTGTCTGGAGAAATCCTAGGATCTAGAGTAGAACGTAGGATCTAGAGTCTAGAAGAGATTTAGGATTTAAATGGATCCTATGGTCTAGATCTAGGAGAATCCTAGGGTTTTAGATTGATCTGGAAGAATCCTAGGGTCAAGGTAGATCCTAGGTTCTGGGGTCTAGATTGATGTAGGGTCGGGATCGATCTGGAGTCTGGGTGGGTCCTCAGTGACCTCATACAAAAATGAGGTCAATAAATGGACCCCCAATATGTGTAATAGAATGAAATTCTATTGCACATATTGGCGTTAACCGAAAAGGGTCAAGTTTGGAGTTGTGATCCTAAGGGTAGGAAAAAGTCTATCCCTGGGGAATCGAGGTCTGGTACTAGGGTAGTGCCATGGAGGGCGTACTCTACCACTAGCGAGTCGAATCCTAAGGGAAGAAAAGGTTCTATCCCTAAAGGAGAAGGAAGTCTAGGTGATCGTATAGGCAGGAATAGTTCCTAACTATAGAGGATCATATTTGAGTTTTGAATCTAAAGGAAAGAGCCTAATCTTATAAGATTGAGTTTAAGATTGATTCTAAGGGAAGGGAAGACCTAACCCTAGAGGATTGAATTTGAATTTGATACTACGATAGTGCCACTAAGGGCGTACTCTACCACTATTAGATCTAATCCTAAGGAAGGGAAGATACCTAACCATAAGGAAAAGAAGGGTCAAATGATCGTATAGGAAGACAGAATTCCTAACTATAGAGGATCGAATTTGAAGTTAATACTAGAATAGTGCCACGAGGGGCGTACTCTACCACTAGTAGATCTAATCCTAAGGGAAGGAGGAAACTAGAGATTTTGTGGGAAGGGAACATTGCTTCCCATGACAGATCAGATCTGGATTGGTCATATGTAAAGGAAACTTGCTTTACATAGAAGTTCAGATTTGAAAGATTAGATATAGAGGAAACTTGCTCTATATAAAATCAGGTCTGGAATGATCATTAGTAGAGGAAACTTGCTCTACGGATGATCGGATTAGGATTGATCATATGTAAAGGAAACTTGCTTTACATAAAAGTTCATATTTGAAAGATTAGATATAGAGGAAACTTGCTCTATATAAAATCAAGATTAAAATGATCATGGGTAGAGGAAACTTGCTCTATGGATGATCGGGTCAGGATTGATCATGTGCAAAGGAAACTTGCTTTACATAAAAGTTCAGATTTGAAATATTAGATATAGAGGAAACTTGCTCTATATAAAATCAAGATTAAAATGATCATGGGTAGAGGAAACTTGCTCTACGGATGATCGGGTCAGGATTAATCATGTGCAAAGGAAACTTGCTTTACACGGGTGATCAAGTTTGAAAGATCATATATAGAGGAAACTTGCTCTATATAAGATCAAAATTAAAATGATCATGGGTGGAGGAAACTTACTCTACAGATGATCGGATCTGGATTGATCATGTGCAAAGGAAACTTGCTTTACACGGGTGATCAAGTTTGAAAAATCATATATAGAGGAAACTTGCTCTATATAAGATCAAAATTAAAATGATCATGGGTAGAGGAAACTTGCTCTACAGATGATCAGATCTGGATTGATCATGTGCAAAGGAAACTTGCTTTACACGGGTGATCAAGTTTGAAAAATCATATATAGAGGAAACTTGCTCTATATAAGATCAAGATTAAAATGATCATGGGTAGAGGAAACTTGCTCTACAGATGATCGGATCTGGATTGATCATGTGCAAAGGAAATTCGCTTTACACGGGTGATCAAGTTTGAAAGATCATATATAGAGGAAACTTGCTCTATATAAGATCAAAATCGAGATTTGAATTTTTGGATGATGCCACAAAAGGCATACTCCATCATTAAAAGGCTTGAACTTAAGACAAGAAGATCTGAAGAATCACTTCTTAGTCTTAAGAAAAGAGACGCAATGTATTAAACTTTAAAAAGATTTGAAGAGAATTGGACAAAATTGATTGAAACTTGAAGATTTTATTGATTGAAAATTCGAGCTACATCAAGCATAGTATTTCTTCAGGAAACGCCCGTTTACAGGAAGCATCGGGTGATTTCCTTTACAATCCACTAGCTGATACGAGCCTCCTTCGTAGACTGTTTCCACTACGAAGGGTCCTTCCCAAGTTGGTTCAATCTTTCCACCGAGTTTTCGGTGCGCTAAGATAGGCCTCCGAAGAACCAAGACCAAGTCGCCTACTTGGAAGGTTCTAGGTCGCACTAACTTATCGTGAGCTTGAATCATTCGGGCTTTATACAACTCTAGATTTTGCTGAGCTTGAAGACGACGTCCTTCAAGGATTTCGAGTTCTTCCAAACGGAGTTGTACATTCTGTTGAGTTGTTATCTGGTTCTGAATTGCAATTCTGAGTGAAGGGATTTGAACTTCGAGAGGGAGTACGGCCTCGGATCCATACACTAGTGCAAACGGTGTGGATTGGGTCGGGGTCCGATAAGTGGTCCTGTAGGCCCACAAAGCTTCCACCAACCTCTCATCCCACTGACGTTTATTATCATCGAGGGTCTTTTTGATAATTTGAACCAAAGTTTTATTGAAGGCCTCGGCCAATCCATTAGCCCGTGGGTAATAGATTGTTGAGTATCTCCAATCAATACCATGGCGATTTGCAAAATTATTGATCTTTGTAGACTTGAAAGCGGACCCATTATCGGATATGATTCTGCGCGGAACACCAAATTTATATACGATATGGTCACGGAAGAATTTCATTACATGGTGTGATATTATATTTCTTAGTGGGACTGCTTCTGCCCACTTTGAAAAGTAATCAGTCGCTGTTAAAATGAAGCGGTGACCCTTTGAAGAAGGAGGGTCAATTGGCCCAATGATATCCGTACCCCAACTTTCGAAGGGCCACGAGGCTATCGTGGGATGCAACACATTAGGCGGCTGATGTAAAACCACACCATGTACTTGGCATTAATGACAACACTTTGCAATTTTCATGCAATCGTCAATCATTGTAGGCCAGTAGTATCCAAGTCTTTTGATCTTCATTTTCATCTTAGGACCCGATTGATGAGCACCGCACAGTCCAGCATGGACTTCGTTAACAATCTTCAGGGCCTCACATTTGTCTAAACAACGGAGCCACATCTGACCAAACGATCGTCGGTACAACGTATTGTTGACTAGTGCGTAGGATAGGGCACGTTTCTTGATTTGATGGGCAAGTGATTTCTCGTGAGGGAGCTTGTCTTCTTGAAGGTATTCAATTATCGGTTGTCTCCAATCTTCTTCTTCATCGACTGCTGAAGAGGTAGAAAGGACTTGGAAAATTTGTTTGTTAATGTACTCTAAATCTATAGGAGACAGGACTTGACGACCCTGCACCTCTATAGGGATGGAGTCTTCTTCTGGACAGGCAAATTCCTTTGCAAGCTTTGCGAGGGCATCCGCCGAAGAATTGCTTCCACGGGGAATCCTATACATAGTTACAATCGGAATTTGCTCGAGCAAATGACAGGTTTACTGATGGTATTTCAGGAGTTTAGGATTCAAAACTTTATAGGTTCCTGCAATCTAGTTGATCATCAGTTGGGAATCACCAAAAATTTTAATCTCTTTAATCTCCATCAAAATTGTAAGTTCCAGGCCAGTTATCAGAGCTTCGTACTCAGCTTCATTATTCGTACAAGGTTCTGATAAGTGGTAGGAAAAGTACATCATTCCCTTATCTGGTGTTATGAATACCATGCCAACTCCGGCTTTCCCGGGAATAGTAGATTCAGGTGTTTTGCCCCGTTGAGAGGACGCAGCACCGTCAAAATACATTTCCCAGGTTTGAGTAGTGGCTTCCTCAAAACTCATGATTTGTTCATCAGGTAAATCATCGTTTAGAGGAGATTCCGTCGGCAACGGATGTGCCACAAGGAAGTCGGCGACGGCCTGCCCTTTCACAGCGCGCAGGGGAATGAAAGTGATTTCAAATTGGAGCAATATCATAGACCAACGAGCCAAACGTCCTGACAACGTAGGCCTGGTCATAAGGTATTGCAAGGGGTTGAAACTGGAAATTAAGTTAATTTGATGAGAAAGCATGTAATGTCTTAGTTTTTGGGCTGCAAAGACTAAGGCAAGACAATGTTTCTCAATCGTTGGATACCGAATTTCTGTTGGTAAAAGTCTCCGACTTAGGTAGTAGAGAGCGTTCTCTTTCCCTTCGTCATTGACTTGAGCAAGGAGGGCCCCGAGAGACTCGTCAAGGGCCGTAGTGTAAAGTATTAGAGGTCTCCCCGGAATAGGGGCTATCAAGACCGGTGGATTTGTCAGGTATTGTTTGATATTTTCAAAAGCAGATTGACATTTCTCATCCCAAATGAATTTGGCGTCCTTTTTAGCGAGGACCGAGAATGGTTGACATCTTCCTGAAAGATTGGAAATGAATCTTCTTATATATGCCAGTCTACCTTGAAGAGACCTTAGTTGAGTAAGGCTCCTAGGAGGCAGCATATTTAAGATAGCTTCGATTTTAGCAGGATCAATTTCAATTCCGCGGTGTCTTACTACGAAACCTAGAAATTTCCCTGACGTGATACCAAAGGCGCACTTCAAGGGATTCATCTTAAGGTCGTAGCGGCGCAACCGCTCGAAGACGATTCTTAAGTCATAAAGATGAGCCTCTTTAACTTTACTCTTGACAACTAAATCGTCGATGTAGCATTCGACTTGATTGTGGATTAAGTCATTAAAGATTCGAGTCATAGCCCGCTGGTAGGTTGCACCGGTATTTTTAAGGCCAAATGGCATCACTTTATAACAAAAGATCCCTATAGGACTTCTGAATGCAGTGTTTCTCTAATCTTCTGGGGCCATCTTGATTTGATTATAACCAGACGAGCCATCCATAAAGGAGAAAACAACATGCGAGGAGGCGATGTCCACTATTAGTTCTGGAATTGGCAAAGGAAATTCATCCTTGGGACATGCCTTATTCAGGTCTCTATAGTCAACACAGACCCGGATTTGACCGTTTTTCTTTCGAACGGGCACAACGCTGGCTACCCAAGAAGGATATTGCTCCTCCCGGATAAATTCGGCTTCAGCCAATTTCTTAACTTCAGAAATGACTTATTGTTCGATCTCCAGACGCATGCGTCGTGGAGCTTGTTTGACAGGAATGGCATCATGCCGGATTCCAAGTTTATGAACTGCTATATCGGCGGACAAGCCCGGCATTTCATCGTATGTCCAAGCGAAACAGTCCTTAAACTCGGATAGAAGTTGAATTAGATCCTTAGACTCGTCCTCACTCAACAAAGAACTTATGAACGTGGGGCGGGGGTCATCCTCTGTTCCAAGGTTAATTTCTTTAAGTTCATCAACAGTCGATTTAATTTCTTCTTCAAATTAAGGGGGTGCATCCCGAATTTGAACTTCATCTGAATCATCTAAGGTCTCCAAACAAAGTCTGTCGAGTGAATCAACGACTTCAGTAGGGACACTTTCAGATTCAAGATGGATGGTTATCATCAAGCAATATTCATCATCGTCAAACGAACTAACGGTACCAAAGCCGATACCACTCGTCCAATTTTTATTGAATTTGGAATTCCAAATACTTTGGTGGTATCTAGCTTGACCCTTAGTCCATTGACTCGGAGCAAAACCTTTAGAGATGAGAGTTTTAACACCAAGAGGAAAGTAGCTGAAAGGTAATTCCATTAATTCATTGAAATCTGCCTCTTCAAGGATTACATCACCCTCATTCCTTGAAGAGGAGGTGCCAGGGAAGAACCTCTAGGCTTTCCTTACTTCTCCATCTAAGTTAGGGGCATCCTTAGTTACTAACCCTGAGACTCTGTCAGCGAACAGTGGGGTTAAGGCAAAGGATTTAACTACCCTATTAAGCTTTTCATAGATAGTCAATTCAGGCTCGTCACTTTGAGGTTTTGATTTGTTACCCTCTTGGTCGCTATCTGAATCTAAAGTGAGATCAAACTTTGGAGGAGGATTGATTTTTCTGTAGTCAAAAGCAATTCTAGCACCCCTCTTTCTTGATTCTTCATCATAACTTGTTTCAAGTTCGATATACATTGAGGGATTTCTCTTTTCAAAGGAAGGGCGACCTCGACCGTGTGCTCTTTGGGCCATCCTTCCACCTCTTTGAGGTAGATTGATTGGAGGCCTAAAAACCACGCGCTCGACGTCGTCTTCACTACTAGAATCGTCTCTTTTTTGATTCTTGACTTTTTCTTTTCTCAATTTTTGAATTGCTTTTGAACTTTGATTTTCTGCTTTTTCCTCCTTAACGTTAATCTCTACCTTAGATTTGACGGTGGACCGTTTGGGAACATAGTATGCAGCATCCTCGTAGATCCCGACCTCGTGAACAGAGAATGGTTGCAGATCACCCTTAATTTCAAACTCAATGCCATCTCGTTGGTACTTGATGCATTGATGTAGGGTGGAATGAATCATTCTATACTCATGGATCCAAGGCCTACCTAGGAGCGCATTAAAGGACGTAGCCGAATCAATTATATAAAATTTTGCTTTAGTTTTTAACTCTCCTATCTCTAGAAGAAGTGTGATCGAACCTAAAGCCTTCTCACCTTTTTCGTTGAACCCGCGAAGCACCAACCTATCAGTTGAGAGCTTGCTAGTATCAACTCTAAGGTACGCGAGAGTCTTTATATTCATCACGTTGACCGATGCACCTGGATCAACCAAAACTCTTGATAGCTTGAAATTGCCCACATTTACAGTGATATAAAGTGGGCGATTGTGGTCGGCAGTTCCAAGGAGTAAATCTTCATCGGAGAAGGTAACTCCTGGGATTTCCTTGAAGTACAAAGCTTCTTCCTCGGAAGTTGAAGCCAATTGAGCTAAGCAAATCTCTGGGTCGAGAAGTGCTTTAATTAGAGTCTCCCTCATCTCTTTTGAAAGGACAAGGGCATCGTAGATGCTCAACTTAGCAGGCAACTTCTTAAGGTGAGCTAAGACGTTGTAATCGATGCTTGGAACATTAACATCGGGACCCGGTGGATTTGTAGGAGAATTTGATTGTTGAGTAGGAACTTGAATCGGATCAGTGGAAACAACTTGTTTTCCCTTTTCCTGTGGTGGAAGCCTAGGGGGTAAAACCTTGCTACCACGTAGTTGCACTTGCACGATTTCATCGGAAGGACAAACTATGGGGAGGTCTACGCTCTCCTTGGGCGGTTGATTGTCATTTTCTGAATGAGAATCTGAATCCGAAAAGTCTATCACGACGGGACTCCCTTGAAAGTTAATTTCAGGGGTATCACCATCTGATAAGACATCAAATTCATCTTCTCCTTGAAGGGTCAAATCCGGAGAGCTGAGTTTTTGAACTTCTTGATTGTCCTCAGCTGGCTCCGGGTTATTTTCAACGGAAGAGTCATTTAAAATTTCATTCTCAACACTAATCATCAAAACATTTGCAGAAGGATCTTTCTTTTTATTCAATTTTTGACCTTTTGCCTTTGATGGGGAAAAATAAAAGTCAGATAACTTTAGTGGGGCCAGTGGTTTTGAGCCACCATCCACCACTTGTACACATCTCTCATCAACAAATTTCCTCTCTACAGAAAGTTCACTCTTTTCATTTTTATTTGATACAGTAGTTCCTATAACTACTGGAGAGGAAATCGTCCCAAAGTCCTCCTGCGATGCCCCCAGCTCAACCTCCCAGATCGGGCCCCGGGCTCTCGTCGGTAACTGTTGAGAAAGATGAAAAGATTGGTTAATCAACTTTTTAAATGCCCGGGATAGTTCTATATCTCAACCATCTTCAATGGAAAAAGAAAGATTAGAATTATTACCTGAGATGGATTTGACAGATCCCTGATCCGGATTGACCAAGTACTCCTTTAGAATTATAATATTACCTTGACGAAAGTTTCTCTCGAGCCAGTCCTTAAAGACTATACAGTCTTGGATTGTGTGGCCCAACATGCGATGGTAGGGGCAAAAGGTTGGATCATCCTTTTTATTTGCCTCTTCCGACTTCTTGGCCTCCGGCAACCGAAAATCTGACTTCTTTAGAAGGCTCTTAAAAGTTTTCTTCACCGACTCCCTTTTGAATGGATACAGACGAGCCAATCTCTCTTCAAAAGTAGGCCGGTGATATTCTCTGATAGGTTGAGAAGTTACCTGAAACGGTTGAGGTTTTTGAGTCTGCTGAACAGTAGAATTACTTGATTGAATGTTAACCGGCTTCTTCCCCTTGTCGACTGCTGAAACCGTTGCTGCCCTCTTTTCAAAGGATTTCAACGGTTTACTAACCTTCTTATCTTCAGTAGAATCCTTCAAGAATGGCATTTTGGAAGCCTCTTCTTGTAGATTACTAGCTTTGTTAAGAAGCTTCTCGAAGGTTTTGATTGTAAACCCCTTTAACAGAAAAGCAATAGGCCCGTGGATATTCTTTAGAAGAATCTCCACTGCATGTTGCTCTTGCAGTTGGGGTTCACATTTCATCGAGAGGTTTCGCCACCTCAGGATGTAGTCGACTAAAGACTCGACCGGCTTTTGCTTTTCGATGACGAGATCACCAACGGTTACACGTTGTTGAGCTCCTGAGAATCTCTTTAAAAAGAGACCCTTGAGCTCTGTGAAAGTTTTTACAGAACCATTTGGTAAATCTGCGTACCACTCAAAAGCAATACCGGACAAACTACTCACAAACTAACGAAAGAGTAGAGCATCCGACCCTCCTGCATTGCAACAGCTTGCTCGGAAATGGGCCAGATGCTGTCTTGGGTTTTCTAAGCCGCTAAAAACTTTGAAAGAAGGTGGCAAAAAACCCTTGGGATAAGGAATCAAATCATATTCTTCGGGGTAGGGTCTACCCTTTGGAATAGATATAGTTCCTTGTGAATGGGCTAAGGCCTCCCTTACCTGGGTTTCGATCATCTGACGGATATCTTTTTCTGGTGGAGAAGTGACTTCTGGGAGCTTGAAACTAGAATCAGCCTTCCTGCTGTGCTCGCCCGTTGTGAGTATTGTGGGCTACAACTGCTCGGGTCTCGGCTGCTGTGATTGCAAAAGCTGACTCTGCATCTATTCAATTTTAATCATCATCTCTTCAACTTTTCTTTCAAGATTTTTAATATACTCGTCCTTCTCTTTCAATCTGAAAGAACTGTCTGAATATGAGTCGACTGCTGCTGACTCTTCCTCCTTTCCAGAATGGTGCTTAGAAGGCTCAGCATCTTTAGCTGACGCACGAGTTTCAACCATGTGGACATCCGCTACTGGCTCCTCGTCAACTAGTAAGTCATCTTCATCCGGATTAAATTCTTCAACAGCCTTTTTCTTAAGGATATCCCTGATTTCTTGTACTACTTCCTCAACCGGCCTCCCATCTATTGCTTCAGTATAAATGGGTAGATATCCATCATAATTCATCACTTGGTCATATTCTTTCACATCTAACTTATCAAAGATGTTACTAATCTTGGCATCTTCTTCAGTGATTTCTTCGCTAACCAATTGATCTAACATCTCTTGATCAGGATCTTGGGCCGTCTCCTCCCCTCCGACTGTCCCGGGGTCGGTAGTCGTGAGGGTGACATCCTCAGTAGGGTGAGGGACATCTATCTTAATTGGTGGTGGAGGCGCTTGAACAGCGGGGGCTCCAACATCAACAAGAATAGAGTCCTCACATCCCTGAGCTGGGAGTCGAGGGGGTTCAACTGGTATCCAAATTTGAGGCTCCCTGAATTGAATTCCGATACACCTACTGAACTTCCTTCTTGCACATGATTCTTCTGGCGACATGGGCCTCTTGCCCTTGACATCAACTGGTTTCGGCTCTTTAAAGACTTCTTTAGACTTGGCTATTATTGGGGCCAGCTTTGACAGTTTTGAAGGTGGGGTCGGCGGTCTACCACAAAGGGGGCGACTCTGACCAGACCCAGTCAACACTATCTCCTCCGTCTTTGCAGAAGGGAGGCGAGGCACCCAATGGTATCCATCCACTAAGACCGACGTGACAGGTTGTTTAACAAACTTCTTGTTCTTCCTCACTGGCTGAGGGGTCAGGTTCTTAGCTTCAGATTTTTCTTCTTTCAGAACTTCTTTCTCAAGTTTGTGAGAAATCACTCCCTTCAAGTGTTTCACATACTGCTCCTTAGTCTGACCTGTTTGGGCAGCATAGGTATGGATGATATTTCTCAACATCCTGGTTTTCAGAGTTTGCTTCTCCTTCGGGGTCCTCTTAACAGAATAGTCGACAGGGCTAGGCGGAGTGCTAGCTATCCGAGTAACTCTCTCCTCCCCTGCAGCAGCTGCGAGGGGGTGAAAATGACTCCCTTTAAGGAGTGAAGAAGAGACAGGGATTGGCAGCTCCTCAGCAGCCTCGAGATCGACTTTGCCCAAGGCCTTCAGCTCGGCTACCTTCTTGGTCTTGGTGATTTTCTTTCTTAATCTTCTAAGGTAGTTTTTCTTGGAATTCTTACTACCATAAAGAGTCTCAGAACTAGAAGATCCCTTCTCAAACACTGTCTTGTCTGCAGCGGCAGCTTCCAGTTTTTTTGCATCTTCGAGGAATTCTTTGGGTGCATTAGCGATATCTAAAGCTGACCACAGACTAGGAGGGGCATCGTTCCCAGCTCCTATGGCTAATTGAACTATAGGGGCATCTTTCTCGCCCTCGACAGCAAGGTCCACCAAGGTGTTTCCATTCATCACCAGTCTAAGGGACTTAAACCCTATTCCGAATTGGATTGAATTCTCATAAACCAGCTCTTCGATCATTAAATCACGGTCCATTGAAAACAGAAGTTTGCCAGCCATTGCAGATGATTTGATTATCTGAGATTTGAAAGGAGAAGATTTAAATTAGAAACTTGAATTTGAATTTGAAAATAGATTTATATTTTATCATACATATTGAGTTATAAGAGTTATAACCCGGTATAAAATGATAGAATATGGAGTTTGATTTTGATTGAAAGAGAGTTTGAATTTTCGTTATATACATTCAACTACAAAGAAATTTTGTAGGAAAATGTATAACAACGATAATCTGAATTTGATTTGGATGAGTTTGAGAGAAAAGATGTGAATTTTGAAGATCTAAGAGATTTTGAACTCGAGTGTTCTACCTTAGCGATCAACTTAAGGTAGGATTTTGGGATTGAAGCTTTGAAAGTGGAATTGTATTATATGTGTCAAAATACATCAGAATGATGTAAGAAACACATAAGAATACAGACTAGAAGGTGGTTTCGAAATTTTCAAAAATCCGGCAACATCTCCCCTTATTTTTGGAACTCAATGTGTTGAATTTTCATTCAACAAAAGGTTCGCAAACTATTGTAGGGAAGACTAACAAGAAAGCCTAACTCTTTCAACCTTTAAAGGATGAAATGTTAATGGCGAACTTTGGACAGAAAGATTTGATTGTGTGTTGTATATGCTATCCACGATGATTATCGTGGGAAGTGTATAACAACGACGATTGATTCGATTTAATTTTTTAAGGAGATGTCTAAAAATTCAAAATTTTGGCAGCATCTCCCCTTATTTTGGGACTCGAGGTGTTGACTTTTCATTCAACAAAAAGGTCCACATTAATTAGGGGGAGATTTATTTGGAATTTACTTGACTCTTTCATCATAGTCAGTGGGCTAAGAATAAAATGTCATAGCTTAATTCTACCGGTATAATTGAATTTTAAGACGCACCTTAAAAGTGAATATTATGCTTGATCGTATATATCACATTGAAATTGTTACAATTTAATATATAACGATACAACATAACGATTATCTAGACGTTGGAAGGATTAAAACTCTACTAAAAGATTGAGAATTTTGATCTTGAAAATTGAGGATATTTTCTATAAGTTATATAACTTAGCATGCCACTAGTAACCTGAGCACGCTAGTTTCTAACATTTATAGAAAAGTTTGGAAAGGGATAGGCCTGACTCTTTCGCCTTACCAACCAAGTTGGAGGCAAATGTTGGGGCTCGTTTAAAAATGAGAATTAGGATGTTAAGCCTAATTAAATGTCCCAAGGCTAACCAAGAGGGGGGTGAATTGGCAATTTAAAAAATGTAACTTCAACTCTTGGAATTTTAGAAAACCTTTTGAATTATTGATGCAAGTTAAAATTAAAGTTTAAAATAAACTTTTCAACCAGAGTAAACAACTTGCAATGAAATTAAATGCGGAATAAAAAATAAGAAAGAACACACCAGATTTATAGTGGTTCGGTCAAACCTTGACCTACATCCACTCCCCAGAGGCACCCTCTGAGTATTGCACTAATACCACAAAGTGACTCTCCTTTTGCTCCCACAGCAAGGCGGAGAAGCCTGTACAAAATCACATTCACCTTCCCCGGTGCGGCGGAGTAGCCGGGTTCTTTAACACCAAAGAGATCTTCTTCTTGCCAAAACTTCCCTCAAGACGACCCTTGAATCCGATGGTAATGAGGTGCAAGTTCGCCGGAGCAACTGTGTGAATATCCCCTTCACACTCCCTTTAAATCCCCTTCAAGGATCTTCTCCCTCTCAAACTCCACCCTTTCCTCTCTCCCTTTCAAGTTCTCTCTTCAAGTTTTCTCCACAAGAACGAAGACACAATGACTGTCAAAGATACATTTTGTCGTCCTTTTACACTTCTCCAAGTGTCGGCAGAGAACCGGACCGATGTTGTTGAACTTCACTTGAGAGCCTTCGCCGGAGCAACCGTGTGAATATCCCCTCCACACTCCCTTGAAATCCCCTCCAAGGATCTTCTCCCTCTCAATGATCCCTCTCAAGAGAAAACAACTCCAAAGGCATTTGTAATAGTTTCTAGGACTCCTTATATAGAAAGGAGAAGAAAAACCGTCCAAAAACGTGCTAAAAATATATTTTTCTGCGCACTGGATCGTCCTGTACGAAATTTTGTTCATCTGTACGAACCAATTTCGTCCTGGACAAAATTGGTTCGTCCCGGGACGAAAATATTTCGTCTGGACGAACAGTTATATCAAAAGTCGGTTCCAAAAACTGCCATAGTCGGTTCCTATCGTCCTGGACGAACTGGACTTCGTATGGACGAAATTTTTACATAAAGAAACTTGTCCTGGGACGAAAATGATTTCGTCTGGATGATTAGGACTTAGAAAATATTTCCAGTTCAGTTCTTGTCCGTTCCATTGCTCTTACAAGGAGATAACTGATCTGATCGTCCCGTACGAACAATGTTCGTCCCGTACGATCAATACAAAAACTTTTTCAATATCTCCTTTAAGTTTGTGTAAATTTATTCACTCAATTACAATCACTCCCTCTCAAATTTAATTCAAATAAAAAGTACTGTGGGTCTCCGAAAGGTTTCCGCTCGTGTGGTTCGAATGCAAAGGGTACGATCACACTATCCCGAAGGACAAAATGGTCGTAGACCTTCACACCAGGCACAAGCAGGCCGATGGAAGAGCAGATGGAGTTATAGATACGATTAGCCATGGAGGATAGCGGGTTTTCACCTACGCACCTCGATGGATAATAATATCTATAACCCTAAATTCACGAGATTTCCCCCATTCGATACATCAGCTCGAATGAGGTTTATTTGATTGTGGGGATCGGTTTCCTACGGGCGCAAGCCCCCGTAGTTAATTACATCTTAGACCTCGGTCTAAGAAAACTCTCGATTAAGGATGTTAGATTATCTCCTCTAATGGGTTTAGTGCAAGGGGATTTCTAGGTTTCCTAATCAAAGGGGAATGTCCCAACTTGGCTCGATCAGTCATACAAGGTTCAGTCAACATCCGGTCGGTCTGAAGAAGAGAAAACTGGAGAAAAAGAGAAGAGACAACGCATTCATACATGCATGAGAGAAAGAAGGAGGTGGCGTCATCTGTGTGACGCGGATGGGTAGGATTTAGAGCCTCCGAAAGAAAGGAGAACTTACCCACCGATAAGGCGTATAGTGGTACACTTGTACCACTCACCTTAGATCCTAAATCTATAGAAGATGTAATATCGTATATACGATATTAACACCTACGACCTAGCTAATGCAATCTGGACTTATTCCTTGCCTGAAAAAGGAAGCCATCTAAAATCCTAAGCACAATCAACCGTCCTATATGTATGCAAGATGGGAAGGCTCTATCCTAATGAATCAAGGATTGATAGTTCAAGAGAGTTAAATCAGGGACTCTACAATATGCAAACGAACATATCTAGCGTTGTATGATGCATGAAACGAATGCACAAGTAAGAAAGATCCTTAGGTCCACTAATGCAATGCATGTATGTAGGTAAAGTGCATTGTGGAGAAAAGTGTGTAAGAATGTATGCATGACATCCAGAGTACAGAAAAAATAAATAAACACACCCTAAGGGTATCCTTCAGGCAAGATACCGTCACAGAAAATCATCATAGTCATGCCCACTTCGTGTGGGAAAACAGCGAGGCCCAATGGCATAAATAGGTGGCCTACTCGACAGGCCTAAATGACCCTAATGGTCTCTAAGGCTCACAGAAAAAAAGGGGGGAGGGGGTATCGCACCCAAAACCGGAAAAGGCTAAAATCCTAGCATAAAAACAACGATGTCCACTTCGTGTGGGAAAACAACGATGCCAACCGGCATAATAGGTGGCCTACTCTACAGGCCTAAATGACCCTAATGGTCTCTAGGGCTCACAGAAAAGGGCAAACTTTGACCTATAGGGCCAAAGCTTCGTTAGTGCACTACCCTATGGCTAGCTACCTAAACATGCTAGAATACCTATTAACAATTTGTGTGTGGAGTGTAGCAGTTTCGATATATAATTAAAAGAAAATTGCTTTACAAGTTGCAGAAGTTATACCTGATTGTGGCGCTGCCACTTACAAGCTTATGAGCAAAGGATCTCAAATTGTGGCGCGGCCACTTAAAAGCTCCAAAGCAACTGACGCCGTTTGATCATTGACAATGCAACACCGGATGTACCTCGCAAAGTAAGACAAAAGAAAACATATATATAAGCGTAGATGCCGTTCAGAAAAGAAATGCAAGTAAGAAAATATAACTGACAGAAAATGTAAGAATTGCATTTATAGAACATGTATAGGTAGTAAATACTGAATAGCAAAAGAAAATGTAAGCCTAACCTAGGACTAGAAGTAGTGTCCTAATCAAACCGGTTTAAGGTGTGTGTAGGCTGTGCAGTTTTTTGATAGATCCTATGTAGGGTAATTTAGTTCAAGTTGTTTGCATTTTATTTGTTAAAGGCTAAAAGGAGGTTTTGATTGAAGTTCAAATATTAATATTTTAGGATTGATTTTAGAATTTTAATTTTAGTGTTTGATTGATTACCACCTTTGTTTCACACCGAGGCCGTGAGGTTTATTTCACCCTCCTTGGGGCTAACTTAATAGCCTCGTAGGCCTGGGTTACCCAGTGATAATTAACTTTGTTATATTATTGTAGTTTGTTGTAAATTAGAAAAGAAAGGTAGATTAAGGAATTTATTATCACTTACGATTTGACTTAAACCAATTAAGAAATTAATTTTAAAGTTGTGTCATTCCATTGAATCCATTCGTGGCGTTGTGCCACCAGGCTCGAGGAACCAGGCCTCCTTAGGACACTTAGCCCCGTAGCCCGGAGTAGTCCATCCAATAAACTTCATCTTTGGCGTGGTTGTTATGTATTAAAGGATTTATTAATTGATTTTAAAGGATTACTCTATGTTTGATCTTTAAGAGTCTTTTATCCTAATGAGTTTAGTTTGTAATTTAATCCCTAATAAAATCTATATCTTTTAGATTTTAGATTGGTTAGGGATTAATTATTATATTAATTAGAATTGGTTTAAGTTTGTGTTTTAGACTTATAGTTTAATAATTATAAATGTTGATAATAACATGATTAAGAATTAAGTGTTTTAATAGATTTTTAGAATTAGATTAAAATTGGGTTGGTTGATTGTTAGTAGATTAAGGAAAACTAAAATCTAGGAAAATGTGTTACTAAGTTTTCATTTTGATGTCTCTATCTTATAAGGAACATGTATCCTAAGTCTATGCTTTCTAAGACTCGATCCTTAATTTTTGTCCTCAGGTGTCACTAGTGTTGTAGGGATAAAAGGAGTTTCTGTTTTCTAACCCTTAGGACTTTCGTACATGTGTTACTAAGCTTAGAGATTTATGCATAAAAGTACGATAATAAATAGAAAGATGAGAAGTGAAAAGAAAGACGACTAACCGCGATAAAGAGAAAAGAATGAAAATCGTATATAAAAGGGATGTAGGCATTGTTGTTTGGGACACACTTCTTTGAAGTCAAGTGTATCATAAAGCAACATTAACAATGCCCTTTAATGTTCCCACAATCCAAATGAGGCACTTGATGTGAACCCGACATGACTACACAAGCTATTCCCTACTAAACTCAAAGCAAACAAGAGAAGCTCAAGTTCCAAAAAGAAAACAAACTAGACCTAAAACAACACTTCTTTCTACCCATCACACTCTTCCAAATTTATATTTTAAAGGAGAATCATTAATAAAAGATAGACAACTTATGTAAGGTAGATTACCCCATCCCAAAAAGAGAGATTAAGAGAACTCTCCAACGCAAATATATTTTATAAAAGTTGCCAAACCCAAATCTAGCCTATGAAATTTTGTTTGTTTTGTTTGAATGAAAAGCTACATGAAATTCTACACAAATCATTTATAAACATCTCTTCTTTCTTTTTCGACATAAGACTCTACAAAAATCATCTATCAAAATCCCCCCTTTTTGACACAAAATCCTACCCAACAACCCATAATCAAGTGCCTCTCCTTTCATTTGGAGTGGGGTAGGCAACCATAAAGCTTTCCAACCAGAAAGTTGTATAAAACCTCTCGTTGTAAAGCCTTCATCATAAAACATTCACAAAAATCCATCGCAAAGCCTCTCGATGTAAAACAATTCGTAAAACCTCTAACCATAGAGTCGTTCATGAAATCTTTTAATACAAAGCATTTCATAAATCTTCTCAAAATAACACAAATCATAAAGCTCTTCAACATAAAACAAATCATACAATTTCTCAATATAAAACAAAACGTAAGACTTCTCCAACATGAGGCAGCACATGTATTTAATGTTAGAATCCAACACTTTCTACTAAAAAAGGTAATGACAAGAGAGGAGTTTGATGCAATTTGTTCATCCTATGCTCAAAGAAAGTATTTCAACAATATATAAAGATCCCTACAACATAGCACATAAAAGTTACCTCGCAAAAAGGTTATACAAACTTGTACTGATTCAAACCAAATTTCATCTCAGAAAGACCAAAAGAAACTTCAAACATTTTTTTTTTATAGAATTAACATTACCTTTAGTTGGGCTTCATAACTAATCATGAAGCAGCATATAAAACCATTTCCAACAATAAGGAGAGCAAATATATTTACTTTGACATAAAACATGACTAAACAAGAAAGGTATGAAGGACATGCCAACTCTTAAAGTCTTTCCAACATGATGCTCAACTCATCACATATGACCTTCAATGTCTCAAATACTTCCAAGAGAGATTTTATTTTTTAGCAATACCGACAAGTTCTCAAATAATCAAATGACTTTCTCTTTCAGTGGCATTTTACCGAACAATTGATGTATACCGTTCACAAAAATTCGATGTAGAAATCTAAAGCAAAAGCTATTGCTTTGTACACATAAAACACCCTAAAATCTCTATTTGAAACATATGATTGGGTAATTTAAATATGCGTACAAGTTCTCAAGTTCAACTATACTTTGCAATCATTTGCCATATCCAAACTTATGGGGAGCATGTGAAACAACCCCTTCAAACAAGTCTCAAACATGTGAAATTATATGCGTATATTCTTTTAAGATGTGGCTTTAATATTTCAGCATATGGAGCCCAGAAAACAGTAAAAAAAACATGAATATATTTGTTTCCAAAAGCATTTTTGAACATGAAACCGATAAGAACTGCACTTATTTTGTTCCCAAAAATGATTTGGAAACTAAAACAATGAAAATTCTGCATTCTTTTCCCACCAAACCAGTGAGAAAAATTCATAAAAACTGTAGGAATCCCTACCAAGAAGCCATGCAAGATCCGTTCGAATATGGTGGGGATTGTTATGTAAAAAACAGCGGTAAAACCTCCAAAATCTGCATTCGTTTCTCCCAAAAATCAGTGACAAAAGCTCTATAAAAGCCGTAGGAATTTCCATAGAAAAGCCATAAAGGATTCACCCAAGTTTTATAGGTATTATTGTATGAAAATAGTGAGAAAACTCTCAAAATCTGCACTCATTCGTATACGAAAACAATAGCAAAATCTCTGCAAAAGCTGTAGGAATTTTCTCAAAGAAGGAATAAAAGATTCGGCCAAAAGAACTCAAGAATGCCTTTCAACATATGCTATATGAAACTTATTTGCGCCAATAAGACACTTTCTTCAAACAAGTGATATTGCATGCTCATATCTTTCCAAAATATGAACTTAGCACTTTAATTAACGCACAAAAACATAGGAAACCTTTAGTGATCATATATGCTACAAGAGGTTGTTTGGCATATTTGATACTTGGCATGCACTTTGTTTCCTACACATTGATATGAAAAATAAAGAGAATAGCATTCAATATGGCACCAACGATTTGCAGCCAATGACTACTTTACTAGTGGAAAAAGCATAGGAAGACAATAGTAATGAGGCAATCTAATCATCGAATCGTATATGAAATCTCGCCGACTAGTCATGGATCATGAGAGATAGCAATTATTATAATTAAATAACCTTTATTAAGTATACAAAGTTATATGTGAGTACTAACAAGGTGTTTGCTATGAGGCTCTTTGATCTCGCTATGCATGAAATAGAACTTCATCTTTGAGAGCAAACCACATGTTAGTAAAAGACATTTCACACAAGAATCCAACAAACATCTTCTCCGATAATCCATAAACTCATCTCACACATGAGTCCTTGTAGAAAAATGAGAGAATTTCATGTAGGTCTCTCAAAATAACACAACAACTACAAAGGTTACTTGAAATCTATCAAAACTCACTACCAATATTACTTGTTAAAAAAAAAAGCTTTAAACACTACAATAAGGAGATTTTGGGATGGATTTCACAAGCATGAATATCTAAGGGAACAACATGGCTCAAAGCCTCATAAAATCCAACAAGAGTCCTCCATGCTAACTATAATCATTTCGTCGCAAACAATAGCAAGGGAAGATAACCAAATTTTATTCAACAGTACTATGGATATCCAGTGCTATGTCACTAGCCATAGCTTTTACATAGAAGCAATAGAATGAGTTCAAATCATTATTTCATTGCAACCCAATTTCATCAAGATCTATGCGAGAAAATAAAAGAACATCGTACTTTCTTGATACTATCAAAGTCTACAAATAGATCAATAAGTGGAGGTCATGTCATGGCTGTAATGAATAGGATAATGAACATAAAGAATGCATCCATTCTTTCAAGCACAATACAATTATTTTTTAAGCACATTCCTTTTCATTGATTAAAGCTAAAAGAAACCACCCTACTCAAACTTAGGAGAAATTTGATTTGAAAAAATCGCACAAGAATATCCCATGAAGAGCAAGTTAAAGTAATACCATATATGTATCTTTTGGTAATCAATTATGTACATGAGGCAACGAATCATGACCGAAAGAGTCCCAACATATATTTGAAACTTAACTTTTTCGCATATGATTAATTTAGTGACAAACATGTGATTATTGGAACATGTGCTTTAAACTCCAAACTTAAGTCTCACATTCTTGAAAGAAAACCAAATTGATAAGAGTGTCCTAAGAGAAGCGACTGAGAGAAATTCATACAATTCATTTAAATATTTAAAGAAAATGCATAGAGATGGCCCATACATAGCTTTACATGGATTCCTTACTTGAGAAATGCAACAGTACTATTTATATTATCTTAAAACAAGGCCTATAAACCATAACTGCTTCGAGGTATTTCACCCAACAGCTAGCATGCCAAATATCCGTCAAAACTTCATGAACGCATGACTAACTAACATATATAAAGCCAAATACCACATCTCATCCACCACGTCTCATGTATTTGTGCACAAACTATGAGTGTATAATGACTTTCTAAGGTCCAGCATGCAAGAGTTTAAACTCTAAGTTGAGTTTGAGTGAGAAACAACCAGGGAAAACCAGTAACTAGAAGAAACTATGAAACTATGAGGGAGTTTTGTCAAGATATCGTTGTATGCAACCCAGAGAAAAGAACAAGAATAAGAATAAAAAAAAAGAAAAAAGAAAAGGAAAGATGAAGAAGAAGAAGAAGGAAAAGGAGATGTGTACCTGCTGTAGAGAAAGAAATGGAAGCTTAACCAGAGCAAATCGTGTACAAGCTTGTGCTTCTTTGGCTCGGTCATGTAGGAGAGACGGGACAAGGAGAAGCCACGACCTAGAGGTCAGACAGGCTTCGGCCTGGGCGGCTTTCCGCGAGCGAGAGAGACACGAGAGGGGAGGGTTCGGGTTCGGTCTCCGCTGGCTTGTGCGAAGCCGAGAGGGAGGAAGGGAGTTCGGCCTCCCTGTTTCGGTCCGAACAGAGCAGAGACGGAGAGGGAGAGAGAGCTCGGTCGGGGTCTTCTACACACGGGAGAAGAAGAAGAAGAAGAGGAGCTCGGCCTCGTCTGGAGCTCGCGAATCCGAGAGACGGGGTTCGCCTGGGATCTCCGGAACCGAGAGGAATAGAGCGAGAGGGAGAGAATCCATTCGAGAGAGAGATCGCTGCCCGTTAGAACTCTCTCCTTTTTTTTTTGTATTCACTCTCTATACCCAGACATCGAAGCTTCGCCTCTGCCCGAGGCCTGCTCCCGTCTCAGCGAATCGTCTGAGACTCGAGATTTGGGCTGAGACGAGGATCTCGTTAAATTGCAACCGTAGATGCAATTTCCGGATTTAGGAATTGATTCGAATTAAGCCAAAAGTAGGTTGGAATTTATCTAAATTAAATTGAATTGATTTTAATCAGATTTGGACTCAAATGATTTGATCAAATAAAATCAAAGACGATTCAGGTCAAATTGAACTCGTAGAAATAAAAATAAATTGTTTGGACTTGATTGAATATGATCGAATCTAATTTGACTCAACTCGGATCGACTCGAGTTCGAATTGGGCTCGACGAGGTATAATCGTGTCGATCGAAAATACTCGAGCGAAAATAGATGTCAACAAGTACAAGCTTCAATTTCACAAAGTATCTCATGCTGAATTTGATTTGAAGTCTTCGTAGTCTGGAGTTTGATTTTCCTGAAATATTAGTACACACAAGAGCAAAAACAAATCTTCCAAAAAGTGTTAGGAGATAACTACACATAAAACAATAATATTTGGAATCATCAAAAAAATACAAGTTGCAAGAATGTAAAACATGCAAATAGCAACTTTCCTAACAATCTCCCCCTTTTTGATGATGGCAAAATAATTATTGTTAGTAAAATTTCAAACCATTTTAAAATCTCCTAAACTCCCTCTGAATTGATGAACTTGTTGAGTCTAGTAATTAGGTTGTTAAGCCTAAGTGAATGTCCCAAGGCTACCAAGAGGGGGGTGAATTGGTAGTTTAAAAAATTTTAAGACCCCTTTTAGAAAATTATTGAACCGAAATAAAATTTCTATTAAATTTTGTAGAAAAAGGTTTTTCAACCACAGAGTTTTTAAAACTGAAATAGAAAGTGCGGAAACGTAAAAACAGTAAAGTAAATGACACCAGATTTATAGTGGTTCGGTCTATAACCAGACCTACATCCACTCCCCAGAGGCACCCTCTGAGTATTGCACTAATACCAATAGTGACTCTCCTTTTGCACCCACAGCAAGGCGGAGAAGCCTTTACAACACACTCTTTTCACCACTCCCCGGTGCGGCAGAGAACCGTCCGTCCTTTTACACAATACCCAGTGTTGGCAGAGAACCGTCCGTCCTTTCACACTATCCCCAGTGTGGGCAGAGAACCCTTCGTCCTTTCACACTCTCCTAGTGTGGGCAGAGAACCCTTCGACTGTTCACACTCTTCAAGTGTTGGCAGAGAACCGGATCTCTTTGACTGATCTTCTCACAAGAATCTAGAAGGAAGAATGAAAAGAGTGAAGTAATCCCAATTCACAAGTAGAGACTCTTACCTTTGAACTCCAAGTGAAGCCTTCTCGCTCCAGTGGTAGGAATCCTCCCTTGAATGCTTTCTCCAACTCTCTCCTTGGCTATTCTCTCAAGAGGCACGAAGATCAAATGACAAAAAGATTGGGTGGCAGTCTAATTTGGACTATTTATACAAAAGACAAGAAAAACCGCCCAAAAACTGCAAGTATTCAATTCTGTACGCAGTGGATCGTTCTGTACGATCGTGGATCGTCCTGGACGATTTTACTTAAATGATCTGAAACGACCCTATTTGAATATGTGTACGAAATGTCTTCGTACAGCTGATCGTCCTGTACGAACAAGGTTCGTCCAGTACGAACGGTTATTACAAGGTCGGTTCTAGAAACTAGTGAAAACTGTCCTAAGTCGGTTAATCGTTTGGATGAAAATTGATTCGTCTGGACGAAATTTTTACAGAGGACCGATCGTCCTGGACGATAATTTATTTCGTCTGGACGAAAAATTTCCCAAGGACCAATCGCCACGGACGATAATTTATTTCGTCTGGACAAAAATTTTCCAGAGACCCGATCGTCCTTGACGATAATTAATTTCGTCCTGGACGAATAGGACTTAGAAAAAATTTTCAAGCAAGTTCCTATTCGTTCCATATGCTCTATAGGAGATAACTATCTGATCGTCCAGTACGAACTTAAGATCGTCCTGTACGATCAGTATAAATTCTATATGATCTCCTTATGTGTGTATGTTTTTATTCACTCAAAATACAACCACTCCCTTTCAATTTGATTTCTAAGAAAAGTGCAAGCTTCAAATTTTACAAAGTATCTCATGCTGAATTTAATTTGAAGTCTTCGTAGTCTGGAGTTCGTTTTTCCTGAAATGTCAGTACACACAAGAGCAAATACAATTCTTCTAAAATTGTTAGGAGATAACTACACATTTGAACAATAATGTTTGAAATCATCAAAACTTTATAAGTTTTAAAAATGAAAAGCATGCAAATAGCAACTATCTTAACAATCTCCCCCTTTTTAATGATGGCAAAATAATTATTGTTTGTATGATTTCAATTTAAACAAATCTTTCTATCTCCTAAACTCCCCCTGAATTGATGAATACATGAAAATAAGGAGGCAATTTAAACCATAAATTTTTTATTTTTTTTTACAAAATAAACTAGAAACACAAAACATATGAATAAACAAAACACAAAACATAAAACATACGAACAAACAAAACACAAAACATAAAACATACGAACAAACAAAACATACCAAACAAAACATACAAACACAATGATTTGTCCCCCTTTTTGACAACAACAAAAAGTGAAGAAGAAATAGACAAGAAATGTAAGTAATTGTATGAAATTCATTTGAACATTTAATCTAAATGGTGATTGATACAAGGTATGCAATTTTAAACTAAAAACATTAGGTCAATCATAGAAATTCATGGAATTTAAAAAGTGATATAACATTGTAAGTAAGAAGAATTTAGCAAAGACATGATTCAATTTAGACATTCCAATATAGAAAATCATTACAAGAGAGATGAAGAAAAATTTGATATTTCAAAGTTCAATAGAATATAAATGAATATAAGATCAATTTGAATTAAGAGATTGAAAGAATTTGGAAAGAAGAGAATTACCACATGTAGCGCTTTGCGCATCTTTTTCAAAATTTTTGGGCACATTTTTGTGCATCTTTTTATATTTAGCTGATTTTGTGCCTCTTTTTCATATTTGCGAACCTTTGCGCATTCCTTTTGATTTTTGTACTTTTTGTACAATTTTTTCAAGAGTAATTGAAACCAATTCTTTCCAAAAATAATAATCTAAAATTTCAAATATTTCTAAGTGCATAAATATTATTTGAGCTATGAAATACAAAATAAGACAACATCTAAATTGCAATAATAATATTAATTTTTATGTAGTCTAAATGAATAGACATGAATTTAAAAGTTCTAATTACACCAAGTTATAAACAACTTTTAAATTTAGAAAGACTAGATTTTCTATTGTAGATAATCTCAAATTACAATCTAATTTAAGCACTATGAAGATTAAATAATACTAATGAAATTCATAAAAATTAACCACATTTCAAAAACAAATCAACTTTGAAACATGTACGAAATACATTGATATTTATGAAAGGATTACACATTTCATAATATCTAAACACAATTAACAAAATACACTTAACTTAAACTAAAAAACAAATATAAAGACAAACACTTAACATAATATCTGGTCGGCTAGCAGTCAAGTAAAACAAAGATCCAATAATCCCTCTATATTTCTTTTGATCAACAGATTTTTCCTTAAGGTCCTTATCTAACTGAATTGAGAAACTCATTGGTGTACTAACAGGTTTAGCATTGTCCATTTCATATTTCTTGAGGATGTCCTTAATATATTTGGTTTGACTAAGAAATGTCCCTTCCTCTAGTTGCTTGATGCTAAAACCTAGAAAGTAATTTAAATCTCCCATTAGACTCATTTCAAATTCACTACTCATTGTATTAGAAAAATCATCACAAAGATTTTTATTTGAAGATCCAAAGATGATATCATCCACATAAATTTGAACAATGAGTATTTCCTTTTCAAATTTCTTTAAGAAGAGAGTTATATCCACACTTCCTTTTTCAAAAGATCTTTCAAGTAGGAAAGTGCTCAATCTCTCATACCAAGCCCTAGGTGCTTGTTTCAATCCATATAATGCCTTTTTTAACTTAAAAATATGATTTGGGTATTTTGAATTTTCAAATCCTGGAGGTTGTTCTACAAAAACATCTTCTTCAATAACACCATTCAAAAAGGCACCTTTCACATCCATTTGAAACAATTTAAAACTTTTAAAACAGGCAAAGGCAAGTAAAACCCTAATTGCTTCAAGTCTTGCTACAGGGGCAAAGGTCTCTTCAAAATCAATTCCTTCAATTTGATTATACCCTTTAGCAACTAATCTAGCCTTATTTCTAATGACTACTCCTGAGTCATTCATTTTATTTTTGAACACCCACTTAGTTCCAACAACACTTTGATCTTTTGGCCTTGTAGTTAATTCCTAAACTTTATTTCTTACAAATTGATTTAACTCTTCTTGCATGGCCAATATCCAAAATTCATCAGAAAGTGCCTGATCAATATTAGTGGGTTCAATAGTTGAAATAAAGACTGAATGATTGACTTCCTTATTTAATCCACGCCTAGTTCTAACACCCTCACTAGGTTCTCCTATGATCAATTCTCTTGGGTGGTTTTTAGAAAATCTCAAATCTCTAGGCAAAGGGTTTTCTCTTTCCAAATTTTCTTCTACATTTTCTTCCAAATTTAATCTATCAATCTTTTGGGAGTTTTCCTCAATTTCTTCTTCAACAATATTTGGCTCTTCTAAATTTCCAGATTCATCAAATACAACATGTGTGGTTTCTTCAATAACTAAAGTTCTTTTGTTGAATACCCTATAAGATTTTCCAACACTTGAATATCCAACAAAAATTCCTTCATCTGATTTTGGATCAAATTTTTCTAAGGCAGATTTTCCATTGTTATGAATGAACACCTTGCAACCAAAAACATGCAAATGAGACAAATTTGGTGTTCTACCTTTTAGTAACTCATAGGGTATTTTATTTAAATTCGATCTCACATTCACCCTATTCAGAACATAACATGCAGTGCTAACCGCCTCAGCCCAAAAATATCTAGGAAGTGAGTATTCTGCCAACATTGCTCTGGCGGCTTCTATTAATGTTCTGTTTTTCCTTTCAACTACCCCATTTTGTTGAGGGGTTCTAGGTGCAGAAAAATTGTGATCAATCCCTTTTTCTTTACAAAAATTTTCAAATCTTTCATTTTCAAATTCTCCTCCATGATCACTTTGTAAAGACATTATTTCACATCCTAGTTTTCTTTGAATCCAAGTTGAAAAATTTCTGAATTCCTCAAATGATTCACTTTTATGAAAAAGAAATCTAACCCAAGTGAATCTAGAGAAATCATCCACAATAACAAATCCGTATACCTTCCCTCCTAGACTTACAGTTCCTACTGATCCAAAAAGATCCATGTGAAGAATTTCCAATGGTTTACTAGTTCTAAGATCATTATTGGACTTAAAAGAGGACTTCACTTGTTTTCCTAATTGACATGCATCACAAAGATGGTCCTTAGTAAAGTCTAGTTTTGGTATACCTCTTACTAAATTCTTTTGGGTAATTCTCCTAAGATTTTTCATACTAGAATGATAAAGTCTCCTATGCCAAAGCCAAGATTCATCAGAAACAGTTTTCAAACAGAAAGCAATAGGAGTATGAAATGAATTCAAATCTAGCATGTAAACATTGTTTACCCTTTTTCCATTTAAAACTTCTTTACCATTTAGGCTTAATATGCAGCTAGTAGGTAAAAATTTTACATTATATCCCTTGTCACATAGCTAACTTATACTTAATAAATTATGCTTTAAGCCTTCAACCAATAACACATTGTCTATAAAAAAGTTTTTGAAATTACCAATCATACCTGATCCAACCACTTTCTTTGTGGTATTATCTCCAAGTGTAACCTTGCCTCCATTCCTGGCTTCTAGCGATATGAATTGTGTAGTGTCTCCAGTCATATGCTTTGAACATCCGCTATCCAGGTACCATATGCTCCCACGAGGTTTTGTGTGAGAGCACTTCTGCAACAAATTGTTTAGGGGGAGAATTTTTTTTAAAAATTTTGTGTGTGTCTTGTAATGTTTTTTGTGTATTGTTTTTGTGTATGTGTGTATGTAAAATTTTAAAATAAAAATTGTTTTTTAAAATGCCTCCTTATTTTAATGTATTCATCAATTCAGGGGGAGTTTAGGAGATTTTAAAATGGTTTGAAATTTTACTAACAATAATTATTTTGCCATCATCAAAAAGGGGGAGATTGTTAGGAAAGTTGCTATTTGCATGTTTTACATTCTTGCAACTTGTATTATTTTGATGATTCCAAATATTATTGTTTTATGTGTAGTTATCTCCTAACACTTTTTGGAAGATTTGTTTTTGCTCTTGTGTGTACTAATATTTCAGGAAAATCAAACTCCAGACTACGAAGACTTCAAATCAAATTCAGCATGAGATACTTTGTGAAATTGAAGCTTGTACTTTTTATTTGAATTAAATTTGAGAGGGAGTGATTGTAATTGAGTGAATAAATTTACACAAACTTAAAGGAGATATTGAAAAAGTTTTTGTATTGATCGAACGGGACGATCAGATCAGTTATCTCCTTGTAAGAGCAATGGAACGGACAAGAACTGAACTGGAAATATTTTCTAAGTCTTAATCGTCCAGGCGAAATCATTTTCGTCCCAGGACAAGTTTCTTTATGTAAAAATTTTGTCCAGACGAAGTCCAGTTCGTCCAGGACGATGGGAACCGACTATGGCAGTTTCTGGCAGTTTTCGGAACCGACTTTTGATATAACTGTTCGTCCAGACGAAATATTTTCGTCCCGGGATGAACCAATTTCGTCCAGGACGAAATTGGTTCGTACAGATGAACAAAATTTCGTACGGGACGATCCAGTGCGCAGAAAAATATATTTTTAGCACGTTTTTGGACGATTTTTCTTCTCCTTTCTATATAAGGAGTCCTAGAAACTATTACAAATGCCTTTGGAGTTGTTTTCTCTTGAGAGGGATCATTGAGAGGGAGAAGATCCTTGGAGGGGATTTCAAGGGAGTGTGGAGGGGATTTCAAGGGAGTGTGGAGGGGATATTCACACGGTTGCTCCGACGAAGGCTCTCAAGTGAAGTTCAACAACATCAGTCCGGTTCTCTGCCGACACTTGGAGAAGTGTAAAAGGACGACAAAGTGTATCTTTGACAGTCATTGTGTCTTCGTTCTTGTGGAGAAAACTTGAAGAGAGAACTTGAAAGGGAGAGAGGAAAGGGTGGAGTTTGAGAGGGAGAAGATCCTTGAAGGGGATTTCAAGGGAGTGTGAAGGGGATATTCACACAGTTGCTCCGGCGAACTTGCACCTCATTACCATCGGATTCAAGGGTCATCTTGAGGGAAGTTTTGGCAAGAAGAAGATCTCTTTGGTGTTAAAGAACCCGGCTACTCCGTCGCACTGGGGAAGATGAAAGTGATTTTGTACAGGCTTCTCCGCCTTGCTGTGGGAGCAAAGGGAGAGTCACTTTGTGGTATTAGTGCAATACTCAGAGGGTGCCTCTGGGGAGTGGATGTAGGTCAAGGTTTGACCGAACCACTATAAATCTGGTGTGTTCTTTCTTATTTTTTATTCCGCATTTAATTTCATTGCAAGTTGTTTACTCTGGTTGAAAAGTTTATTTTAAACTTTAATTTTAACTTGCATCAATAATTCAAAAGGTTTTCTAAAATTCCAAGAGTTGAAGTTACATTTTTTAAATTGCCAATTCACCCCCCTCTTGGTTAGCCTTGGGACATTTAATTAGGCTTAACATCCTAATTCTCATTTTTAAATGAGCCCCAACAAGTGGTATCAGAGCTTTGTTTCAAAATTATAAGTTTAGACTACTTTTTGAAAAACGAATATGGCTAATTTTAGAAACCATAAATTGTTAGATGGATGTTCGATTGTTAGACCACCTTTATTTGAAAGTATTTCTTTTGATTTTTGGAAAATTCGAATGTCTAATTTCTTGCAATCAATAGATTATTGCATGTGGCATATGATTCAAAGTGGTTATTCTGTACCGTCACGTATTATAGATGGAATCAAAATTGATATCCCTTTTTCTAAATGGAGTAGAGTAGAACAAATTTATGCACAATTAAATGCTAAACGTATGAATTGTTTGTTCTGTGCTTTAAATTCTGAAGATTATATGAGAGTCTCTACATGTACTACAGGTAAGGAAATTTGGGACAGTTTATGCATTACATATGATGGTACTAGTGAAGTCAAGCAATCTAAGTTGAATTTTTTTATGAATGACTATGAACTCTTTAGCATGAAACCTTATGAGTTGATCTTAGACATGTATACTAGGTTTATTCAAATTGTAACATCATTGCATGCTTTAGATAAAGAGTTTTCAAACTTTGAGATAGTCAATAAAATTCTACGTTGTTTACTTGACAAGTTTGATGCCAAAGTTGTTGCTATTTGTGAATCGAAAAATTTGAATGAATATTCTATTGATAATTTGATTGGCTCACTCATTGCCTACGAGGAATGTTTGGGTCAAAGACTTTTGGATGCAGGTGAAACAATAATGCTAAAAGCGGAAGACATGGAGAAAAGTGGCTTAGTTGGTGAGAAAAGCGATGACTTAACAAGCAAATTGAAAAGTCCACTAAAGCACAAGAATAAGCATCAACAAAAGTGGAATAAAGGTAAAAATGGTAAGAATGTTCAAATTTCTTCTAATATTATTTGCTTTGGATGCAGGAAATTTGGACATCTAAAAAGCCAGTGCCCTAATTTGAGAACTCTTCCTACTAAAGAAAAGGGCAAAGCTAAGCAAATTATAAAATGGGAAAATAATGAAAAGCAAAAAATCTCCTGGGCAGATCTAGCTTCTGAATCATCAGACCAGGAGAAAAATGATGTTTAAAATCCTTTATTTATTTGTTTTTGTTGTATTTTTATTTTTGTTTGTTTTGTGTGTTTTTATGTTTTTATTTTTAGTGTTTTGAATGATTTTGAAATGTTTTCTCATTTGATTTCATGTTTTAGATCGATGTTAATGTTCTTAATCTTTATGAAATTCATTTAGTACTTTTAATCTCTATTGTGCCTAAACTAAAATTGTAATTAGAAATTAATTTCATTAGAAAATCTAGTTTATCTAAATTTAATTTTTTGCCTATAACTTGTTTTAGTTAGAATTTTTTTAATTTCATATCTTTCATTTTAGACTACAAAATCTTAATTATTATTATTGTATCTTAGATGTCTATCTTATTTTGTATTTCATTTTTTAATTAATATTTATGCACTTAGAAAAATTTGAGATTCTAAATTATTGTCTTTGGAAAGAATTCAATTACTCTTGAAAATTGTACAAATGTACAAAATCAAAAGGAATGCGCAACAAAGTTGCAAATGTGAAAAAGAGGCACAAAATAAGCTCAATAAAGAAAGATGCACAAAAATGTGCCACCTATATGAAAAAGATGCACAAAAATGTGCCACCTATATGAAAAAGATGCGCAAAGCGCCACTTGTGGTGATTTTCTTCTTTCCAGATTCTTTTTAGTCTATTAATTCAAGTAGATCTAATGCTCATTTATATTTCAATTGATTTTTGGAATATGCAATTTTTTACTCATCTTTATTACAATGATTTTTCATATCATAAATATCTAAATTGAATCATGTTTTTCATAAATTCTTACCTATTACAATGTTATTTCAATTTTTTAAATTCTATGAAATTCTATGATTTGACTAATATTCTTAATTCTTAGTTGCATTCTTATGTCAATCACTTTTTTAGATTAAATTTACACATGAATTTTTCATAAGATTTTCTACATTACTAGTCTATTTCTTCTTCACTTTTTGTTGTTGTCAAAAAGGGGGAGAGATTATTGTTTGTATTGTTTAGGGGGAGAATTTTTTTTAAAATTTGTGTGTGTCTTGTAATGTTTTTTGTGTATTGTTTTTGTGTATGTGTGTATGTAAAATTTTAAAACAAAAATTTATTTTTTAAAATGCCTCCTTATTTTAATGTATTCATCAATTCATGGGGAGTTTAGGAGATTTTAAAATGGTTTGAAATTTTACTAACAATAATTATTTTGCCATCATCAAAAAGGGAGAGATTGTTAGGAAAGTTGCTATTTGCATGTTTTACATTCTTGCAACTTGTATTATTTTGATGATTCCAAATATTATTGTTTTATGTGTAGTTATCTCCTAACAGCAAAATGTCCAAGCCCAATCTAGAGGGAGGTTTCCTACACTCACCTCTCATTACACATATCTTAATTGAGTTGGTCACACTCTCTCAAGGGAGAAATGAAAAAGGGACCAACGGAGAGAAGGGTAGTTAAGACTACCGATTCAATAAAATTTAAATCGCTATTAAAGATGGAGAGTGAGAAAATCCCCAGTGGAGTCGCCATTTTTTGTTTTGATTTAAAAAATATATTTAAATATATATAGCTTTGAAAATATATTAATTTTCTTTGGGAATGTTAAATTTTGGAATTTTGAAATTGAACACTCTATTATGAACAATATATCGCCTCGAAAGACGAACATATCGTTGGTTAATGGGTTCAAATTTCAGAATTTTAAATTTATCTAGATTATTATAGTCAGACTCAAGGGAAAATAACATATGATCTCGAAAGATCATAATGAAGTTTAATCGATTGTCTGACTATGATAATTCAGATAGAAGATCATTAATCTCATAATCAAAACTACAATAATAATTAATATATCTATCCGAAGACAGAAGGTATCAATTATTATTGATCATTCGAAAATGGCGATAATGATCGTTGTATTTGATTTTCCCAAAGATAATTAATTAGAGATTTTTGAAAATTTCAATTTTGAAAATTAGATCTGGGTTTCTAAATCTCCTACGAGCGCAAGCCCTCGTAGTTAATTACATCATAGGAAATCGGAATTTTCTACGAAAACTCTCGATTAAAATAGCGGTATAAGTTTTATTTAAGAATTTCAAGGCTTGATATCAAAGGAGAGAAATTATAGGAATTTTCAAATGGGATTGGTTCAATGTTGAGCACTTATTTCTAGAGTCAAAGGAAGAAATGTAGGAGGCATTTGAGATTCTGAAACAATTCAGAAATGTCCCCAGTCTATCCTAAGTGTTGGGCTCGAATTAGATTGAAAGTGATTTAAGGTTTAAGTGATCAATTTTATTAGACAATTGGGATTCAATTCCCGGAGGTTGAGGTCTTATAGCCCGAGCTTGCCTCAGAACCTAAATCTAAATTGGGTACTAAAAAGTGACCCGAACCTAGCTAGTGCAATGCAAATCTGGTCTTACCCCGGCCTGGATTGGGGAGCCAGCTAAACCACCTAGGCGCTTTAAAAACATGTATCAAGTCATTTAATGTTAGAATGGGTTGGGACGTTGTTTAAGAAAGGATTTAAGAATGAGGCCGACATCTAGAGCAGATCCTAATTGGCTCCTTAGACTTATTTTGGGTATTCGATGTCTAAATAATGCAATTAAATATTAGACTCCTTTTAATTTGTTACTAATGCGATGCATGCTAATTGACTCGATTGAATGCAAAATCAGTATGTAGCATTTTTAAAAATTTTGGCTTAGAAAATAGAATTTTCCCTAAAGATTGCATAACATCCCCTTGACAGATCGGCACCCTCATAGGCCAGGTGGTCTGCCAGAACCCGCAGGCGGGGAGATGCCTAACAAGGTTGAGAAAGTATAATATGTATGCATGAAAAACCCTCGGCGAGTCCGAGCTTACTTCTTAGGACCGTTTAGAGTTTCTATCTTATCTTAAAAATTTTATTTAATTAAAGTAGAAGAATTTTTTGACAGACCCCTAAGAGCCTAAATTCTAATTCCAGGTCAAACCAAATGCGGCATGCAAGTAAAAAGACTAGAAAAGCAGGAGTTCTAATGCGCAATCAATTTAAATAAATCAATCAAATTAAATTTATCAGATTGAATATCCATAGGCAAGTGCCCTTATTATTACATCATAGAATTTGCAGAAAACTAAAGTGGCCGGGCACCACTGACTACAACCCGGATTTCTAATCCTAAATCAAATGACTTTGAAATTTGGGATTCTTCTCGTTGTCCATTTCTTCGTCTTCTCACAAACATCTTGATTCGTCGGTTCCGGATATCCAAATGAAAAGAAACTCCCCCTTGATCGGGGTGTTATCTTTCCTCTTTGGATATTTGAAAAGTATCCTAATTTGACTTCCAAATGGAAGAAGACTCTCCCCTTTAGGGATATCTTCACCTCTTTGGAATTCAAATTAGATTAATCATCCAAATCTCAAGTCATTTCAAATAAATTACAACCTTTATTGAATTGAATTTACATTAATTTGAAATAGAAAATCTAGACTCGATCCTGCATGGTTATCCTAATAATCAGCAGTTGTATATTCAATCCCAAGCAGTTATAGTATGAAAATTGAAATGCATTTTTTTTAGCCACACTTGGCCATGCTCTTTTTATTTAAAGGGGGTCTTAAGCACGGCAGGTACCTGTGCAAAAAGTATATAATTTTTTTATTAATTGTCCCCTTTAATTTCAGCTCCTTGTATGAGCATGGCCACCTGCATAAGATTGCACAAGTATAATTCGTCCCTAACCTAGGGGTAAATCTAACGCACAATCAATCACAGAGCAAAGTGCAATAAGCAAGTAAGTAAATAAACACATCAAGTCTAAACTAGCAAACAGCATGCAATGAAAACTTGAAAACCCGGCACACAGCGGAAAAGTAAACACCGGCCTATCCTAAAACTAGAGTCGGTGATCCTAGCAAACCATCTAAAGTGTGTGGGATAGGTCGTGCGGTTTTGATATGTCCTAAATGGGATACTTGATTGAAATTGCTTAAGATTTGATTATTGATTTTAAGGGTTGGAAAGTTAATGTATTTTATTAAAAAAGAGTGTTTGAATGCTGATTTTTAAAGATTTGATTAATTTAAGTTTGCCATTAATTGATTCGTGGCGTTGTGCCACAAGGCTCGAGGAACCAGCCTCCTTAGGACACTTAGCCCCGCAGCCCGGAGTAGTCCAACCGATAAACCAAATTAATGTAATTGAATTAAAGTTTTTAAAAGGTTAAATAATTAATGATTAATCTATGTTAAGGTTTAACACCCCTTAGAATCCATTCGTGGCGTTGTGCCACCAGGCTCGAGGAACCAGCCTCCTTAGGACACTTAGCCCCGCAGCCCGGAGTAGTCCAGCCAATAAACTTTATCTTTAGGATGGTTGTTGTGTTTTAAAAGGTTTGTTGAATGTTTTAAACATAAAACTAACATTTTCTGGAGTTTTAAAGCAATTTTGAGTTTTATGAATTTTTATGAATATTTTAATCACTTAATTAAAGGGTCAAAAGTTGAATTTTTGATTAAGGGTGTTTTCTGGAATGTTTGTATTTTATTAAAATACTAGACCTTACTACGATCAGTTAGACAGTAAGTACGTTGAAATCGGATTTTTCTACATTTTATTACGAAGATTTTGAAGTTTTGAACTAGTTTTAAACTATGGTTTGACCAATTTGTTGACTTTTTGAAATATTACAGATTTCTGAAATTTAATATTTTTAATAACTATTAGACATTATTATGAGTTGAATGCAAGTGAGTTTGTTCAATTTGGATTTTTCTTGAATTAGTTATGAAGGTTTGAAATTTGAGGTATTTAATGAATTTTTAAAAATGGTTTAATTAAAGGGCCTTTTTGTGATTTTGCTCCAAATGATATCCCAACTCCTTGAAATCATCTCCAAAGGTCAGGAATGACCTAAGGGGAGATTCCCAAGTGTTTGAGAAATTTTTGGAATTTTAAATTATTATTAATTAATTAAATTAATAAAATATTGATTTTCAATTAAAATTAAATTAAGGTTTAATTTGCTGTCAATTCAAGGGGATTTTAATTTTCATTGATTAAGGTTTTAATTTTGGTCAATTTGGGGTATTATACATATTTTTAGAATTTAGAATGGATTTATTACATTTTATGGAAGTTTTAATGGCTTAATTAAGGCTTAAATTAAATAAGTATCTTAATGGTTTCAAAAATCAGTAAAACTTTTCCTAGTGGCTGTACATGTCACTAAGTTCAAGTGTTTGAAGTTTCAACTCAAGAGGAAGTGAATCCTAATTATTGGAAATATTCTAAGTTCTCTATAAGTAGGTCCTTAATTATTGTCCTTAGTGTCACTAAGTTACTTAGGTTCAAATTAAAGTTTCTAACCCTTGACTAAACATGAAATAAATACACAATAGCAAACAAACAAGTCCTTAAATCTAGGAGAGCCTAGGCTAGGTGGTGTGTGTACCTTAAGCATGCAAAGACTAAATAAAATACACATAATTAAATCAAGATTAGTGAATGAACTAAGAAATGGTCATTCACTAATCATCCCCATTAATTCTATTTAAATAGACTTAATCTAGATTTAAAATCTCAAGGGATCTCTCAAAATTAGATATTTAAATATATATAATTTTAAAATAGTTTAATATATATATATACTTATATATATAAAATTATATATAAAGATATAAATTTTAAAATAGGATAATTTAAAAATATTATTAAAATAATTTTGAAGGAGTTGAGAGATCTCTGGCTTTTCAAAGTTATTATGAAAATAGTTTTTAATTTTCAAAATATTTAATATAATATTAATTAAATACTAATTAAATATTAAGGGTTTTTTGAATAATCCAAGTCAATCAAAATAAATTGAGTTTTAAACTTTGAAAATAGTTTTAAATTAAAATTCTTAATTTTTTGAAAATTTTGATATCTTATTTGAATTTTTATGATTTAAGATGAATTTCTAATAAATTTTTAGAGTTTTAAGTTAATTAATGTATTTACACTAATTTAGAATTAATTAATAATTAAAATAATCATTAAATCAAGTTAAATCAAATCTAAAATATCTCTAAATTTTGAAAATGGTTTAACATAATTTAAGTTGAATTTTCAAAAATTACTTAAAATTAATTTCAATTTAGTTTTAATTAATATTCAAATACTTAAGGCATAAAATATATTTATCTTAAATTAATTTAATTTCAAATTAAAGTATTTAAAATAATAATAATTATTATTACTAATATCTAATTATTTAAATTAAGTTAAAATATATTTTAATTTTTGAAAATATTTACTGAATATTTTTAAATTAAAATGATATTAATTATTAATTAAAGTTTAAATTAAAGGATTTAAATAAGATATACTAAGTCAATAGTAATTTCAAAATAAATATTCTAATATTATTTCTGTAATTTAAAAATATTTTCAAATTTAATATATCGTATTTGAATATCTAAAAAAAATATTTACTCATATTTAAATAAATATTAATTTGAAATGTTTTATATTTAATATTTAGAATAATTTAAAGTAAAAGCAATATTTCAAATTAATATTAACTTTACAATACAGTAATGAACTCTATAATAATTTATAATATAAAACATATTTTTTTGTTTAAAAATATTTTTTTTAACATTTTTTTGAATTTAAAATGATTTAAAATAAATTTTAAATCATTTTTAAATAAATCTGGTAACGGGATGCCACGTGGCGCGCCTAGATTGGAGCTTCAAAACATGGCGGCGGCGCGATGATTGGGCCAGTACGGACGATGGCGCGGCGGCAGTCAGACACGCGTCGTCCATTGGAGAGCTCACGCGGTTTCACTAATCCGAGTCAGCTCGGGCTCACCGCCGTTCGATCTTCTATACCGAAGAGCCAACGGTGATGATCAAATCCCGCTATCCGATCATGCAAAGAAAAATCAGACGGCGGAAGGCTCATCCGCGGTTTTGAGCGTACGGTCAAGATTAAGCCAGACTGCAGTTTGAGCCATGGGATTGAATACACGTCGGATAAAAAATGCGGAATAGCTCAATCTGTACCGTTGATCATGTGATCAACGGTCCAGGAACCATGCGCCTGGACCAAATCGCAAGAACGCCCTAGAGGGAGTTTTTTGGCTTGTTTGGGCGATCGAATGCATCAAATCGTTTCAAATTTTAAACATAGATTCTCTAGCTGAACAGAAATAATGGGGATATAGTTTAAATATTAAAAACACACTTAAATAAAAGCTAATTAAACCTAGGTGTCCTAAGCTAGGTTTAGAGATTTACATTGATTTAATGGACGGATTGAACCGTTTTTGGATTCTCTGAGCTTGTAGACTGTCCATGATTAAGTTCCTAGTTGAATCCACGTCCTGGAATGCAACAGATTGAGCAGGAGAAGTTTGAACTGAAAATGCTTCGGTTGGTCGGGATGCTCGCCGGCGGCAGCTCTGGACGGGTGGTTTTGGCTCGGAAAATGAAGAGGAGATGGCTGAGGGTTTGAAGGAGCAGAGAACTCGATAGGGGGGGGGGGGCTTGAGGTGGTGAGAGAGTGTTAAGGATCAAATGAGGGTTCAAAATAAGCTATTTCCCTATTCAAACTCCCTCAGATTGAATAGAAGGCTAGGATTAGCTGGGAGAGTTCCTGGATGGTTGTTAAGTGTCCAGGGGGTAGGTGGGAGCAGAGCATCTAAAGGACAAGGGTACATCCTAGGTGGAAAGCCCATTTTGTCTCACATGAGCTCAAGGGTTTGATTTAAGCCATTGGATCTGGATTCAAGGGCTGTGATAAGCTTTCAAGAAGGTTCCAGAGACTGTTAGAACTGCAGGAATGAATTAAGTTGGAATGAATTAGTTTAAGGAGTTTGTTTGATCACCTTAAATTCACTTAATATATTGTGTTGACCGTTTGACTGGTCAAACAGTCAAACAATGGTGAGGTGGCAATAAGAGGAGCTATGGGTGCTGGTTTGAATTGGATTTGATCAAAAGGATTGAGGGGATTTGGGTTTAACAAGTTTGATCAAGGGTTTTAATCATTTGGAAGCTTTTTTGACCATTTGTTGACTGGTTTGACCAGTCAACAGCCAAGTGGTCAGCTGAGGTGGCATAGAGGGATGTCTTGAGTGTTGGTTGAGTGAGTTAGGTTCAAAGGGGTTGGGATGGCTTGAGCTTGTTTGAGCATTTAGACCCCTTAAAGCCTTTAGAAGGCTTGTTGACTGGGTTGACCAGTCAACCAACCTTCATGCCTGATGAAGTGGCAGCCACATAATGGCTAGGAGTCATTAAGAAAGGTTGTAATTGATCTTAAAGACTAGAGCCCAAATATGATTTGAATCAACACATGTTTAGAGAGCTCTGACCAAAAATTGAAAAGTTGATTTGATCAAACTAGCTAGGTTCTAACTCAAAGTGGGTTTAGAAATATTTGAAATGTCAAATGAAAGAATTTTGAGAGGTTAAGAGTTAGATTTGGTCAAATGGGTTAAAGTGACCCATTCAAAGCCTTAAGGGCTCATTAGGTCAACCTAGGTTGACTGGGTCAACCGGGTTGACCCAAGGGGTGGGGCTGGACTGGACAAGTTTGAAATGATATTTGGAGACCATTGGAGGTGGTCCCAAGGTCTGGAGAGGTCAATTTGGTAAAAAAAAAGCCTGTTTCGACCCTTAAGGGTTTGTTTGGTCAACCTAGATTGACTTGGTCAACTAGGTTGACCCAGGGTCTGAGTTTGGGTCGAGCAGGTTCGATTTGATATTTGAAACTTGCTGGAGGTGGTTACATTTGATTTGGAGGTCATTTGGTTTGAAATCCCTATTTAAGCACTATAGGGGTATTTTGGTCATTTTGGGCTCATGCCCACTGGGACTGAGATGAGTCCAGAAAAATCCAGTTTATCGATCAACATATCGGAATTAATGGTTTGGAAGTGACTAGAGGCTTTGGTGAAGGCTCTAAGGTCAGAATTTTCAAAGTGACAGGTCCAGTGGCATAGGATGTAAATATTTGAAGGTTTTACAGCCTATGGATTCTAATTAAGTTTCTGAGGTTAGAGACCTCAGAATGGGCTCAAATTTGGAGGGTTACCTCCAGAGACATGTCCCATCAGTGTGCAACTGACAGACTCTGAATCGGAGGTCATTTGGTTGGGTTTCAAAGTGTTTGAAATTTCAATGGAAAAGGCCTTTAGGACAAAACCTTTGGACCTTGGATTTGGATCTGGTTTTTTGGATTTGATCTGAGTTTTGAATTATCTATATCATTCATAATCATTTAAATGATCATAAGTGATATGATAAGATTAAAGCTTGATTAAAGACAAAATCAAGGTTTGAACTAGATATAGAGATTTTGATAGATTTAAAGTTTGGATTTGCTTAAAGTTTAAAATGATTTAAGGTCTAGATTTTGATTGAAGCTTGAATTTAATTGAAATCTAGATTTGCTTAAGATTAGGATTGATTTGAAGTCTGGATTGATCTGAGATCTAAAGTAATCTCAAGATCTGGATAGATCTAAGGTCTAGGCAGCTCCTAAGGCCTGAGAAGATCACAGGGCCTGGATTGAGAGAGGTCCTCTAGAATAGGTCCTAAGATCTGAAGTCTAGAAGAATCTTAAGATCTAGATTTGTCTGGAGAAATCCTAGGATCTAGAGTAGAACCTAGGATCTAGAGTCTAGAAGAGATTTAGGATTTAAATGGATCCTAAGGTCTAGATCTAGGAGAATCCTAGGGTTTTAGATTGATCTGGAAGAATCCTAGGGTCAAGGTAGATCCTAGGGTCTGGGGTCTAGATTGATGTAGGGTCGGGATTGATCTGGAGTCTGGGTGGGTCCTTAGTGACCTCATACAAAAATGAGGTCAACAGCCACCAATCTAGCCTTATTTCTAACGACAACTCCTAATTCATTCATTTTATTTTTGAATTCTCACTTAGTTCCAACTAGACTTTGATCCTTTAGCCTTGCGATTAATTCTCAAACATCATTTTCATAAATTGATTTAATTCTTCTTGCATTGCCAATATCCAAAATTCTTCGATTTATATTTATGGGTTCTATCATTGAAATAAAGGTAGAATGATTGACTTCTTTGCTTAGTCCACGCTTAGTTCTAACACCCTCACTTGGTTCACCTAAAATCAATTCCTTAGAGTGGTTTTTAGAAAATCTCAAATCTCAAGGTAACGAGTTTTCTTTCTCCAAATTTTCTTCCAAATTAATCTTCTCAATCCTTTGAGAGTTATTTTCCAAATCATCTTCTTCCAAAATGGGCTCTCCTTAAATTCTAGATTCATCAAATATAATATGTGTGGTCTCATCAACTACCAAAGTTCTTTTGTTAAATACTCTATAAGATTTTCTAACATTAGAGTATCAAAAGAAAATTTCTTCATCTGATTTTGGATCAAATTTTCCTAAGGATAATTTTCCATTATTATGTATGAACACCTTACATCTAAAAATATTCAAATGAGATAAATTGGGTGTTCTCCCCTTAAGAAGCTCGTAGGGTATTTTGTTCAATTTAGACCTTATGTTCACCTTATTCAGAACATAATATGCAGTGCTAACCGCTTCAGTCCAAAAATATTTAGAAAGTAAATATTCAGCCAACATAGCTCTAGCGGCTTCAATTAATATTCTGTTGTTTCTTTTGACTATCCCATTCTGCTAAAGGGTTCTAGGTGCAGTAAAATTGTGATCAATTTTTTTTCTTTATAAAAATTCTAAAATTTTTCATTTTCAAATTCACTGTCATGATCACTTTGAATAGTTAAAACCTCACACTCTAATTTTCTTTGAATCCAAGTAAAAAAAAATCTCTAAATTACTCAAATGACTCACTCTTATGAAATAAAAATTTAACCCACATAAATCTTTAGAAATCGTATACAATCATAAATCCGTATACCTTCCCTTCTAGACTAATAGTGCTAATCGGTCCAAAAAGATTCATATGAATAATCTCCAATGGTTTACTAGTTCTAAGATCCTTATTAGACTGAAAAGAGGTCTTCATATATTTTTCTAATTGACATGCATCACAAAGGCGATCCTTAGTAAAGTTTAGTTTTGATATACCTCTAACCAAATCCTTTTGGGTAATTTTTTTAAGGTTTTTCATGCTAGCCTCCTATGCCAAAACCATGAATCATCAGAAATAATTTTCAAATAAAAAGTATCAAGAGATGTAATACAATTCAAATCTAGCATATTAATATTGTTTACCCTTTTTTATGTAAAATATCATTACCATTCAGGCTTAATATACAGCTAGTAGGAAAAAAATTTATATTGTACCCTTTATCATAAAGATGACTTATACTTAACAAATTATGCTTCAAGCATTCTACAAGTAATACATTTTGTATGAAAAAATTATAAGTTTCTAATCATACCTAATCCAACCACTTTGATAGTGATGTTATCTCCAAGTGTAACCTTGCCTTCACTTTTGGCTTCCATCGATATAAATTACTTAGTGTCTCCAGTCATATACTTTGAGCAACCGCTGTCTAGGTATCAAATACTCGCACGAGGTCTTATATGAGAGCTCTTATACAAAATAATCAAATGTTAGACTTGGAAACCCAAACAAGTTTGGGTTCTCCTTCTGGCAAAAAAAAAAAAGATGCATGTATGATATGTCTAGGTTTATGTATCTTAAATTTTCATACTAAATGAATTTTTCTATCCAAAGTACAAGTGCGTGCAATATGTCCAATCATGCCATAAGAATAATATTTAACTCCACGAAATATGTTTCTCAATCTTCTATAATAAATCTATCTTTTCCTGGGTTGTAAAATTTTTGATCTCAAAATAAGATTTATAAAATCTTCAAGTGTTGGGGGTTTCCTATTTTTCTCAAGAGCTTGCATTTTCAATTTAAGAATTGTGTTTAAGTCTTCTAACACATTATTGTCAAAATTCGAATAGTACTCTTTACTCTCAGATTCATCCTTAATATCCTTAAATTATTTTTTCAATTTTGTATAGTATAATTTCAAAAGATCACTCTTTTTGTTCAAGTCATCAAATTCATCAAGTAGGCTCATATGGTTGTTATCTATCAATGCATGATCTTTTCTAAGAATTTCATATTCTTTTTGTAACTCTTGCATTTCAAGATTTAAACTAGCATGCATTTTCTTAAGTTTTCTATATGTATAATGAATTCTTTCAAAAACTTCTATCAATTTATTATAGATTAAGTCACATACCTCTTCTTGATCTGACTGATCAATATTATTGGTCATTAAGCACAAGTTTGTGACTTCTTCCTCCTTTTCTATTTCTAACAAATATGAAGCTGAGTCCGCCCAAGAAGCTCTTTGAAGTCTCTTCTTGCCCTTCTTCACATTTGCTATCTCCTCAATCTTCTCCTTACTAGGAGTGACTTTGAGATTGGGGTAGTCCAATTTAATATGTCCAGGTTTCTTGCATTCGTAATAAATCATATCATTAGAAACCTTAATATTTTTATTAAACTTACATCTGTTTCACTATTGGTGTCTCCTCTGCTTCCTTTTAAGAAAACTTTTGAATTGCCCAGTCATCAAGGCAATATCATCCTCATCCTTATGTTCTGACTGATTACTCTCTGATTCCTCCACTTTCAATGCTATATTCCTCTCCTTTCATTGTTCTCCTATATCGATATTTCTTTTACTCACTCCTTGCTCGTAAGTAATTAATGATCCAAGAAGATTGTCAATAGAGTAAATATTTACATCTTTAAACTCTGTAATTATAGTTATCTTAGCATCATAAGCAGTAGGCAAATAATAAAATATTTTATTAATCATTTCGGCATTCATTAATTCCCTACCTAATGCATGCAAAAAAGTGACTATCTAAGTGAATCTTATATACATGTAAGAAATAGATTTATTGGGTTTCATGCAAAATAATTTATAATCATGTAAGAAGATATTTAATCTATATTGCTTTACTTCATTAGTCCTTTCGTAAGTTATATAAAGTCTGTCCCATATGTCCTTTCCACTTTTACAAGTGAAAACCCACATGTAATCTTCTGACTTAAGTGCATAAAAGAAATTATTTAAGCATTTAACATTTAACTATGCTAAGTTACGTTATTCTACAGTTCAATCAGTAAAGGGTGTTTCAACTCTAATGCCATTAACTAATCTAGTTGATTTAGTATACCCCTCTTGAACTAAAATCCACATGTGATAATCTAGTAATTGAAGAAATGTAGACATGTGTGTTTTTCAAAAACAAAAGGAATATTTTTAAATAATGAAGGTCTAGTGATCAAATATCCTTCAAGTGTGTTTCTGTTTCCAAAACAGTCATTCTTTTTTTTTCAAAAAATAGTCTAAACTTATGATTTTGAAGCTCTAATAGCACTTGTTGAATCTTGATTAGGTTGTTAAACCTAAACTAATGTACCAAGGCTAGCCAGGGGTGGGGGAGGTTGAATTAGAATTTAAAAATTTCTCTAAGATTTAAAATTTGAATTCTGTTGATTCTCAAAGCAAGTTAATTAAAGCTTTAAAATAACTTTTCAATCAGAGAAAAACTAACTTGCAGTAAATAAATGTGAAAATTTGAAAGACACAAAAATTTATAGTGGTTCGGTCAAACACAACCTACATCCACTCCCTGAAGACTTCCTCTTTAGATATTGCACTATTACCAAAGTGACTCTCCTTTTGCCCCCATAGCAAGGCGGAGAAGCTTTTACAAAAACCTCGCTTTCACCAATCCCTGGTGTGGTAGAGAAACATCATCCTTTCACACACCAATCCCTAGTGTGGTAGAGAAACATCATCCTTTCACACTCTTTAATTATAGGCATAGAATATTTTTCCTTTCACACTCTCCAAGTGTAGGCAAAGAACCTTCGTTCTTTCACACTCTCCAAGTGTAGGCAGAGAACCTTCATCCTTTCACACTCTCCAAAACCTTCATCCTTTCATACCCTCCAAGTGTAAGGAGAGAACCTGATCTTCTTAAAAGATCTTCTCACAAGCAATCTACAAAGATAAGAGGAAGAGTGATAATAAAAAAATATAAAGAGATCCTTACCTTTGAGTAATCTTATGAACCCTTCACACTCCACTTGCAAGAATCTCTTAAACACTCTCTCTTTTAATTGCCCTTAAAAAATCACAAAGATAAGACTTTTTCATGTTAGTTTTAGTGAACCTTTTATATCAAAGACATGAAAAACCATCCAAAAAACTAAAATTTTTAATTTTGAGCTTCCACGATCGTACAGTACAATCCGATTTCATACATACAAATAGTTCAAACACTATTATTTACAAACTTATTGTGAATTGATACAAAATAATTTTGTACATGATCTTCATCTAGTATGAACCATATTCGTTTCGAAATGAATAGTTAGAAAATTTTTCGAGTTAGTCAAGATGAAAAGGAACCCCATAATTTCGTACCCCATATGGCATACATATGATGATGTCATCGTCCGGTACGATCAATTATTAAAAATTTCAAATTCGTCAGAATGAAATGTTGGGACAAAAAAGGACCTCACAATTTTGTACTCTAGAAGGCATGTACAAACTGTGATCGTACAATACGATCCATACTTAGAAAAAAATATTTTTGAACGAATAGGGACCTGTCCATTTTGTACTCTGGATGGTATGTATGAATTGGGTTCGTACAGTACAATCCATACTTAGAAAAAATATTTTTGAGCGTACATGGATCTGTCTATTTAGTACTCTGGAAGGCATGTATTAATTGTGTTCGTACAGTACGATCCATACTCATAAAAAATATTTTTTAAGCGAACAAGGACCTGTCTATTTCATACTTTGGAAGGCATATATGAATGGTGATCGTACAGTACTATTAGTACTTAGAAAAGCTTTTCATTTTTGTTCATAAAACTGCTCGTTGGGGAAAATAATTGATCAGATCGTCCCATACGAAAAGGAATCGTACAGTACGATCAGTTTAAAAATTATGGATTTTAAACTCTCCCATGGTGTGTGTGTACTCAGTTACTCAATTACAATCACACTCTCTCAGAATCAATAAAATAAAAAAAATAGACTTCAATTATAATAAACTCTAAACTGATCTTGATTTGAAGTCTTCAATAATCCAGAGTATGATTTTCGTAAAATATTAGTACATACAAGAGCAAAATAATTTTTTCAAAATATGTTAGGAGAAATAATAATCAAAACAATAATATTTGGAATCATAAAAAATATATAAGTTGCAAGAATATCAAACAGACAAGAACTAAGTAGTAACTATCTCAATATGAACGTTATTATTTATAAGGCTAATGCACCCTACTAACATAAATGCTAATGCTTGCCAACTTTATCAGCTATAGTAACCATCAGTGTTGATACACACCAGTACTTATAAGGTAAATACACACTGTCAACACAAATGATCATGCTTCCAACTTTGATGCTTGCCATTTATAACAACATCAACTCATGCTAGTGCCAATAAATCTAATGCATGACATAAGCACCGACTCTAATTCTCAACATCAACATCAAAATTTATACTTGAATTATTAGTCTATTATTTCATTTCCTCAAAAGAGAATGATCAAATAGGCCATAACTAATCTATTTACTTCCATACTTGAAGGCTTCTCCAACTTCCACCATAGAATCCAGCATTCATAGTTCATGTCTACCATATTGTATCAATACTTTTCATAAAGAAAATTCTGAAAGTTCGTTAGAGTTGTTAAGCCCATAAGAAGTAGCCCGAGGCTAACCAAGAGGGCGATGGGGGTGAATTGATAGTTTTAAAAATTCTTTAGTAAATAGAAAAATCTTTTTAAAACCTTTTGAATATTTTAAAACAAATAAGATCTACACTTGATGCGAAAATGATTTAAAAAATAAATCAGAGATTTTAACCATACAATTAATCACAAAAAAAGTGCAAAAAATAAAGTGCAAGAATAAAAACAAAAAGAACACACCAGATTTTTATAGTGGTTCGGTCAACTTGACCTACATACACTCCCCAGAGCCTCTTCTCTAGGTATTGCATTAAAGCCATAATGTCTCTCTCTTTGCTCCCATAGTAAGGTGGAAAAGCCCTTACAAACTCTGTTCATCGACCCGGTTGAAATTACTAAATGCGCCAAGAGGAGGTGAATTAGATGATTAAAAACTTCTTTAATGAAAAGAAATATCTTTTTATAACTTTATGCGGAAGCGAATTTCATTCACAATAAAAAGATAGATAATCAATTTCATCCACGCAATTAATCATAATAAAAATAAATGCGGAAATGAAGTGCAGAAAAAATAAAGGAAAGAACACACCAATTTATAGTGGTTCGGTCAAACCATGACCTACGTCCACTCCCCGGAGGCACCCTCCGTGTATTACACTAAACTTTTAGTGATTCTCCTTTAGCCCCCACATCTAGGCGGAGAAGCCCTTACACAATCACTTCCACCTTCCCCGGTGCGGCGGAGGAGCCGGGTCCTTTGACACCAACGAGATCTTCTTCTTCCCAAAACTTCCTTCAAGAAGAACCTTGAATCCGATGGTACTGAGGTGCAAGCTCGCCGGAGCAACCGTGTGATCTCCTTCACACTCCCTTGAAACTCCCTCCAAGGATCTTCTCCCTCACTCAAACTTCACCCTTTCCTCTCTCCCTTTCAAGTCCTCTCTTCAAGTTTTCTCCAAAAGAACAAAGACACAATGGCTGCCAAAAGACTCTTACAAAGTCTTATGAGAGTGCTTAAATAGAGGGCTCAAAAAAGCCTAAAAATACTCAATTCAGCCGTCAAATATCTTACCGTACGATCGCAAGATCGTCCAATACGATGTGTAGAAATTGACTTGTTAGTACTGTACGATGTCCAATTAGTACTGTACGAACAGTTCAGTTGAAGTTCATACTGTACGATATTCTGTACGAAAGTGTTGTACGAACAGTTCAATAAATGGGCAGTTTGCCAAAATTGTCTCTGTTGATCGTATAGTACGATACAGTTCGCACAGTACGATCAACACATCAAAATTAAGCCGTTTTGATTGAATAATCACAGGATTAAATCAGGCAACATTTTAAACATCGTACAGTATGATTATGATCGTACAGTACAATTATAACAAATTTTCAAATTCAAATCTTTGCCTAATTTAATGGACGGCGGGCTTTCTAATTATAACAGATCGTATAGTACGATGTGGTGATCGTACATTACGATTAGTTATATTAAAAATTAATTTTTTAGGAAAAATAAATATTTTAATTTATTTCTGTTACACCAGATCGTACAGTATGAAATAAATTCGTACAGTACGTGAACAGAAAAGTTAAAATATTCATGATCAACAAACTAACATACATCATTATAAGACTTGACTCAATAAATGAAAATTACAAACTCATTTAATACGATCAATTCTACGCAATCTTGAGCCTTGAATCTTCAAAGAACGGTGCATGATGTACCTGAAATATTAGTTAACATAGAAAGAAATATGCACTGCAAATAACAGGAGAAATAAAATATTAATAAATATTATTTGTTATCATCAAAATCATAAACTCAGAAGCCCGAGTTGAAACACCGGTAAGACAGAGAACCTAGACTCCTTTTGCTTTGCACTAAAGTAGGCAAAGAACCCCAACTCCTTTTGCTTCCTCTTGAAGAAGGCATAGAATATTGATCTAGTGTTGATGAAGACCTCCCTAGAGCCACTAAGGAGCCAAGGACGTTGATTGGAGAAGAAGAATTGAATTCTTGCTTAGAGTGACCTTTATGAACACCTCACAAACTCCCCCTCACAAAATTCTCTCTCTCTCTCTCTCTCTCTCTCTCTCTCTCTCTCTCTCTCTCTCTCTCTCAAGCTCTCCATTTTCTTCTCTAAGCTCTCTCAGGTCATGACAACAACAAAAGATCTCATTAGCAATTGAGAGATCTTAAAAACAAGGCCTTAAAAAAATGACCTAATTTTCAACTTGCCGTCAAAAATCATCGAGGATAATCAACATATTGTCATGTACGTTTAGTTTAAATCAGCCCTTCCAACTAGGTCGATCTAGGTTTGTTGTACAATTAGAACACAATGTTTATTCTGATCATCTAGGATGATTTGGACATTGTCCAGTATGATTAGTTCAAAACCATGCATTATTGTCCAACAAATAATTCGGGATGTCTAATAGATAAATCAGTATGATATTTAAATATAACTGATCATCTAGGATGATGCTTAGGTCGTACTGTATGATTAATTCAAAATCAGACAATATCATCCAGCAAATATTTGGTACATTCAAGAGATTTAGGAGAAGACTAAAGTTTTTCTTACTGATTGTCTAGGATAATCCTGCGATCATCTCGGATGATATGATCAATTAATCTAAACTTAATTAGTTTCTTTAACCACCTGATCAATTTAGGCATGATTGGTACAAATCAACCAGGATGATTAGGATCATCCTGTATGATTAGTATAATTTTGAGAGATTAAAATCTTGCCTAAATTAGTTTGGTGGCTTGTTTTTGTGATTTGAGCGTATCGTCTAGGAGGATGGGAGTATTATCAAGGATGATTTCCTTAATCTTATTTACATGACCAAGATGCTCTAATTACGGTTTCTATTTTTAACTAATCATCTAGGACTATTTGAAATTATCTTGAACCATATGATCAAAAATTGAAAAAAAAAACTCTAACTCACTAAATTTTTCCCCTTGAGTGTGTTTCTACAAGGTTACTTAGCTTCAGAATCCATTAAAGTATATTTGACTCAAGAAAAGGTAAAAGATACATTCAAATAGAAATTACAATCTGACTCAATCCTAGTCTACCTGATCTTGAGCTGATTGACGTTCCAAGTGAACTCATGAACCTGAAAGGTTAGTGACCATGGCAAATAAAATAGATATGCAAGAATCACAGTAGTTGAGAAATAATAATATTTGTTATCATCAAAATCACACTAATTGAGTCCAGATTGCAACAAATACATCATTTGTAGTCCATGACATATACTAGTTGAATCATTTTAATTAGGAGGGGCCCTATGATTATTTCCATTTTCAGATTTTTTACATAAAAAAATTATGTATCATACGAGTTGCTTTTGAATTATCCTATATACGTGTGTATGGGATATTTGTATATGCTATGATAATAAAATTACTTTTTTTTTCTATCATAAATTTTTCATCACATTATAGTCTTGTGATACTAATGTTTCTCAAAATCAAATTGGATTCATGCCGGGTAGGTCTACTATGGAAGCCATATATTTATTGAGAGGTTTGATGGAGAAATATAGAGAGAATAAGGAGAATTTACATATGATATTTATTGATTAGAGAAAGAATATGATAAAGTTCCAAGAGAATTGTTATGGAGAGTTCTTGAAAAGAAAAGAGTTAATAATGTTTATATTCAATTCATTAAAGATATGTATGCATGTGTTATTACTTGTGTCCAAACACAACGTGGTTTGACCAAGTATTTTCCTATTTCAATTGGATTACATCAAGGTAAGCCTTAAGTCCATATCTTTTTTTGCTTTAGTAATGAATGATCACAATAGACATTTGTAAGAGGATGTACCTTGGTGTATGCTTTTTGCTGATGATATTCTTCTCATTGATAAGACTATAGAGGCGGTTGAAGGAAACTTGAATTAATGGAGGTCAACCTTAGAGTATAAAGGTTTTCACTTGAGTAGATCTAAAACTGAATATAATAAGTATAATTTTAGTAGTAATAGACCTAGTGGGGGGATTGTGACTTTGGGAAATCAAGTCCTTAATAAGAGTACACATTTTAGATATATTGGATCTATTATTCAGAGTGATGTTGAAATAAATGGAGATATTATCAGTAGAATTCAAGTTGGATGGTTGAAGTGAAGGAATGCATCGGGCTTGTTGTGTGATAGTTTAGTCCCCCTCAAACTTAAGCAAAAATTCTATAAGATGGTGGTCAGACTTGCAATGCTTTATGGTGCAGAATGTTGAACATTAAAAGATATGCATAATACTAGGTTAAGTGTTGCAAAGATGAAGATGCTCAGGTGGATGAGTGGATTTACCCTTAGAGATAGGATACAAAATGAGCATATATGTGAAAAGGTAGGAGTAGCTCCAGTGGAAGATAAGATTAGAGAGAGTCGCCTTAGATGGTTCGGTCATATAAAATGACGGCCTTCCAATGACCCCGTTAGGAAAGTAGAGGTATTAGATTTGGCTTATAATAAGAAAGGTAGAGGTAGACCTAAAAAGACATGGTTAGAAAATATTAGAAAGATCTTTCTTTATTAGATTTAAATGAGAATTTGAATTTTAATAGGACATAATGGAGAAAAATGATTCATGTAGCCGACCCCACGTAGTGGGAAAAAGACTTGTTGTTGTTGTTGTATTACAGTCTGGTGTCTATGGGAGTCAGCAATTATGGGTTAGGAGAGAAACTCTTATGATAAGAACATAGCTCAATAATGTCAACATTTGATTGTAGTAGGATCAACTATATTTCATCAACTAGATCATTTTTCAAAGAAGTAAATCAAGATTTAGGGCAAGCTTAATAACCTCAGAAGGATAATATCCTACTTATGGTATTAGTTAGAAAATTTCTCTCTTTTATTACGTTTCATAAGTTCCATGAGAACATGTTGTTGATGTTCATGTTAACATCCCGTGCAATGTTATGTTAGGCAAGTATTTAAAATAACCCTCCTCACAATTATATTTTTAAAACTTTTTTTTTCCAGGTAAGTGTGAAATTTTATTAAAACATTTAACTAAATTTCAAATTCTACACATAAATTTCAATTAAACTTCTACTCTCTAGGCAATGTCACAACTATGACCTTGAAAAATAGTAATGGCCTAAAGACAAACCAACTTTCATTCTTGATAAGGAAAATATATTTGATTCGCTACAATTCAATCAAGTGCAATAAATTTTATGGGGGATTCGATTTAAACTCTTATATACTGGTTAATGTCATAAAGTATCACTTTAACAAATAACCTCAGATAGATCACATTTTTTTTTATTTTATGGATTTATCTCAACATCTTTTGCCATAGGTTAAGGTTTGGGTTGACATCTCATATTAATAATATAAAGAAGATAAAATTTATAAAATAATTCTTCATGATCTTCATTTACATGAATAATAAGCTTTGTTAAGATTTTAAAATTACTGTAGCTTATCCTAATTATATCAAAACATCAATCATACTCATATATGAAAGAAAAATGAAGTGGATGTATATGGACTGAATAAGAGAAGTTTCTTATTTTACATTCATAATAAAAATATATATGAAAACAAGTTATATCTATAATATGTCATCATATTCTCCACCATTATCAATAAAAAAAATCTTAATTAGCTCACTTTCTACTCCAACAAATGGGAGATGTCTTCGGATGCTTGACTAAAAGAAAATTATTCAATGCTGACACTAATCTTACAGTGCATCAGTCGAACCTCCTTCTTTGATGCTTCAAGTTCTCCACTTTGATGAAACAATGGTGTAGTAGATATTTCTCTTGAAGCCTTTTATACTCATCAAACTTCTTACTACCTTCCATGTTTAGTCAAGTGATCTCTATATCTTGAGATTTTTTGTGACCTTCAAAGTTGTAACTCCAATCTTACCTTCAAAGTTGTAACTTAAAAATATTCAACTAAGGCTTCATTTGGGATAGCATTCTTAATGCTTTCTAAAGATGTTTTCTAGTACAAAAAAATTTAATTAAAGAAATTTTTATAGTAAAGTTACTTTAAAAAGAAAGCCTTAAAACTTGATAAAAAATTTTCTTACTATAGATCTAATCAATCCAAATGAAAACAATGCCTTCATTTTTCAATTAAACTTAGAGCTCTATTGTAGGATTGAGAATCTCTCTCACTTTGGACTGTATCCATCCAAACAAAATATTGAACTCATTTCATAAGAAGAACAAAGCTTCATCGTAGAGATCGAGAACCTTAGTTATATTAACTTCAAAATTTTTTTTAGGAAATGATTTAAGCTCAACCACACACACTATAGTTATTAACGCGAGTTTCTCCCTCACTAATGAGGGCAATTTATATTTGAAGGAGAGAAGAGGAGTTACAATTTTGTTTTCAAAAATTTTTGATAAATTTTTTGTTATAAAATGATATTTATTTAATTTTTAAAAATGTCTTTAGGAATTTTAAGTCAGAATTTTAGTTTCAAAATTGAACACGTCATTATGAACAATATATCACCTCAGAAGGCGAAGATATCATTCTTTAGTGGGTTCAAATAATGAAGCTGAAAATCTCACCCCAATTGTAATAATCAAATCTAAGGAAGAACTACATATGACCCCGAATGGTTAAAATGAGGTTCTACCTATATTTAATTATTACAACCTGGATGAAAACATCATTATTTTCATATTCAAAAAATACTATGACAAATGATATATCTCCCTGAGGGAACAAGATATCACTTATCGTCGATCAACCAAACATGACGATAATAATCATCATTGATCTTAATTTTTTTTAAGAAGACTAGTTTAGTTTTGGAATTTGATTATTTTGAAAAAGTGGATGTGGGTTCTAAATCTCCTACTAGCGTAAGCCCTTTTATTTAATTATATTATAGGAAATTGCAGTCTCCTATAAATACTTTCTATTAAAATATCAATATAAATTTTGTTTAGAGATTTTCTAAAAGTGATATCAAAGAAGGTGAATTTGGTGTTTAAAAAGGGATTGGGTCAAATTTGAACACTTATTTCCAAAATAAATAAAGGAGGGCTATGAGACACTTTGGGATTCTGCAATAATTCAGAAGGGCCTCAGCCTAAGCTGAGTGTTGAGCTTCAAGTTTTGGATTGAGAAAATCTTATTATTTGAGCTGAATAATTTATTACAAATTTGGCATTATATTCCCTGTGGTTAGGGTTTTATGATTCAAATTTTGCCCCAGATTTTAAATCTAAATTGGGCACTAGACTACAGTAGCATTATCTTAGCTAATGCAATACAAAACCTGGACTTACCCTAGCCTGGATTGGGTAGCCAGCTAACCATCTAGTCGATTAAAATTCATTTATCAGATCAATTTTATGAAAAAGTGGTAGGGAAGTTATTGTTAATGTTTTTGAGAATTGGAACTGACGTCTAAAGCGGATCCTAATTGGTCCATTGACTTATGCTGAGTGGGAATGCTTTAAGAAAGTGCAATTAAAATTTTGAAAACTTTTAAATTTGTTTCTAACTCAAATCTTGCTAATAGACTCTATTAATTATATAAAATGTATATGTAGAAATTTTAGAAAGGCTTAAAAATTACATTTCCTTGGAGATTGCACAACATCCACTAGAAAGATTTGCACCCTCAAATACCAAGTGGTCTACGAGAACCAACAAGCGAGGAGGTGCCTAACATAGATGAGACAATCAATAGTATACTTCTGCTGACTCCCGGTGGTCCTGGGCTTACTTCATTGATTTAAGTAGAAAACGTTTACTCACTCTATCATCATGAATATTCCAAATTGCAATAGACATGATTAACATTTTACCTATATATGTACCACTATTTTCATTATAGAAAATTATAAGAAAAAAATCCTCATTGTAATTAATTATATTCTCTATAATTAGGTTATCCTTCCAAACCTGGATCTTGAGATCTCTAGTTTTTTTTTTATTGACTTATTTCTTTCATGAGTTTTTGACTCATTCTTCTCGATGATTTCTCAACTCTTTATATATTCAGCTCGTTAGTTAACAAATCTTTTATATTCTTCTTTGACTTTACAAATTTAACTATTATAACTTAGCTTGAGAGTAATTGTTTAACAATATTATACTGACAATGTATGTTGATAATGTATGTTCTTAAGTTTTGACCATCTAATTAGAGGATTTCATGTCATAACCACATTTCCCAAAGTAAATATTCATCCATTAGTAAATTTAGAGTCTTTTATCTCACATATCCAACTTGCATTAGTATATACTTCAAGAAAGCAAGAAATATATTTGATATAGTGTGGCTTATATTCATGTGAATACCTTATGTTACTAAGAACTTTTATGATTGTTTTCTAGTGACAAGCTCTTGGATTCCTCATGTGAATGCTTAATCTACCAACAATGGTGATAGGGTTTGGTATTACACTCAACATAGGAGATACATTTTCCTCTATTCTTGGGTAGATTACAACATGAATCAATGAGAGTTTTAACAATGCTAGAATAATCTTTGTTAAATTTGTAAAGTATATTGTTAGTATGGTGTAACTAAGTTAAAATGAGACGATTAAATAACCTTGTGATTTCTATCCTAAATATTTCATTAACTAGTTCCATGTTCATCATGTTGAAGCTCAAGCATATCATGGCTGTGATAAATTTAATCTTTAGATAATTATTATCCAAAATAAGCATATCATTTACATATATATATTAATCACACTTATTAATTTATATTGTTCGTCAATATAAAATCATGAATTTTCTTGCCCCATTATTTTATTTTATATAAGACTTCATAAATTTATAATTTTTCTTCTCTTATCTTATAGTTTCATAGCCTTTAGTTTACTCTACATAGATTCCTTAGAATATCTACTAAGAAAAGTTATCTTCATGTCTATTAACAAACTTTATGATTTTATAACTTTATAGAATTGAACATAAATTAATTAAGGTTCTTTTTTTTTAATAAAACCTACGAAAGAGCCTGTGCGTTAACATAAATAAAATAGATAGAAGTCCTACCAAGGACAAAGTCAAAAATACAATACAAAAAATGGCATAAAGGAAACAACAAACAGTGGAAAGCCAAAAGTCAGCCAGGCTCAATCCTTGGCAGTAATTTTCTTACTACCTTGTAGAAGCTTGATAAGGACCATCCAGAGGAGGAAGTAAGCAATTTTCCACACTGGTAAAGCCACCAAACAGAGCAAGAGAAACACCCCCAAAGGTTGTCAACATGCCACATACATGCAGATGTTGATAAACAAGACAACTGCCACATTATTGCCCGGACCTCAATCTGCGAAGGCCAAAAAAAAAAAAAAAACCCCAAAATAGTCCAACTAAAAGGACCAAGAGGAACACCCACATTAATCAAATATAAAAAACAGCCCCAACCATAAAAACTCCAATAGGAGATAAACACAAAGATATAAATCATTTCTTTTGGATTTCTATTTTCCATGCTTACCACTCTTTTTAAAGAAACTAACATCAGCAATTTGAAGTATACTTAAATCAAAATTATCTTGAGACTCCAAATCATTCTCAATCATTTCCTCTCTACTTGCTAAGGAAGTGCCATCATCAAACCAATAACCATTCATCACCTCCTTCTCCCTTGAGTTACAAGCAAGTTGAGCTAATAAAGCATCACTCAAAATAACTAATATAGACACATCAATCAGAGGGACATCAACAACAATCTTAGCCACCTAAACATAACCCATGGGCAATGAAGGACTAAATCGGGTAGGAGTAACCAAGACATTAGCCACCTCACCACTTCCAACAGGCAAAATCCCACCCACATGTAAAACCAAATCATAGTCAATAGAATCATCAGAACTCATAGGTTCAACATTTCTTCCATCCATATTAGAACTAAGAGATACATTAAGACTAGCTAATGAATTGACTAAGCAATGATGAGGCTCAATATCCCCAAAACCATCCTCATTAATTCCATAAGAAGGTTCTAGGTCAAATCTTAGGGGTAATTTTAGGTTCCCTAGTTGGTGGACCATTGACACCAATTCCAGGAAAAACTTAGACCATGAGTTCACCTGAACTCAAGGCCCAAGCCCATTAAATTTGGGCCCAAATTGAATCCCATAGGGTGGTTAACCAAATCACCAAAGGTAACCACCAGGTTAAATTACCTTATAAAATTCCTAAATCACTATCCTAGTCCTGGAAAGGGATGAAATCAGTGGCTCTAAACTTCCTAGACTAAGCATAATTAACACACCAGAGCTCATATCCTAATTATCATTAGAAAGGTCATTATAACAATTTGAAATAAGGGCCAAACCATTACCCTTGATCTAAAATTGGCTAAATTGTGCCCTTAAATAATTCAAACAGGGTGGATAAAATTTAGACATACAGACATGCCCTAATTCAATCCCTCAAAGTCTCAAGCTATGAAGAGTTCAATCCTCAAGGTGGATAAAATTTGGACATACAGAAATTGGGGCTGAATTTTTATTTGTTTAGGCCTCCAGTGGTCAAGGGTCTAGCTAAGGTGGAAAGATATCTGGAGGTCCGGTGAGCTCGATTGAAGAGTCAATTGGGCATGGGGAAGCTTGGATTAATGGGAAGGCTTGGGTTGACCCAAACATTTATGATTTCGACCAACTTGGTTTAAGTCAAGACTTGAGCTTGACGGGGGAGGTAGGTTGGGTCATGGTGAACCCAACCATGGATTTAATTGGCCATGAGGTGGCTAAATTCCACAATATGTCTTAGGTTGACCAAATTCTTGGCATATTTTGGTCCATTTGGGTCATACCCTGGTTAAGCTAGGACATGGGATTGATGGGGAAGATACATTGGGTCAAGAGGCACCCAATGCAAGTGTCAATTAGGTCTGGTATGGTCTACAGAGGAAGATGGTTTGGGTCAAAGTGATTTTGGCCACTTTGAGCAAGCCTAGAGGTTGACCTAAGTCAACCCAAGGGTGGGGCTAACTAAGGTAGGTGTGTTGGACCTAGGGCCACCTCATGGAGGTGTTGTTTGGCTTGGTGGGGCTTAGGTTAAGAAATGGCTCTACCCATAGTGGTTTTGACCACTTTGGGTTAGTTTAATTCCAACCCAAGTTGACCTAAGGACTGGTCAACTAGGGTAGGCGTTTTGGGTTAAGGGAGACCCAATGCCACCATTGGTTTGATCCAATTTAGCTAGGGTTGTTATTTGGCTCATAGGGGACCTCTCTTTGGGCACTTGGGTCATGTTAAATGGCTAACCAAAGTGAGCCCAAGGCATGGGCCTTCAAGAGGGGTCTCTTAAGAACCTAAGAGGTCATCCCATGGGTTTGGGTTGTTTTGCCAATGCCTTGGTCAAAGGGTTTAAATGGGTTGGAGTGTATGAGAAGTGGGTCAAATTTGGTTGATTTGGTCAACCAAGTTGATCAAGGGTCAAGGGTTAGGTCCATTAAGTTTAAATTAATTATATGAACTCAATGGAAGTGGTCCCAATTCAAAGGGAGCTCATTTGGTTAGAAATGGGTGTTTAAACCCTTAAGGAACACTTCAGTCAACCATGATTAACTTGGTCAACCTTATCAAATAAAATGGTGGGTTTAGTCCAATGTGTTCTTAATGATATTTAGGATCCATTGGGATAGGTTTGAAGGCTGTTAAGGTAGAACTATATTGAGTTTTAGGAAAAAGATAAAAAATACCCTTAAAGGGCATTTTAGTCATTTTGGCCCCTGGTCAACCCTGCGTCAAACTTGATCCAGCAAAGTGTAGGTTACTGGTTAACATGTCATGAAAAGGGCTATAGGTGTGGTTAGAAGGTTTGTAAAGAGTTCCAAGATTAAATTCCATTGAATGGCAAGTCCAATGACATATGTCATAAATATTTGAAGGTTTTGCAATCTTTAAAAATCAATTCAGTTTTTAGTGGTAGAGACAGTGTGGTGGGGTTGAAATATGCCCAACGTAGAAGATTGAGGTTGAGTGATCATATGATGTGATCGAGATATGCCCATTACAGAGGATCGAGGTTGAATGATCATGTGGTGGGGTAGAAATATGCCTAACATAGAAGATCAAGGTTAAATGATCATATGATGGGGTTGAAATATGCCCAACATAGAGGATCGAGGTTGAATGGGGTAGAAATATTTCCAACACAGAGGATCAAGGTTGAATGATTATGTGATGGGAGTCAAAATAAGCCTAAAATAGAGGATCAAGGTTGAATGATTATGTGATGGGAGTCAAAATAAGCCTAAAATAGAGGATTGAGGTTGAATGATTGTGTGATGGGGTTGAGATATGCCCATCATAGAGGATGGAGGTTGAATGATAGTATTGCGGGGTCAAAATATGCATAACATAGAGGATCAAAGCTTAAGGGAATGCAACACCTAACCTTAAAGAAAAGTGAACATGAAATAATTGATTGACGATTTTGATGTTTTCAAAAATTATTTTGATAGTGAAAATAGAATTGATCAAAGTTAATTCAGGACATCAAAATATTTCATTAATTAAAAATTTGAGCTACATCAAGCATAGTATTTCTTAAGGAAACACCCGTTGAAAGGTAACATGGGGTGATTTACTTTAGAATCCACTAGCTGATATGAGCCCCATTCGTAGACAGTTTCTATGATGAAGGGTCCTTCCCATGCTAGTTCAAACTTTCTAATGATCTTTAGGTGAACTAAGATGGGCCTCCGAAGAACCAAGGCCAAGTTTCTTACTTGGAATATTCTAGTTCTCACAAACTTGTCATGAGCTTGAACCATTTTGGGCTTTATACAACTCTAGACTCTGTCGAGCTTGGAGACAATGCTCTTCAAGGCCTTCGAGTTCTTCTTGCCGGAGTTTTGCTTTTGTTTAGTTGTAATTTGATTCTAGACGGAAACTATAAAGGAAGGAATTTGCATGAAGTATGATCTCGAACTCATATACACTAGTGCAAACAAAGTGTATTGGGTCTGGGTCCTATAAGTGGTCCAATATTATTGAGGGTCTTTTCAATAATCTATATGAGAGTCTTGTTAAAGGCCTTTGCCAACCCTTTAGCAAGTGGGTAAAAGATAGTTGAGTATGTCCAGTCGATATTATGGCGCCCTATAAAATTATTGATTTTTTTAGACTTGAAAGTGGACCCATTATCAGATATGATTCTGTGGGGTACATTGAATCGATATATGATATGGTCACCAAAAATTTCAACATGGTGTGATGTTACATTTCATAGGGAAACTGCTTCCGCCAACTTTAAAAAGTAGTTAGTCATAACTAATATGAAGTGATACCCTTTGATGAAGGAGTTTCAATTAATCCAATAACATATGTGCCCTAACTTTCGAAGGGCCACGAAGCTATCGTAGAATGCAACACATTAGGTGGCTGATGTAAAACCACACCATGGACCTGGCAATGATGACAATGTTTTGTAACATTCATGCAATTGTCAATCATTGTAGGCCAATAATATTCAAGTATCTTAATTTTCAACTTTATTTTTAGATCCAATTGATGAGCACCGCATAGTTCGGAATGGACCTCATAAATGTTATTCAGGGCCCCATGTTTGTCTAAACAATGTAACCATATCTGATTGAATAATCTACAGTACAACGTATTGTTGACTAGTGCATATGATAGGGCATATTTCTTAATGTGGTTGACAAGGGATTTATCATGGGGAAGTTTTCCTTCTTGAACCAGTCGCCTTCTTTGTCGATTGTTGAAGAGGAGGAAAGGATTTAGGAAGATTACTTGTTGAAGTGTTCTAAATCCATAGGAGATAGGACTTGACGACCCTGAATCTTTATAAGAATGGAGTTTTCTTCTGGACATGTAAATTCCTTTGCAAGCTTAGCTAGGGAATCCGCCGCAAAATTACTTCCATGAGGAACCATATACAAAATTATGATCGAGATTTGCAAGAGGAGGTGAGTGGTGTATTGGTGGTACTTGAGGAATTTAGGGTTGAAAACCTTATAGGTTCTTATGATCTAGTTGATTACCAGTTAAGAATCACAAAAAATTTTAATTTCCTTAATCTCCATTAGAATTACAAGTTCTAGGCCATTTATCAAAACTTTATACTCAATCTCATTATTTGTGTAAGGCTCTGATAAATGATAGGCAAAAGGCATCATTCTCTTCTATATTGTTATGAAAATTAGGCCAATTCTGACTTTTTTGAGGATTATAAATTTTTAAATTTTTTCCCTTTGAGAGGATGCTGCGTCAGCAAAAAATAATTTCCTAGAACTAGGTTGTTGAATTCCTTAAGACTCATGAATTTCTTGTTAGGTAAATCATCATTTAAAGGGAAATTCGTTGGCAACGAGTGTACTGCAAGGAAGTCAACAATAGCCTGTCCTTTCATAACATGAAGGGAAATTAAAGTGATTTCAAAATGAAATAATAACATAGACCACCATGTTAAATGTCCTTAAAATGTAGGACGGTTCATAAGATATTGCAAGTGATTGACTCTGAAAATTAAGCTCACATGATGAGAAAACATGCAATGTCTTAGCTTTTGGATTACAAAAACCCAAGCAAGGCAATACTTCTCAATCGAAGGGTATTGGATTTCCATAGGAAGAAGCCTTCGACTTAGGTAATATAGAGTATTCTATTTCCCCTCATTGTTGACTTGAGCTAGGAGAGCGCTAAGCAATACGTCGAGGGCAGTGATGTAAGGAATAAGAGGTTTTCCCAAAACAGGGCCTACCAAGCCTAGCACATTGGTAAGATATTCTTTGATATTATTAAAAGTATTTTGACATTTCTCATCTTAAATGAATCATATTCTCAGAGAATGGGGTCTTGATTCAAAATCTACACCGAATTCTAAATCTAAATTGGGCATTAAACCATAGTAGCCCGATCCTAGCTAATGTAGTATAAAACTTAAACTTTCCCCGGCTTGGATTAAGGAGATAGCTAATTACCTAGTCAATCAAAATTCGTAGTCTGGTCATTTTTATGAAAGAATGGTAGGGACATTACTGTTAAAGTTTTTAAGAATTGGGACTAACATCTAGAGAAGATCCTAATTGGTCAATTGACTTATGCTGGTTGAGAATGCTTAAAGAATATGTAATTAAAATTTTGGACACTTTTAAATTTGTTTCTAATGCAATGCTTGCTGATCAACTCGATTATATAGATAAAATATATATGTAGAAATTTTAAAAAGGCTTAAAAATAATTTTTTCTTAGACATTGCAAAATATCTCCTTGACAAATCTACACTCTTAAAGGCCAGGTGATCTGCCAGAACTCGTAGGCGGGGAGGTGCTTAACATGGAGGAGAAGTTCAATAATATGCTTATGTTGACTTCCAGCGGTCTCGAACTTACTTCTTAGATCATTAGAGTTTCTATGTTAGCCTAAAATTTTTAATTAATTTAAGTAAAATTTTTTTAGCAAACCCTCACAAGCCTTCGCATATCTTAGTTAAAATAAAAATAACAAGCAATAGCAAAAAAATTAAGAAAAGTAGGCAACCCTAATCGCAATCAAGATAAATCAAACACATCAATAAATCAAAATTAATTTCATAATGTAATGTCCATAGGCAAAATGCCGCTTTATTACAACCAAAATTTGCATAAATTAAACGTGATTAGGCACCATTAACAACAAACTTGAATTCTAATTTTAAGATTGACACAAGTTGACTTTGAGTGAGATACTCTTTGTCTTGATCTCATTGTCCTCCTCTTCTTTGGGCTCCTTAGATTCATCGTATCTGGATACTCAAATGAAAAAGAAAACTCTTCTCTCGAATGAGAGGTTTTTTTTTTTTTTTGCTTTGGGTACTAAAATGATCCAAATTTGAGCTTCTAAATGGTAAAGAATCCTCCCTTGAGGGATGTTCTTTCTTCTTTGAAATCCAAGTTTGGATCTTGGATCTATGTATCCTGACTCAAATGTCTATCTTTTACAACTTTTAACTTTATACAAATTACATCAATATTAACATAAAAAATTTAGACTCACATGTAGGGTTATCCTAAGCATTTAAAAATAAAATACATCCCAAGCAGTTTATATATGTGCATTAAATTGTAAACTCAGCCACACTTGGCCACTCTCTTATTTATTTGATGGCTAAGTAGTAGAAGCATCTAAAAAAATTATTAGTTTAAACCATTATTAATTTAGCCCTCTTTTATTGCCCTATACGAGCGTGGCCACCTGCATAAAATTATATGAGCAACCAGATCGGTCCTAACCTAAGAGTAAACTACCGCCAATCACATCAATTCACAGATTACATTTAAAATAACTAAAAACTCATATCAATCAATTTTCAATCATAGCATGCAATGAAAACTTGGAAAATCTGGCACACAACAGTAAAAAGTAAACACCGGCCTAACCGAGACTAGAGTTGATTATCCTAGCAACCCATCTAAAGTATGTGTAAAAGGGTTGTGTGATTGGGGTAGATCCTAAGCTAGGCAATCTGTTTAATTTAAAAAATATTGTACTAAAAAATTACTTATAGAAATAGTAAGAAAATAGTGCCAAATGAAGCTGTAAAAATTATAATAATTAAAATCATAGCAAACATGTGATAATGTAGACAAAACAGTTATTATAATTGCTATAAAGAAATTACTAATGGTTACAACTGTTGCAAAGCTCTAAAGACCAGATTTGAAATGATTATAACCATTGCAATATCAATGACATTTTTAGCCACTGCAAATCATATTAGTAGGAGTCTTATATTTTCCAAATTCCAACTATTATAATGACTAAAAATAGTCCAATGGCTACTTTACAATAGCATGGTTGTTAAAACCACTATTAATGTTTATTTGCAATAGTTATAACCACCAGAAACTCCTCTAACCAAGCTGTTTTAAAGCTATTACAAAAAAATTTATTGGTAAAACGTAAAGGCAATAATTATAATTTTCTAAACCACTATAATAATTTTTACGACGATTTTAATAGCTAAAATTTACTGTCAAAATCATAGCTAAATCCTTTATTTTTAATGAACATACTTGGATCCCAAAATTATCACATCAGTTTCATAAATGCTTTCTTTTCAATACTACAACTACAATTTTCAACTCACAGATGAAATGAAGAGATATAAAGCAAAATGCAATCAATAGCAACAACAATGCAACAATCCATCAATCATTCTATGTTCTTTGTGATGGTGTTCATCATTCAAATTGTCATAGCTACTTACACCTGTTCATTTTCACTGCGCTCATTCTGCTTCTTCTTCTCATTATTATAAACATTTTCCTGCGATGGTTTAACGTCGCCCATCTCAATAGCTTCGCCTTTCGAAGCAGTAGCAGCAGATATTTCTCCTTTGTTGTTTCTGTAAATCACATACAGTATCAGCTGAACTGCACCCAGAGCACTCCCACAACCATTTGGTATCTGGCACCACAAAGTAACATATTAGCACAATTTTTCTTTAATGAAGAAAGAATTTGTAGCACTTAATGCTTACAATGATGAAAGGATCATGGCCAAGCAACCCGTAGATAAACCATGAAGTCCCGCACAAGAATACAAACAGAGATAGGAAGAATGGCATGAACTCCACACTCTTTGTCTTTACCACTAGCCTCTGCAATACACACATATCATAAGCTTTTATTGTTCTTCCCTTCCAATGCAATTAAAGGTTGTTTTCATTTCTAAATATGTCAATTTAAAGGTTAACCAGCTAACAAACAAACCCATTCTCAATCTGAATTAGGGCTGTCAAAATCGGGTCACGTGTTGGGTTTGGGTCCAACCCGAAACAGACCCAACACTAATCAACTCGACCCGAACCCAATCGCTTTGTGTCCGGGTCAACCCGAAGCCAACCCTGTTTTACAAAAGGGCCGAAATCCCTAACTTGAACACGACTCGGTTCAGATTGACCGAAACCTAAAATTTTTGGGTCGGATTTCGGGCCGGGTCAAATATTGACACCTCTAGTCTGAATAAGCATAAAAAACTAAGGCTTCGTTTGGGACGGCTTTCTTACTACTTCTTAAAATGACTTTTTAGTACAAAAATTAGATTTTATGTATAAGAAAACAGCTTTAAGAAGCAGAAAGAAAGCCGTCCCAAACGAAGCCTAAATCTCATTAAGTTTTAGGTGCAAGAATAAGCATTTGAGGGATTACCATGATAGACAAAGGCGAGGCATACATGCAAATAGAGAAGATAGTGGCAGCTGAACCACAGAAAAGCTTTCGTGTGTGGCCATGGAGGGCGAGCACAGAGATGAGAGCAACAGCAGCAAACAAAGAGGTAACAAGCACCAGTAGGCCAAACATGCGAGCCTTCACCTTTTTTGGTGCATAAATCAGGAAGATGAGCACGTAGATGGCTTCAATGACCGCCCCAGTGCCATTAATTGTCCACACAAGCATGTTATTTGGTGAAACAAAGGGTAATCCATACCTTCATGTAAAAAAAACTAACATCAAATGAATTGTTTATGGAACAAAAGATGCGCATAATATGCAGAAAGAATTGTTTTCTTTGGGGCTTTATTGGGAGTTTTTATTCTGTACGGAGACCAGACAGGAGAATCGTCTGGTTAAACATTGGGTACCCAGCGGTATCTAGCGGTACTGAGTGCCGGTACCGAGCTGGGTACCCACCAATGAAGTGACGTGCCGCATTTTTATTGATCTCCGGACGCTCTCCCCACTCCGCACAGAATAATTCTTCCTTCATTGACCTGTTCAGTTCAGAACTCATTGAGCAAATCAACGATACTAAAATAATAATTGGGTCATCTGATGGATTAGTTCTATAAAATACTCTCTGCAGCGGTTTTTCCAATACATTGAAAATTCTTTTATCATAGCACCTACCATTGTAGTTTGAAAGGGTAGAAATATTTTTCCATACAAATTTATTTTACAATATTTAAAAATAAAATGACAACCGACTAGTAAATCAAGACCGTTCATCTTAAACTTCATGATAATAGCTATGATGATGCTAAATTTCAAGATAATTTGATCATGCAGCAAACGTAGAAATGCAACATCATGACGGAGAGTTCATATATATTTCATCTCTATATATAGAGAGAGAGAAATTAAAGATAAGTATGAAATTAGTTATAGAAAAGAAAATTATAATACCATTACCATATAGAAATTGAATTTCACATATGGAGGAGGTGAATTTTTAGTTCAAAAGGCTCATTAGCTGGATTTGAACCTCTGACATCTAACTTGAGAACAAATAAGCATACGCTTGAGCTAGAGCTCTTTACTATGAAGAATCTCTCTCTCTCTCTCTCCACAAAATTAGATTTTGATGTTATATATTCAGAAGTAAGATCAAAGTCATTCATTACTAGTCATTTGCATGATCGTTAGAATATACATCAAAATTTCATAATGAATGACTCCAATTTAGGGGTGTAAGTGAGCTGAGCTGGCTCGAGCTCGACTCGTTAAGGAGGCAGACCGCGGCGAAAGGCTTGCAAGCTCTTTTTCCGTGGCACGAACCCAGCTCAAGCTCGACTTGAGTTCGAGCTATTTGGCTGGCGATTCGAGCTCGAATTAGACCTTACTCGAACTCAATTCGACTCATTTGCACCCCTACTCCAATTACATGACAAAACAACTCAATTAGAGAATATATAAACTATCAATTGGCTTAAAATCAAATTCATGACTTTTTGATAAAATTTTGAGAATTTAACAATTTTGATTGATGAAATATATGAACATAATTATATTTCAAAAGCAAGTTTTCATGCTTTGAGATCATTCTTGTAATGTTTTGATCAACAACAGAAGTGATGAAGCCATATTTATGCATAAAATTTTGATAATTGCAAAAATATACTTTTTTTTAAGATATTAAAAGGAGGTTAGGGAAAGTTACCAGGCGGAGAGGAGGCAGTTTAGCAAGGTCATATTATACGGAACGCCGGAGAAGTCTTCCGTGGATTTTTTCCGGATAACTCTCAGGAACGTAATGCTGTAAATAAAAATAAAATCGGACCAATACAAAAATAATTGGTAAGGAAAATTCAGAAAATACGTGCTATTTCAAAAAAATTAAAACAAATTCTAAGCCATTTGTTCCTGAAGCAGAGCTCTTCTTAAGAAAAAAAAATCATCACTAAATAAAATTAAAATTTAAGGAATTAACAAAAAAACTAAGGGAAAAAATTAAGAAAAAAGCAACTCTTTATTTATTTATGGTTAGATTTGATTGATTTTAAATTTATTTTAAAATAAATGTAAAATAAGATTTAATTGATATGAAAATAAAAATTTTTAATGGATTTTAAAACTCTTAAATTCATTTTAAAATAAATACAATATATAAATAATCCATAAACTTTATATTAAATTCTTCTCAAAGACAAATTAAAAGATTTAGGTTTCATTTGGGATAGTCTTTTATTACTTTCTAAAATAATTTTTTTTAAAAAAATAATTAAAATTCATAAACTCTTAAATTCCTTTTCAATTTCTTAAAATCAAAACTTTCTGAGTGAATTTTAAAACTCTTAAATTCATTTTAAAATAAATACAATATATAAATAATCCATAAACTTTATATTAAATTCTTCTCAAAGACAAATTAAGCATTTTAAGTTTCATTTGGGATAGTTTTTTATTACTTTCTAAAATATTAATTAAAATTTTTTTACTAAAAAATTGCTTTAAAAATAATAAAAAAGCTGTTTTAAAAAATATCAAGAAAGTAACCTTAGAATAGAGCTAATCTCACCAGTTTTTTCTCCAAAACTTAAAAACTTTAAATTTAAATTAAAAGAAAAAAGAAAAGAAAGATGGAACGCATAAAAGAATCGAAAAAAAAAAAAAAAACAGAAATGCAAAGCCTTTCTTCTTATGATTTGCAGAGCAGAGAAGGCATGCAGATACTCACATGGGAGACAAGAACAGGAAGAGAGCAGTGGCATTCCCTACAAATGAAATGAACATCAGAACAAAAAGAGAAAAAAATCCAAGAACCAGAAGAAAAAGAAATTAAAGAAGAAGAACCCACCGAAAATCCCAAAGATAAAATGCGCAATTTCCATCAGATTATTCCACCTTAATTACTTCGTCAAAAACTATAATCTTTCTCTCACAGAGTTTCAGACAAACGACAGAGCATTCTGTTTTGGCCTTATGAAAAGCTATCTATATATAGAGATAGAGGAGAAGAAGAAGAAGAAGAAGAGAGAGAGAGAGAGAGAGAGAGAGAGGTATTGATTGCGTTCACATCCGCTATAATTTCCCTGGTTGAGATGGTAAAAGCTTTTAGAACTGTTGAATCAATAACGACAAAATTCTGGCACAAACGATTCCCTCATGTGTTTTCCTTTGTTAAGCTTTCACAGCTTAGCCCTGCGGAAAAAAAGCTAAGTGGTTAAAAAGTTTTCTTATATTAGAAAATTATTTTAGAATTTGTTATTAATTGAGATTTAGGCTTCTTTTACGGAGAAATTATGCTGTGTGGAGAACGTCACGAGATCAACAAGAATATTTCACGTTTGCAGTACCGAGTCACAATACTGAACAGTACCAAGCCACGGTACCGAGCAAGGGGTGATGAGGAGCATTCTGGTTGTTTCCGGATGGCATTCCGCGTCCGCACAGAATAATTAATCTCGTTTGGAACAACTTTCTTATTTTTCTTAAAACAATTTTCTATCATAAAAATTTTAATTTTTTACTAAGAAAGCCGCTTTAAGAAGTAGTAAACAAGTCGTTAGGCTTCGTTTGGAAACGGCTTATTTACTACTTCTTAAATCAACTTTTCAGTGCAAAAATTAAATTAAAATTTTTGTAATAAAAAGTTGTTTTAAGAAGTAATAATAAAGCCGTCCTAAATGAAGCCTTCGACTTTTTTTAAGAAAGTTGTTTTTTACTATTTTTTTAAATAATTTTTAATGCAAAAATTTTAAATAAAAGTTTATTTTAAAAAATAATAAGAAAGCTATCTCAAACAAGGCCTTAGTTATATTATAGGCTATGTATTAAACCTTCATTTGATATAGTATTTTTATTGTTTTCTAAAATAATTTTTAAGTAAAAAAAATTTTAAAAACTGTCCGAAAAGGTAATAAAAAAGTTGTCCCAAACAAAATCTTCTTTAAGAATTTGTTAGTTCATTAATTCATTGCGAATATATATATATATATATATATATAGTGTTTTATTTTGCAATATTTTAAAATTTTTATTTATTTGACATTTAAATCCTAAAATTATTGATTTTCGAGATCAAATTTCTCCAATATTAAATTGCTAATTGCATGTGTACCCTAGTAAGGAAACAAAATTAAAATATGAAAAAATTACATCAGAATATTCTGATAGAAAATAATTATAACTAATTATTTATATATTATATTTATCTCAAAATAAATTTAATAATTTAAAAATATTTAATTAATTTTTTTTTGTAGATTATTATCATTTAAAATTTTTTCAATGATAAATAATAATAATGTAATATATATATGATTTTTTTTTTTTTGGGGGCGGGTGGGTGGGTGGGGGGATTAGCGGTAGATCTCAAACATACACATAGAACACATACACGAGATTCGAGCCCATGACCTCTTAGTTGGGAGAAAAACTCCCAAACAAACAAATCCCGAAGAGTTGTATTTTCACCTCCCTTTCACTTGAGATTAGCGGCAGCACCCAAACATACACATACAACACATACACGTGACTCGAGCCCATGACCTCTTAGTTGGGAGCAAAACTCCCAACTAACAAATCACGAAGAGTTGTATTTTCACCTCCCTTTCACTTGAGATTATTATCTCACAATCCGTGCCAAGTAAAGTTATAAAACATTAAAAAGAGTCGAACCAAACCGAGACGTTCAATCGACATAACTTACTTTAGAGAGAGAGAATTTTGATAGGCGGGAGCTTTGACTCTCATGGTAGAGATCGTATATTAGAGATATTGTGTACTTAAAAGTGTGTATGAGTTTATAATTAAAGTTTGATTTGAGATAGCTTTTTTATTGCTTTCTAAAGCAGATTTTTATTACAAAATATTTTTTGATTAGAAACTTTTGTACTAAAAAGCTGTAAGTAAATTATCCGAAACTAAACCTAAATTAGCTCAAAGTATGTTTTTTATTTCAACTTGAGTTAAAAGTTTGAGTCTAGCAGCATTGCTCAATGTCAGGCCAAATTTCAAGCTAAATCGAGTAAAGTCTATTAAATTTATAAAATATGTATTTATAATTACAAATATGATTATTATTTATATTAATTATTCAAAAAAGATTTATAAGATATATTATAAAACATGTAAATATACATGCAGAAATGAGTATTTATATTACTTTTATGTGTTAGGTAATTATAAATATACCTGTATATGTCTGTATCAAACATATATTGAGATGATTTTAAGGCTATGTTTGATACAGCTTTCTCATTACTTTCAAAAGCAGCTTTGTAGTACAAAAATTTCGAGTTTAAAATTTTTTTTACTAAAAACTACTTTAGAAAGTAAGAGAAAAGTTGTCCAAAACGAAGCCTAAATTAATTAATTTAGAAATATTACATGCAAATAAAGACATTAAATGAAATAAGAAATGATAAGAAGTTGACACATGTGTTATATATAAGTACCGCAAAATATATTTGCACTTTCTATTTGTGCAGGAAGATACCCCATAATCTTTTAATGATACTAAGGCATTGAAATGTCACCAAATATCATCTTGAACGTGCACAAATATCGAGACATATTCAAGTTAAAAACTTACTCCAATTTTAACAAACTTATAGTCAAACTGACCGTCTCAATAAGACAAACCCAATGACACCAAAATCGGTCAAGTCTGAGCCCAAATTGGTCTGAATTAAGAGGCTGAAGTGTTTTCGGAAGGTTCAAAGCATTATTTGGATGACAAAATAATATCAAAATATGGCATGCTTATAGTTGAATCGAGCGGCTCGACGAGATGAATCCAATGAACCCAAGATAGCTGAATTCTCACATCATTAAGGCACTTAAACATTTGAAAAAAAATTGTATGATCAGGGAATCAATACGTGCCATTGAATGGAGCATTTCGAACCTGCACCGTATCTTCTTTATATTTACGGGGTGTTCCACTCAAGAAAATCTATAAATAGACCCTCACTCTCAACATGGAGGGGAATCTTTTGCTATAGATTGGAGAGAGCTCGAGGCCACTGATTATGATCCCTCCGACCACTATCACCCCCCAACTACGGTCACTCAGATAGTCCATCTGATCAACATTGCCCGTCGACTACGGTCCTTTAGACCTCTGTCGCCTAGCGATTATGGTCCCTCCGACCTGCGTTGCCTGCCAACTATGGTCCCTCCAACCACCATCACTACAGCTATGGTCCCTCCAACCTCTTTCACCCGCCAACTACGGTCTCTCCGACCTCCGTCTCCTATCGACTACGATCCATATGATCAACGTTGCTCACTTACTATGGTTCCTACGACCATCGTCGCTCATCAACTATAGTCCCTCTGATCTCCATTGCACAAACACATCCCTGCCAACCAAATGATCAAGCCAGTGTTCTCTTGAGAATGACCCCCTTATCATTGGATTTCATCTAACCCCAAATATATAACGTGGTTTATATGGTACATTGAGCCAATGCCTCCACCCCCCCCCCCCCCCCCCCCTGGTGAAAGGGAACCATTTTAATCAACTACAAACATTAGTGAAATTATTTTAACTTGGCCAATTTCCGTGGTTTTTCCCCTTTTTAGAGTTTTCCATGTAAAAATCTTGGTGTCTCTTATGACTCTCACTCCCCTCCCTTTTTATCTATTTATGTGTTGGATCTTCATATAAATCTAAGATGTTAAACTCCCCATTCACCAGTTGTGGAGATATCAACACTTCAAAGCTCATGGCCTTTTGTCCAATGGGAGATTAATATAATGGGGCCCTTTCTCTTATGATTGTCGAACAACGAAAGTTAATCCTCTTGGTAGTGGACTATTTCACTAAATGGCTTGAGGCTGAACTTATGGCAAAAATCATGAAGTAAATGCCAAGCAATTTATTTTAAAAAAATATAATTTATCATTTTGGCCTTTTGGCAAAGATCATTATCTATAATGAGACTTAGTTTACTGAAAAAGCCTTTACAACATTCTGCAAGGATCTCCATATCCAATTAGCACTACAAGAAAAACGTCAAAATCCGGCGGTTACGCTAGATTAACCGGCGGTTTTATGTATTACCGGCGGCTTTACGGCGGTTTTCCCGCCGCCGGAAAAATGGCGTAGGAAACTTCTACCTGCGGTTTTTTACCGGCGGCAGTTTTCCGGCGGTGCATACCGTCGGTGACAACCGGATTTGGAGATGGAGATCATAGCAAGCAAATCTAACACTAAATGGCTTATACTAAATGTCACAATCAACAATTTTGATCTACCCTAAAAAAAAATTTAGATCTACCAAAATGATTACAACATTACCTCTTGCATTACTATCTAAATCATCCAAAATAACTCTAACACTTGCAAATGTCTAGTGAGAATAAATAATCAAAGAAAAAACATAAAATATACCTTAAAATAGAAATCTAGGGTTGAAAAATTGAAGTCGGTTGTCGGTTTGGGGTCGGACTGGGTCAGCGAGGTCGGACGTCGGAGTGGCGGTCGGATCTGGGTCGGCGGTCGGAGAAGTTTCGTCGGCGGCGGTCGGAGATGCTTCGTCGGTCGCGGTCGGATGAGCAGAGGCGAGCGGAGGAGAGGGAAACGAGAGAGAAAGAATGAGGAAGAATGAAATGTGAGTTGCGGGCCTGGTCGTTTTAGGGCACTGACCGGCGGTTTTCCGGCAGTCCAAACCGCCGGTACAAAATTACTTATCAACGGCGGTCCAGGTCGCCGTTAAACCGCTGGTTAATATTGATATCCGGCGATTTTCCGGCAGTTTTTGGACCGTCGTTAGTACCGGCGGCTTAACGTACAAAAAACACCAGTAGGCCGTCGTTAAAACCGGCGGTTAAACCGCCAGCTATACCGCCATCAATAAACCGCCGGTAATAGCCATTTTTCCTGTAGTGTAGTACGAACAATCATGACCAATCCTCAAATAAATGGGCAGACTGAGGTCATGAACTAAACTATATTGAAGGGATTGAAGTAGAGCCTCGGGCTAGGGAAATGGGCTGATGAACTCCCCAATGTCCTTTATGTAATAACTTGTATTTTGATTTTGCTATTTTTTTTCTAGAGTTAATATAACTCCAAATTATAATCCATCTTCACCATAGTGTTTTGATTGTAATATTTTACTTACATAATTCTTTTTGTAATTTTTTGATGTCGATAAAAATCCTTTAAAAATTGGTACCTATTGGTACAAATGAGGATTTCGGAACTGTTAGGTGTCCGTTTTGTAAATTGATTTTATTGATATTTTATAAATAACATGTTTTTTTTATGAATATTTTTGTGTAATTTTTGAAGTCATAAAATGATTTATTAGAGTTTTTTATTAAAAGAAATTGATTAAATTAATTATATAATATTAAATTATTATTTTATCATAAAAATATCTAATGTCACTAAAGCTTTTAAAAAGAAAAAAAACTTTCTCCCTTCTCATTTCACGTAATATAGAGTTGGCATGAGAGGTTTTGTGAGAGAAAGTTAGGAGAGAAATTAAAAGTTCAAATTTTGAGGTCGCGATGTGATTTTTGTCTGTCGAGCCTGATAGAAAACTTGCTTGTCTCATTATAAGGAACCTTTACACTATTTTTTATTTCAAAGATTTTAAATTTTTGGCATTTTTTGATCAAATTAATGTTTTTATTATCGAAAAATGTGAATAATTTTGTATTGATAAAACTTTGATCACGTATATTTTTGTAAGTTATAGAGATCACGATTGTGAACATATTGAATATTTATTTAAGATTTTTTATTGGGTGATTTTGAAAATAAAGTAATTTTTGTCAACCCGAAAATTTATTTTAACGTCTAAAAATAGTAGTATGGAATAATAAAAGTCTTAAAATATTATTTTATATAATTCATGTTATTTTGATAATTTTCTAAAAATATGCATTTTTGTCCAATAGGTTTCTTTTTGTTGTCTACCATTATGACATTTTTGTATCTTCTTAATTAAGCTCAATTATTTTATATTTTCTGTAATGCAATGAAAATGGATGTGGATATGTGCTTGATTAATAGTTGGTCGCTATTACAGTTATATTATTATGATAATAATGTGCGTGTGTAAAACAAACAAGTAAAGACTGGTTGACATGTTGGTTACAGACTAATTGACTTGTGTAGGATGGTGGGCTGATGAACTTTCCTTTAAATAAAGTAGTTTGATGTATCATCTACTAATTCATATGATATACTGATTTAGAGTTATAAGGAGATTATTACTATGCCAATAGGCAAAGAGTAACCACTTTATTTACTGAGCCAACGACTTACTAACAAAAAAAAAACCTTGATATATAGGACTTCTTACTTGTTTCGCATAACTACTAAAATGTATGATTTAAGACATTATTTTTATTATTTTACTAATTTATTAATATTGTACAGATTTATTATTATTGTATTATTTTATTACTCTAGCCAATTACTATTATTGATATATATACTAATATTATTTGATGCTATTAATTCATTATGTTAATACTAAGGATGTGATATAGCTTGTGATATATAGAATTTATTGAGCATGTGATTGAGATATTGAGATTGAGAAAGCGATACTGATTTAATGCTGATATTTAATACCTAGATAGTATGGATACACTCTTGTATAATTTTGCTACATTTATTTAATTTCAATAGTCTTTATTGATACTTTGATTTGATACTTTATCCCATTTCTTTACTGATTGGTATTACGAATACGATGATTATTTAATAGATTTGACACTCATACTAGTTTATTATTTTACTAGCTTTCATACTATAGTATTTTATTGGTTATAGATTATATTACTAATGCATGTGAATTTTATTATTTTTGCATTGATTCAATGATCATATGAATATCACTGCTATAATTTAACTGTTGACATGCATATTTCTCTTTTACCTTACTCTGAATTCAATTGTAGGTTTTGGTAACTTGTTAGTCTTTTTAAACTCATTATATATGGTTAAATGATTTTAGATTAGGGGAGGGGAGTAGGAGTGTGAGGCTGGTCATGATTCTTCAGGGTTTATTTCTTTTAGTTATTCTTTTATACTCAGGACAGAGTAGTTATAATATCATTGTATAGATCCAAAGTATTATATATAATTTTTAGTAATGAATATATATGTGTACATTAATATTTTGAATTATAAAATCACTTTTGCTTTTTCTTACTGATATATAATATTAGATAGTTATGATTATTATTTATTTAAAGGATAAATGAATAATTCTTTCAATTTAGATTCCAGGGCATCACACTTTGGGCCTATCGCAACACCTCTAAGACTCCTATAGGAGAAACACCATACAACCTCTACTTCGGTAATAAAGCCATTATCTTGGTTGATATTGGAATTTCAAGCCATTGAGTGCAAACTTTTTGATTTTAACAATAATGATGAAAAACTCTGAAATAACCTGGATCTTCTCCCATAAGTTAAAAATGTAGCCTTATTCAAAATTGATGCTTACACTAGAGAGTAGCTTGCCAATATAACTGAAAGGTTAAACATTGTAGCATTTCCATCAGAGACTTAGATTTATACAGCCTTGAGGCAGCCGATAAAGGACCCCAATGTAATAAACTATCCCCCTTTTGGGAAGGCCCTTTTATAGTAGCCCTTTTAACTGAAACATTCAATTAAGCTGAAGATTGTTGATTGAAAGGTACTACCACAAACCTGGAACACTGAGAACATTCAAAAATATTTTCAATAGTTATCACTGAAGCTACCTACTATATAGTTTTATGCCTTGAATTAAGTATTATGTAGCTCTTATATCTTTTAAGCTACATTGTATCTTCTTTTTCAAGATAATAAAATTTTCTTTAACCATTAACATTATTGTCTTTGTTTTCAAGAAAGGTCATTATGATCCAACAAAATTTAAACCTTACCATTGATTTGAGAAATAGAAAACATTCTCTATATCTCGGTCATTGGATGATCAATCCTAGGGGCATTCAATTCGACCTCTTTCACACAGGTTAACATCATCAAACAACACTTTGACAAATAAATCGAATAGTTAAAACATCTAGGTGGATATATCTCAACCACTTCCTATTCCACTAACTTAATAAAGTGGCCTCCCAACTTATAGTTAAGGAAAGGTTGAAAAATATTTGATAAGCTCTCTCTAGCCTTTAAAGATGTCAGGTTACCTATATGAGAAGCTTCACTAAAATATAAATAACAAAATTTTAAAATAATATATTATTATGCTCCAAAAATGTATCATTCATTTTAACATCAAAATATAGTCATCTCAAGTAACTAAACATACTCACTGCCATAAATAAAAAGAGAATCATATAGTAAAAAATATTATATATTACATGATTTTAACATCCTCATAATGACTTGAGAAGCCTTTTCTCAGTTCATTTTCAATATCATTATCATCTAAATATAGAAAAGAGTCCTCAAAGGCCTGGATGGGAGAAAACCCTTCAATCATAACCCCTACCTTGCACTGCATCAACCGAGCACCTTTTAAAAGGTATAGATGAAGTTGTCTTCCTCAAGGCACTAACGCTCCAGATCCCTTGCCTAAGCATCAAATATCTTATTATAAGCTTATTATATGCAATTCTGGACCACTTGAAGATAAGATGAGGACTTCTTGAATTTTTCCACAGCCTCCAGAGATATGGCCTCCATGCGGGTATCAGCATCTTGTATGGCTGCCTCTTTCTCCAAATATGATCATGTAATTCTTTATTTACTATCTTAAGGTTGCTCTTCTCTACTGCAAGTATCTTTAATGCTTCATTCTTTTAATTAGTTTCGATATGTGCCTCAAACAACTTAGTGTGAGAGTAATTAACCTCTTGATTTTTAAGGGAAAGAGTGGTGAACATCATCGCCAGCTCATCTCAGCACTCTGCTAGTTGGCTTTCCAACATTGACAACTCTTTAATCAATATATCCATCTTTTATTTATACCCCCATGTAAATATTTAACCTTCATAAACTCAACATTTCACTCATCCAATACTATGGCAAAGTGGGACTACACATCCATCTTCCATATAATATGTAGTGGACAAAAGACTATGAACATCAAAATAAAATTAAAAAAAAAAAGAGAAAGGGAAGGATATCAAGATATCTAACCACTTCTTTTACACATTGTCATCCAACATAGACATGCTTTAATACCTCTTCAGGGATTAGTACTTTGAGGGGACGAATCTCTCTATCTGAATTAAGGGAAGTAATTTCGATCATCTCAGAGCAAATGACATCCATGCATACTTCACCATCACTTGATAAGCCCACTACATTATTTACTCTTCTCTTCTATATAAATGAAGATCCCTTCTCTCCTTATCCTCTCAAAGGATTGTTGGATGAAGACTTTAGAGCATTGGGACTTGCTTCACAAACCTTCTTAGACTTCTTCAACTAAACTGCATGAGATCTTCCTACTTGAATAGAAAGGCTAACTTTAAAAAGTTTTTCCTTCAACACATACTGACTGATATTATGTAACTCATCCTAAAGACTCTTCGTGTCACAAAAATTAAGATTTTTGATATATCCTCCTCTCCTAGGTGCAGGAAGTATGGAAGCTCCTTCAAGCTCCCCCATTTTTTAGGAAGGCCCCAATCATTCTTAAAAAATAAAGAAGAAGAAAGAAAGAACTGGACCAATTCTTGGAAGGATTGCATGTTAAAAAATCCTGCAACATTTTACCTTTACATAAACATGCCCTTAAAAATCACTTATAAGCATGCATATCTTGGATAAGTGATCAACAGTCAGCTGGACACTGCTTCCTTTAAAAAGTTATCAAGCCCATAATGATCATAACCATCCTGCATAAGAATTAGGCCAAGGGGACCTATGGTTGGAGATTCGAGAGAGATCCAAGGCTTCAAGAGCTCCCACCATCACCAACAAACCTTCATTGACTATCGCTAGACCCCCCTGGCCATCGACCACCGCTAGACTTCTGCCTGACCATTATTGGACCACCGCCCAACTGCCAACCACTGTCAGACTTCCACCCAACCACCGAACTTTTGACTGACCATCGTCGGACCATCGCATTAGTGTCAACCACTATCAAACTTCCACTTGACCATCATCGGATTACCGCTTAGCCACCGTTGACCATTGCTAGACTTCTACGTGACCTTCGTCGGACTTCCATCCAGCCACCAATAATTGTTATACTTTCACCCAACCATCATTAGACCACTGCCTGGTTATCGACCTCCACCGACTTCTACCTTAGCCACCAACCATCATCGGGCTTCCACCCGACCATCGTCAGACCACTACCCTGCTATTGACTGTTGTCAAACTTCTACCTAGCAATGGATAGGCGTCAAACTTCTACTCGACCATCATGGGATCATTGCCCATTAGCTAAACCTTTGCCTAAATGTTGTCAGACCTCCTCCCAACCATTATTGGACCTTTGTACAACTTTCCAAAGTACTGTAATTTGATTGCCTCTAAGTCAAGGGATGAGTCAACCTTTATAATTCACTCAAATATAATGGAATATTTTCACCTAGGTGAGGCCTCATGATTTTTTCTTCTTTGAATTTTTCATGTAAAAAAGACTGGGTGTTTTACTTCTAAACCTGGATCTTGAGATCTCTAGTTTTTTTTTTATTGACTTATTTCTTTCATGAGTTTTTAACTCATTCTTCTCGATGATTTCTCAACTCTTTATATATTCAGTCATTTAGTTAACAAATCTATTATATTGTTCTTTGAATTTACAAATTTAACTATTATAACTTCGCTTGAGAGTAATTGTTTAACAATATTATGCTGACAATGTATGTTGATAATGTATGTTATTAAGTTTTGACCATCTAATTGGAGGATTTCATGTCATAACCACATTTCCCAAAGTAAATATTCATCCATTAGTAAATTTAGAGTCTTTTATCTTACATGTCCAACTTGCATTAGTCTATACTTGAAGAAAAGCAATAAATATATTTGATATAGTGTGGCTTATATTCATGTGAATACCTTATGTTACTAAGAACTTTTATGATTGTTTTATAGTGACAAGCTCTTGGATTCCTCATGTGAATGCTTAATCTACTAACAATGGTGATAAGGTTTGGTATTACACTCAACATAGGAGATACTTTTTCGTCTATTTTTGGGTAGATTACAACATGAATCAGTAAGAGTTTTAACAATGCCAGAATAATCTTTGTTAAATTTGTCAATTATATTGTCAGTATGGTGTAACTAAGTTAAAATGAGACCATTAAATGACCTTGTGATTTCGATCCCAAATATTTCATTAACTAGTTCCATGTTCATCATGTTGAAGATCAAGCATATCATGCCTGTGATAAATTTAATCTTTAGATAATTATTATCCATAATAAGCATATCATTTACATATAAATATAAAATGAAATAAAAATCTTCTATATCTTTAACATATACACATTAATCACACTTATTAATTTATATTGTTCGTCAATATGAAATCATGAATTTTCTTACCCCATTATTTTATTTTATATAAGACTTCATAAATTTATAATTTTTCTTCTCTTATCTTATAGTTTCACATCCTCTAGTTTACTCTACATAGATTCCTTCCTTAGAATATTTACTAAGAAAAGTTATCTTCATGTCTATTAACAAACTTTAAGATTTTATAACTTTATAGTCACAAATATTATTTTTATAGAGCTTTCTTTATTCATAAGATGATATGAGTAAAAGTAACTAAGACCTTTTTTCATTTCTAATCTTTAATTAGACTTGACCTTATACTTATTAATTACTCTATCTACCTTATTTTTCTATTAAAAAGATACGTCAATCATAGTTCTTTGTTTTCTTAAGATAAGTTTACTAGTTCCCAAATATGAATCAATAAGTTGAAATAAAGTTAGATCTTTATGGCTTCTTTCCACAAAGAAGACTTAATATATCTTACACCTTATTGATAAGCTTGAGATCTTACCTAAAACATATTGATTAGAACATCTTAACCAAAAGACTTTTTTTGTCCTTCATTCATCATTTTATTTAGCCTACTTAACTTAATTCTCATATTCTTATTCCTCATTATTCACTTCAATAATCTAACACGCTTGTTTGGACAAACACGGTATGTACTCTTTGGATTCACTAGAAAATAAATGTTTAAAGAATAACGTAATACTAAACCCCATTATCATGTTCATGAGAATGATAGGTCTTTTAGATCCATGCATAAGGAGTTGATAAGAATCAATGTTGTGTGCAAGGCTGATGAAGAAGTAATCAATCATTTTTGGACATATATTCTTGTTTTTTTTATGTGGGTATAATTGCTATGGCAAGACACCCCCATACTTTTGTGTGTTTCAAAGAAGAATTCATTTCACTCCACAAAATATAAGATGTATTATGTTGTTTCTTTCAAGGAACCTTTAAAGAAAACTTAAATAGCTAATAAATTGGCAACCCCATATGTTTTTTGAGGAAAAGTAGCCAATCTTGTATGTATTCTTCATTTTCTTTAAAGTGCAATATTTATTTTTTGTAACTCTATTAGATTGTGTAGATTAGGATGTGTGACCTCATATAGTATATTAGATTATGAACAAAACTCAAAAAATTATGATTCATGCTCCCTATCATGGCCACTTCTTAATAACTTAATCTTCTCATATTCAAACATTAAAAGAACAATTTTGTATAATATCATCTTTGATTTTTACTATAATAACATAAAAATACTTTAGATTATTATTGAAAAAAGTAATAATGTACTTATCACCTTATACAATTTAAATAAATTTTATTCACAAAATCATCATTGATAAAAAAAAGAGGTTTAGTAATTCTTTCAATTCCTTGGAATGAGAAGCATGCTAATTTTGTTGCAACAAAAGTTTTACACTTAAATTTGGAGATAATATGAAATATGGATATGTGATCCAATTTAATTAATTTATATAAATTAGCATAATTAACATGTCCTACTATCCATGCCATAAGTTTCAGGCCAATAAACAAAATATTATTCATTCTTATTAATAGGTTTTGATTTTATAGAAATTACATTCATTTTTCATAAAATATACTTTACATATCCCCTATGTATATTCACTCTTTATTTACTAGAAGCTATTTTCTAGGACATAAAGATCTTCTTAAAACCATGCCGGCTCAATGGCGTGACCACCAAGGATTTAGCCCCTTATGGGTCATTGAGTTGGGCTTGTAGGATTCTACAATGTATTAGGAATGATGTGTAAGCCTTGCAATGTTTTGAAATTGAGTGGTGTTTGAGTTTCATATAAAGGGAAGATGATATGCAAATGTGTTGAGAATCTAGTCGAATCTTATTAATTGGATTATAAGCTTTTAGGGCAACAAATGGTGGGAACTCCAAGACTAGAAAAATATTAAAAATAAAGGTGTATCTTAAGAATAATTTTAGTTATTCTCATATAAGTTTAATGAATTTTAATCGGTTGGCGCTAGAAAGTATGTTGGTTAGATTTAGTCTAAGTTTGCCCAAGTGCTTTAAGTAGATTTTAGGATGAGATTTCTAAGAAGATTGTTAGAAAATGAGCATGAGATGGTGAGGGAGTGATTATAGAAGAGTCATATAGCAAAAAAAAATCAAAGATACAATACACTTATTACTCATTAAATTAGTAAGGTTCAAGAGATCACCAAACCTCTTCAAGTGAGAACTTCCCAACAAGCCTCCTCTTCCTTACATAAACTCTAAATATTGTAAATTCAATGATATTCCTATTTTTATTCTTTCCATTAGGCTTATAATAGGAGGGAAAAGGAGAGAGGGTGACTAGCCACACTAAGGTAAGAGAGAGTGTGTGTTGTAACTTCTAATAATTACTCTCTCCTTTTTGTATTGGTTGTCCAATCATGCATGGGGCCCATGTTTAATTTAAATTAATTCATTTAATTAAACAAGTGCATAAAAAATTATTCATTCCCTCCAAGATTTAAAAATCTAAAATTCAAATATTTAAAATTTTGAATTTTCATAATACAAAATTTAAATTTAATATTTTCACTTTATAATTACTACTACAACTTAAAATCAACATAACATAATCTATTACAATATTTACACACACATAAATATAAAATAAAATTAATTTTTATTTCTTAGCTCCTTATCCTTGTTCCTTGTATCTTCTTTGTTTCCTTCGTACTCTGGGCTTTGATGGGCATCTTGTGCCATATCACTCAATGTGTCCAAGAAATGAGGTTTTTCCTTTAATATTAGTCACATGAAATATGCTATTTAGTTTCCTTTTTTTTTATCTAATGTCATCTTAAAGGATATGGCTCCATAAATCTTGATCACAAAATTTTGAAGTATCCCATATACAACCTCTCCATAGCATCAAAAAATCATGAAGACTATCAGAACATAGAGGACATGTGGCCCCATTATATTTAAGTTAAGTATCATGAAGACTATCCCATATACACCTCTCCATAGTACAAACTCTATCAGAACATAGAGGACATGTGGCCCCATTATATAATGACCACTCCTTTAGATAAAAATTAACTATATTGACCATAGAGACTACAATCTGTAAACTAATGTTAGAAGCCTTTTGAGTGATGGTGTCCACCATATTAAACTCTTTAGTCTTATTCTTTTATGGTAGCCTACAATTAAATCACTTCTCTTGAATCTATATTTCTTATAGATTCTACATTTAGGTCCCCTCATGGACCCCAACTGTTTGTTGTTCATGGTTTTAGAATTAACTATATCATCTAACTTAACTTTACTCAGAGTAGGATAATACTTTATTGGAAAACTCAGAAGTTTCAATAATGTCATATAAAATAACAACTTATATTAGTATATATTGAAATTTAAATCATTAAATTTTATTTTTATTTCTTCTTTTAGTATATGTTATGACAATATTAGTGATCGGGGGCTTGAATTTTATATGATGGCTCAGGTATCACATTAGTACTCTTAGAATGAACAACATTGAGCTATGTAGTCTCCATCATTATTATTTATAGACCATAAAGTTAGTACAACAAAATATTTATAAGAACAACATAAAATTTTTTAGTGGTGAAAAATATCAAAAATGTCAAAGTTTTCAATGAAACTTGTTCTTCTCTTTAAAAAAAAAAAGATTATGTTTAAGGAAATATTGTGAGCAAATAAAAAAAAATAATGAAATGAAAAAGTTTAGTATTATCAATGTAAATATTAATATTATCAAAGGAAATTCAACCTTTAGTTAAGGATATCACTTCCTTGGCATGTGTTTAAGGATATCAAGAACTTCTGCCTTGGAAAAATAATGGCCCCACCCATAGCTATTATATTTCAATTATAAGTCCAAAAAATTCCAAAATGAAAGAGTAATTATAGCAACATTATTGAAGGAACTGATACAATAGCTGTTGAGTACAGATAAAGTAATTGGACTTAGCTGGCATCAATGAAAAAAATTATATAAAAATATTCAAATTATATCAAAATGAATTTAAATAAATCTTTAAATCTATTTTTTTATTATTTTATAATTATATATATATAAAGTTTATATTATAATAATTCAAAATAAATTTAATTAATTTTAATTTCATTTATATGAAGATATTCTAAAATAAATTTTATTTTTTATTTTTTATTTTTATATCATAGAGAGTTAGTGGAGTGGATATGATCAAACTCTATGATTATTTTTATTTGGAAAGGGACAAAAATAATAATCATAAATATTTGTAAATGCATGAATCCAAATAGAGCTAGCTTAAATATGCAATCAGGATGTGAAGGGCACATTCTAAATTTTCCCAATTAGACATATTCAATTTTGTAATTTCCAAAGGTTTATTATATAAAATAAAAATATATATATCAATGGGACTCATTAATAAAATAATTTCAATGAAAGCAATATATTTGAAAGTAATAGAATTAATTACAATTTTAAAATTCCTTTGACAGTTTTTTGTTATTCCTCATTATTTGGCATTTGATTTATTGGCAATGAAAATATAATATTTTAAATTCTTAGAATAATATTTTCATGAATTCGTTGACTTTTAGGGTTAATTTGATCTATAAATTATGAGATATATTTCTTTTATATTTTAAAAAATTATATTTGTATTTTTTGTTTTTAAAAATAATATTACAAGTTAATCCTAAATTAGATTTTGAAATTGCACTTTTCTTAGGGGAAGATGATCTAATTTGGTAAGTCTGACTCAAACTCGGCCTAAAAAATTTGAGCTCATATTCACTACAAAAAAAACAGGCTTTCGCAGCACAAATTTCGACTTTTCCCGGCGGTTTTACCCGCTACTATTATTTTTGCAGCGGTTTTACAACCGCTGGATGTCCGCCGTGATTTCAATGCGCTGCAAAGACTATTAACCTTTTAATGAACGGGTTGGATTCAAATCCGTAATTTTAACCAATTTAATTAGCGGGTCAATTTTGAGTTGACTTGGGAACACGATTTTGACCCACAATTGACCCACCTAATTTTTTTTTCCCATGAATTCTTTTACTTGTCGGTATGCTCTTCTTCTTTTTTATCAATTAACATAATCTCTATAGTTGAAAAGTTATAATTGTTTTTTTAAAATTAAAATGAATTATTCGGTTGGGTTCACATCATCCAGATTGCTAGTAATTCTAATTCAGGTCTAACTTTTTGACTTTTTTTTAAACAGGTTAGGTGCAGATTGATTGGATTCAAACAGATTAATTTCAGGTCAGATCTGAATCAGACCGATTAACTCATTTTTACACCTCCAACTCTTCTCTATTAATTTCGAGAGATTATAAGATTTTGTAAGACTAATAAAGCTAATAGAACATTTTATGAAGATAATTTTATTTTTAAATAATGAGTGTATAAAACAAATCTAATGTAGATATAATCAATGTCTAAAATTATGAGAATAACCTTTAAAATTTCTAACTTACAACTGTGCCAAAAATATATATATATATTTTTTTTTTCAATGAAAAGTAATAAATCATAAAAATATAGGAATAGAATTTATAATTTTGTAAAAAATAATATTGTGTTCTAACTGGTGGGCCACAGAGTCTCGGTAGAATACTACAAAACCATTTAACGTTATGACTACAACCGGGCCAAAGAACCCAGCTCAAAACAAAAGTCTTGAGCTGGCTATTTCCATCCAAACTGGACCCGTTGGGCCATTATTTAATGCAATGTCCATGAAAGTGCCAGCTTCATGCCAAAAATATATATACATATATATACTGCTTTAATATTAGTGCCATATATAGAAGATTTACATTGCATTGATCTTAAAGTAAATATAATATATAATTTGTACTGATAAAAATTTTATTTGTGAGCTTATGAGTAAGATTTCATTTGGGACAGCTTTCTTATTGATTTCTAAAGCAGTTTTTTAGTAAAAAAAATTTAGTTAATTTTTTTTTTACTTAAAACTGCTTTAAAAAGAAGTAAGAAAGTCATCCCAAACAAAGCCAAAATGCTATGGGTCTGTGACTGTTTTCTATCATTAAAGAACTAATCTAAAGCTCTCGAATGAATAATACATTGGTTGGAAATATCATTGAGAATATTGATGGATTGGATTTGAGAGCTAGCCTTGCTTAAAAAATTGAGTTGTTTAAGTACTTGTTTTTGTTTGTATAGATAGGTTTTGATTTGTTTTTTGTTAGGTGGTTTAGGGGCCATTTTCAACTAGTTACTCTCATGCCTCTTTTTTATTTTTATTTTTTATTTTATTTATTTTTTTTAATTTATAAGTTGAGAATTTTGGCGGGTCAATTTGCTCTTTAGATTTTATCCATAAGGTCGACCAAAAATATAATATTTTTAATGAAAGATTTTATGTTGATGATTATCTGCACAATAATTATATTATGGATATGATTTGTCCTTTCTTAATGATGGTATAAAACATCTTATTGCTCTAATAAGTCATCATGGTTATCTTTCTCAAATGCTAATATTTTTTTAGTAGATCCTCTCATCCCATTAGTAGGATCTCATCCCATTAGTAGGTTATCGAGAGGGATAGCCTTCTTCTATCTTATCATCCAACATTGATGGCTCAAATGACTATAAATATTTCATATTCACCATAGATATGATTTTCAAGCAGAAACCTATAGCTAATTAGTATTTAGTATTTATAATCTTCTTTTAAAAATTTAATATCTTATATATAATTATTTTGATCTTCTGTCCCTTCTTTATTTTCTTTATGCTTATGTGGAGCCATATAAAATCTCACTCCTTAAACTTATTTCTCCCTGTATGTTATACACATTGACATAAGTAGGAATGATTTAATTTAGTGAGTTGCATCATTATCCAAGAGTGAATTTTCTAGATTCCCTCTAAAAATTAGTAGGCTCTCTAATGAGCTTCATCTTAGTTCCCTTAACTAGTTGTTAATTCTACCAAGAACTTAGAATTGAAAGATCTTCTAATTAAGTATCCTAAATAGGCCTTAAATGGAGTTTAATTTATTGAGATGTGTGTTGTCTAACTAAATTTGAACATTCTATACATCTAACTTTAATCGCAAGTCTTTTAGTGCTATGAGGATTCGTATTAATTTGTGAATGGAAAGATGTGCTTCTCTTTAGATAGTATTAATGATATCCTACTATAATCTCTAATTACTACTAAAGCAAGGGTTTTTGTTTAAGTTGAATAAGCTTGATAAACTAAAATTCACTCAACTATTCTTTAAGAGATGTATTGCTTCTTTACCCATTATGTTTCACTTATATTTTGTGAGTATTATCATCTTATAGAATCCATGCACTTTTAAAAAGATATAATTAGGACCACTATAGGTTGATAGCAACCATCTTAGGATTTCCACAAAGATACCCCCCCATGGCTATGTTGACATAAACAGAGGAGTGTATAATCCTTTCTTCTAATTGAAAGTTTTTGGGTTGCACCAATATGCATCTTCTTAGAAATTTGGCTACATAAAGATATATTCTCTATCAATACATGTATAATTGTAAGTTCTAAAGCATCTTTGACATTCCAAAGTGTCTTATCACCACATAAGTTTATGCTTTTCCAATCCACTTCAGGTAATCGCCATCCTTAGTGATATAAAGTTCAATTCCACTTGAAGAGAAGTTCTTCTCTAATGATGTATCCATCATATTAGGTGCCCTCAAAAATTTCTCAAAATATTTAAATAAGTTATATGGAAAGCGGCCAACTCTAGAAGTTGACACTAATCCTTCTTGATGTTCTAATTTAATGCCTAATATAGTGGTTTATATGGAAAGATATTATGGTTTATTGTGAAGACATGCTCACTTTCACATTATGGAGAGCTATTTAAGAGAATTTGTGCATAAAGTTAAATTTCAGTATAAATTTTCACGACTAATGACCAATCAAAGGACCGCTCAAGTGCTTGAGGATTTAATGAAATTACATGCAATTGGATTTTGAGGAAGCTAGAAGGTCTAAATCTCTTTGATTGTGTTTGCTTATAATAATAGCTTTTAGTTAAGTATTGGTATGGATCCATATGAAGCATTATATGGTAGGAGTTATATAACACCTTTGTCTTGGATTGAGGTGGGTAAAAGAAGATTGATGGGTCCTAAGTGAATTATGCTAATGAGAAAATTAGATTGATCAAGGACAAATTGAGGATGACACAAGATAGTCAGAGAAAGTTTGATGATTCAAAGTATTGACAGTTGAGCTTTAGATGAGAAATTTTGTATTTTAAAGATTAGATATATGAAGGGTGTGAGAAGAATTGATAGAGAAGGAAGGTTGAGTTCGAGCTATACTAGACCGTTTGAGATAGTCATTAGAGTTGTAAAGTAGGTTTATGTGTTATTTCTACCAAATCACATGTTTGATGTACATGATATATTCGACATATCTATGCTAAGAAAGTGGGTTATCAATCTTAAACATAAAATTTTTGAGGATGAAATTAAGGTATGATGAGATTTGACTTATAGAGAAGAACTTGAGCGTATAAGATTTTATACTGTAAGAAAATTGAGAAGTAAGCAAATACAAATGTTTAATGTTCAACAGAAGCACATGTTACTAAGGAGACAGCTCTATCCATGCCTATTTTGTTTGCTAACTAGTAGTGAATGTTGAGGATGATATTATTCTAAGGAGGGGATGATGTAATGACTGCTTGTGTAGCAATTGAATTTGGAGAAAATTTGATACGTCAAAGTGACTCTTTAGAGCATTATGGCATTGTATTATTGGTGTTGTGGTGCTATTATTTTTGTTTATGACACTATGGTACTATCATGTGGCACCGTGATGCTTATCTCTCTACGTTTAAGAAATTTATAAATAGGAAACACCTCTTGGGTGTGCCACGATCATGTGGTGTTGGAGTTGTGGTGCTAATATCTTTATTTATATGACATAATTCAACCCTCAGGGGTGCTGTGATGCTAAAGATTGGGCACCACAATGCTAGGCAATATATTTTGCATAAATATTTAAATCCACTTTCAAAATCTATATTTATTTTCATTTCATTCCTTCGATTGGGAGAAAATGTGAAGAGAAAGAGAGAAGGAAGAAGAGAGAAGAGAAAGAATTAGAGGTCTTAAGTTAATTGTGTTCATCAACACAGTTATGAATATTGTTCAGATCAAGGTAGACTATCATTAGCCTACTTATCATTTCAATTTGGTGGATTTGATGTGAATTTTTGGTATTTTATTTGGTTATATTTCATACAAATTTAAATTTACAAAAAAAATCACCATATAACTTATATTGTGTTATGAAATGGAACATTCTCTTTATATTAGTAAGTATAAGTTAATTTTTACTGAGTATTTTGATCATATAATATTTTATGCATTTTAATGAGTATATTAACACTGATAGAAATCATCAAAGAATGATAATAGCTTCAAAACATTACTATATATATTGCATATGAATAGTTTTATGAATCATAATTATTGAAATGTATTTACAAATTTAGTCATGTAAACCTATTGTTTTATCACATGTGAACTTTTGTATAATTTAGTGATATATTTCTTATTGTTTGAATATAGTGAAAGAATTGATATTTCTATCTTCATGTGTTTGAAAATGTGTAAAAAAGGAAAAGGAGAAAAAAGTAGGCTCATCATCAATAATACTTTATGTGCATTTTGTATATTTTTGTGATGATAAATATTATTTGTACATGTTGAAAGTATTGATATTTCTATGCTCATATTAAAAGTATTAATATTTATGCATGTTGAAAGTATTGATATTTATATGTATATATGTAACATATTGAAGTACAGATGTTTCTATATGCATATATTTGAAAATGTGAAGAGTAAATGTAGATAAGTCATTACTGATACCTCATGTACATTATGTATATTTCTATGATATGAAAGATATTATTTATGCACGTTGAAAGTATTGATGTTTACACATGTTAAGATCAAAGATGATTCTTTTCTCATTTGAATGAAATTGTTTGAGAAGGGAGAGGAGGAGGAAAATGCAAGTGGCTAGCTAGTGGTGGATATTTTATATGCATTAAAGTGGAGTTATAAGGGAATGGCCCCTGTACAGTTGTCCATCTTTATATTTGATATACTCTAGTAGATGCGATGTAGTGGAGGTATAAATGGAAGTAGAGTTATAAATGGCATAGGGGGATGTCAATAAGTAGAGGTATAAATGAAAGTGAAGGTATAAAGAGGCAAATGAAAAATATGAAAAAGTGGAGGTATATGGATGCGAAGGGAAAACATGTAAAATATTTGAAATGAAACTTTATATATATTATTTTCTTTCATGTTATTTTATTTCTTATATCAAATTTAAATGAATGTTTAAATTGTTATTTCTAATATGTACCTGCTACTAATACATGTTTGATAGTAACATGACATAATTTAAACATCATGTTAGTTTGATATAAATATATTTTACTGGTCATATAATATTATATTAATGTACAAGTTGTTATATATGTGTATATTAAATTCTATAATAGGTGTAGGTCTCCGAAAGGAAGATGCAAATGGGGGTCATAATGAAAAGGGTGTGATTACACTTTCCCGTATGGCAGTGATCGTAGGCCTTTACACTCTACACAAGTAAGTTGATGGGAGGGCATATGGAGTTATGTGTATGATTACCCATGAAAAATAATGATTTTCACTTTCACATCTTGATGGATAATAATATGCATAACTTAATAATCATAAGATTTTTCCCATTTGATACATCAGCTAGAATGAGATTTATTTGATTAGAGTATCAGTTTCCCATAGGCTCAAGCCCCCGTAATTAATTACATCCTAAGCCTCAACCTAGAAAAATTCTCAATTAGGGATGCTATTTTATTCTCTTATAGGTTTGGCACATAGTGGAATATCTAGGCTCTCCTAATCCAAGGGAAGATAAACTTAATCAGGCTATTAATCATGCACGGATCATATAGTAACTTGGTCGATCCAAAGATGAGAAATCTACATAGAAGTCATCTTATACCAAGGATGCATGTGAGAAGGATGGAAGAGATGTCATCAGTGTAACGTAGATGTGTGGGATTTACAACCTTTGAAGAGTGGAGAATCTATCCAATGATAAGGCATACAATAATAGGTCAAGAGCTTCACCTTAGCTTTTGCATTGGTTTTATGAAAGGATATAAGATTATGAGAGAATCTGATAAAATAGTTCTTCAGTGAACAATTTTCAATGATTAAGCAATAAAATTCTTGTAACTCACTAAAATGTAAGGGGTCAACAATACTACCACATAAGGTTCATGAAGGAAATCAACCACCAAGCTTCTTTCAAAAGAGTAACACCCTAAAGTTTTGTAAAAATCTCATAAATCCCTTTTCATTCCAGCAAATAAATATTTAAATAAGTTTATAATAATTTTAAATTAATTATAAGGGAGGGAAAGGGAGTTGGAGTTGGGGGTGGGGGGAGGGGGCAAAAAATTGAGTATGGAAGAGTTATTTAAAGTGTATTAATCCCCTCCAATTGCATGGTGGCCTCCTAGAATGAATTGAAATTTGATTATTTGATAACTTTAATTAAAATAATTATTTTTTTATTTAATTTAAATAAAAGTCTCCTTTTACATGAAAATTCAAATTAAAATTTTAAAAAAATTGAATTTTAAAAATTCAAACTTTAAAATTTGAAATTCAATTTCAAAAAATTTCTAATATAAAAAAAATTGAAAATTACACTCACATAGTCTTCTACAAATATCACAATACAAATAAAATGCAATTCTTAAAGATATTCTTATTTTCGTCCTTATTATTGGTACTTTTTTGGTAGCAACTTTCTTCTTATTTTTTGATCTTAAGGTTGGTTTAGTTCTTTGCCCACACCAATTGGTAATATGATATGTTCATCCCTGGGCATCAAATGATTATGAAGTAGGTAGGATTTCCTTTTTTGCTTGTTGAATGATGTAGTAATAGGATATAAGTATTTTCTTTTATTGGTGCTTATAATGCATAATGTCCTTAAAGGCACTAAAATTTTTACTTGCCAGAGTGCTATGTCGATTTGCTCATCAGATTATGCACTTCTTGCAAACGTTTCTATGGACAATTTTAATTTAATGTCCAAATTCAATGTCACACAAGATTTGCTTTAAATTTATATTTTGAATTTCTATAATCAAATCTGCATAGATTGACATTATACCATCCCTAAGGATAGACTTAATATATTACTATTGATTTGAGAAGAGAAACTTTACATTTATGATTGAATACTACATATAGAATATTTAATTAGTCCTAAAGGATAAAAGAAACATTCACCTATCATTTCAATTATAAAATTAATCAAATGTTTAAAGCTTAGGTCTACATTCTACAAAACTTTTCCATATCTTAAAAAGAAGCTAAGATGGGTTTTTTTTTAAATATTATGGGTTGTAGACTTCCTATAAGGGCAAGCCCTTATAGTTAATTACATCTTCTAAGAGAATACTCTTGATTAAAGTGAAGACTAAATATTTTCAAAAGACATATAGATCTAAAGAAATATTTAGGCTATCAACATTTAATGTATAAGCTTTAGATTATAAATTCTCTAATTGTCCTCTGAATTTAGATTTTATATTTAAAAAAAGAATTGAATATGAATGTGCAAAGACTAAAGAGAAAATTACAATCTTGACTTATACTTGCTTGGAGTGAGTTGTTAGCTATCAATATTAATACACAATCAATTTCCCTAGATGTAATGCATGATACATTGAGTTCTACCCTAAGAATTCTAAAGGATGAATTAGACTCTCAAATTTATGACTCAAGATGAGTAAGTTTAACTTTTAAGTTCAATGTCACTAGCGACAAGATTCACTAAAAACTCTATATTTTATCTTATTTAATTTACCTTAGCTAAAATTTTTAACTACCAAAATTTTGATAGCATAATGACCCTATCCAAAGGAAAACTATATTGTCCCACGAGCACAATTAGGACCACACTACCTTGCCGATGGTAGGCTTAAAAGTCCTAGGCTATTGCAAACGATTGTAGAAATTTAAAATGCATGCATGTATGTATGATTGGGTAAAGGGGTTGTGTATACGATACCCAATACCTTATCATCCTATAACTAGTATACATGTTCTTACAAAGTATAAAACATATACACCAAAAGAAACCTGGGAAAACCTCTACCTTCTAATATCAATGTCAACTACCACCCATATGATGCAATATAAGAAATGAACATAATAAAACATAAAGAAAAATTTATTTATTCATTGATTATTTATAATAAAGTCAAACTTTATAGAAAAAAGGTGGCTAGGCTCCACAACAACAAGACTTAATTTCTATATATATATATATATATTCCAAGGCTTCTATGGAATTTCAAAAAAGAGTATCATCCAAAGGAAAATATATTATCTTTTGGAGCCCCAATTGTATATGGGTTAAAATATATATTTAAATCTTTTACAACTCAAGATGTTATACAACTTGATCTATATACAATATACTTTTTCAATGACTCACATATGAATACATCATTACTAGGTACATTCTACTTTGAATCTTACAGGAATTTAAAGGCAATATAAAAACATGTAAAAGTATATAAAATGTAAAGCTGTTGTGTAATAACTTGATGCTTCTAATACAGTTCTTAAAGAGCCTAAGTGTACCAACAGAAATTTAAAATGTATGACATCTAGATTAATGAAAATAAATAAACATACATAAAGTACTCTCAAAGAAAAGTTCTTGGTAAGCAAATCAAACCACCAGCCTAGCCTAGACTAGAATTGATTTTCCTAGCAAACCATCTAAGTGCGTGTAGAAAGGATGTGTAGCTTAAATAGTTTTTTGTCTTTATTAGTTTAATTTTGTATGTAAATGAATTTATTTATTTAAGGTCTTTAAAGGATGATTTGAATTTAAGTTTTAATGATTTAGAGATTTTGAATTTCTTTTAAGGATGTTTTGACTATTAAAACTATTTATATTTAGGTTCTCAAAGAATATAGTGTTCAATAACTTCTAAGTGTCAGAAGTTATTGATAAAAAAGTTATAGGCACATATTTATAATGCTACCAATCTTTCAAGACTAGGATAGATGGATAGCATAGAGTCCTTCATTTCTCAATCCAATACACATTTACCCTCCTAAAAGGAATCAAACACAAGTGTATGAAAACATGTAATGTCTATATATTTTATTAATATTTTATTTTTTATTTGAATTTAATTTATAATTTACTTATTTATTTAAGTTTATATTTTGTTATTTACATTTTGTCAAATTCATTCTTGCCATTATCACAACGAGCATAAGGACTCAAGGCCTCCTTAGGACATATAGCCCTGTAGTTCAAGATAGTATAGCCAAATTGAGCAAACTCAATGATAGAAATGTTTGTTTTTTAATTTATTATTGTTTACTGATTTAATATCATTCAATTGATGATTTAATAAAGTTTTAATGATTTATTGATTTATCATATTTTAATGAATTTAATTTTTTTATTTACATTGGTTTTTAGAAATTTAATATAATTTATAAATACTAGACCTAAAGATGAGTCCAATGCCTCTAAGTTTATTAAATTTGGATTTTTTTTTAATTATATATGAATTTTATAAGTTTAGTGTATTTTATAAACTAAGTTTGACCAAATTATTAACTTTTCTTCTTTATAGTGAATCATAGAGATTTTATATTTTAAATAAATACTAGATCTAGAGATGAGTCCAATGCCTTTGAGTTAGCTCAATTTGGAGCTTTATGTAATTAGTAATCATTTTTACAAGTTTTGCATTTTAATGAATTTATTTAATTATTTAATTAGGTATATTTTTTTATTTTTATATCAAATCAACTCCAAACCTCTTGAAATATTTCTCAAATGTCTAAAATGATATATGGGAAATTATTTCAAGTATATAAAATTATTTTGTTAATTTTTATATATTTTAAAATATTTATTTTAATTACTTAGTGAATTTCTTAATTTCTAAACTAATTTTAATTTTGGATGAATTTGATAGGGATTTTATGTTTCCTCCATTTTGATTTTAATTTTAAAGAATTTGATATATTATTTGTGTTTTTAGGTTTTAAAATCAATTTATTATGAAATTTTAAAAATCCATGATCAATTAAATACATGAAACTTAGGTTCACTAAATGATAGATCAAATGACCACCAAATACAACTAAATTTAAAACATAAGTATATTAGTACATATGATTCGAACCCACTACATTTAGGCTCATCAAAACCTTCCTAGGGTGAGATATCAATCACCATACCTAAATGCATATATTGGTTTAGTGATTTATTTTAGGATCAAGACTCAAGGGATTTGGGTGAAATTTGAGGCTAACTAACCCTTACACATAACATTACAACTATACTAAAAATCAACCCATAATTTTCTATGAATTATTGGTTATGAAATTTTAAATCCTTAGGTCAAATAATGACCCATGAACTTTGAAAATTCATTTGGACTCTTTAAGCAACTCCAATTGAGTTGAAATTTTTTGGAAATGTGTTAAATATCTCCAAGAAACATTCCCTCCAAATGGATCCCATGATGACCTATATTTTTTGAATAATTAAAGAAATACCCATGGGTTTTTTATATAATGATGGTTAATGCATTACATATTATGAATAAGAACATAGGGTTTTTATAATTCTCCTCATGTTGATTTTGTAGAGCCTACGATCTTCTTTTTTTGATTAGTGGATAAGGAGATATGATTGTTTAAAGATCCCTTAATTTTTTTTGTGAAATTAATCCTTAGTTACTTAGTTAGATGGAGCTTTCCACACTATGCAATCTGATTGGGTAACTAATGATTGGAGCACTAACGATATCCATGTGATTTTAATCTAAGCCAGTAGGCTAGATCAGATGGCTCTGATTAAAAGCTTCAAAAGGATGGGATGGTCGAACCGAGTGCAATATGATGGGATTAGGACACTTGCTCAAAATGAATGGTCATGATTTTGTCTTCATCCTCCCGCTTGATTTGTTGATCATAGGCATATTCTAGCTTGATATCGATAATCGGTCGAATGTATTTGGATTAAATTTCATAGGAAGCATTAGTGAATCAAGAACATTCAATCCAATTGGTCTAATCCATGTAGATTGAACATTTCTTTAACACTTGCATGGACCCTCCTAGGCTAGAGCTCAGAAATGGAAGAATACCTAAAGGAAAGCTCCAATACCCTTAGCCTTGCTTTAGGCATGATTGACTGGGCCCTTAGAATGTTTCTTCTTAAGAAGTCATGACCCAAGGATGATTGTATTAGATATTGAGTTTTCACGGTGGAATGATCACTATAGCTCACTTGAAACCACCCTAGGACCTCACACAAGTAGTTGGGAAGTTGGGGAAAGGATACTCTCACACTCAAAAAGCTAAATAAAATAAAAAATCAAACCCTTCTTAAGAAAACTTAAGGATTATTTATAGGTTTCAAACATGCACTTAAATAGGATTTCAGCTATATTTAGGCCCTCTCTAGCCATCAGATCAGGTCAGACATGCTCCATAGGGTTCATGGAAGAAGTCCTAAAGCTTTGAGAGTTGGGTTGTTGAGGTTCGCAAGAGTGGGCTTAACCCGTGGGTCACATGCCATCAATTTTCAAGAAGATGGATGGATACGACCAAGCCAGTCTGTCAACTAAGGTGGCAAGCCTCTTGGAACATTCATATATTCAATTCAAGTGCCACTTGGAATTGGGAAAGTCGAGCATGCAAGATAATTTAATTTGGATACTTTGAGTGGCATTGAATTAGCTCAATGAGTCAACTAAGGTCAATCCAAAGGCTAGGCTAATTTGTGCATATGTAATGAGCCATAGTGAATGTAATGGAGGTTCTTGCTTGGGTGAATTAAATCTAGATTTAGATTGGGTCCAATTCATAGTAATTTTGATGACTTGGGTCAAGTCAAGTGTCTAACCCAAGTGGAATCAATACATGAGTCACCTAAGGTTGATCCCTAGGGATTCTATGGATAGTCCTATAGGTTTAGATGGGTTTAATCACGCCTTGGTCAACGAAAATGCAATGGATTTCAATGTTTGCAAGCTTGGTCAACCTTAGTTGACTTGGTCAATGAAGTTGATCCAAGTGTTGAGATTGGTTCCATTGCATTCCAAAGGATGTTTTAAATTCATTGATGGTGGTTCCAAGGTTTGGCAAGGTTTTCTTATATGAAATGTATGTTTAAACCCTTAAAATAATATTTGATCAACCTAGGTTGACTTGGTCAATAACTTTACCTATGGGCTAAGTTTGGGTTCAAGCCATTTCAAATGATGTTTTGAACACTTCGGAGTAGGTTTTATGCAATGGAAAAGTTAAAATGTATGAAATGTAGATTTAGGGTTTAATGTTTCCATATGGTCAACATAGATTGACTTGGTCAACCAAAGTTTGTCATGTCTTGGAATTTAGTTTAATGCATGTTAAATGATATTCTAAATATTTTTATAGAAGGTTATGGTCTAATTTGATTGAGCTATGTTGAGGTTTAAGAAAAATTTAATTTTTAAAGTATAGGATTTTAAGGTTTTGTGGTCAACCATAGTTAACCAAGGCTCAATATTGGTTTAATGCATAATGCTAGTAATGATGATCATGTTCAATGAGTTTGGAGAAGCTTCCAAGGTCAAAATCACTAGATGTCATGTTCAGTGGCATAAACTACAAATATTTTAAGATTTTGCAGCCTATGGAAATGCTTTGAGTTTAAAGGTTAGGGACCTTGAAATGCATTCAAACTGATGTGGTTGACCCTAGGGATATGACTAATCAATATGCAAGTGATAGATCAAAAGTCCAAGGTGATTTGTCCAGGTTTTAAGGCAAGGAAATTTCTTCAGAAACAGGATATGGATCAAGGGATTTTGGGTTTGGTTCTGACACTGAATTTTAGAGTTTTGAGTTTGCAATGGGTTTAGTCATTGGATTGGATTTAGATAATGATTTAGGAGGGTTTAGGGTTTTCAATTTTTAGATTATTAATAATCAATGATTATTGTTAGTGATTAAACATGTGATCAACTAACTATTACTGGGGACAATCAACTGATGGATTTAGGGCTTGGTTTTGATTTAGATTTTGAATTGATCAATAAAGATCAATGATGGAGGAAATTTTATTTTTACAATGATCATATCACTCACAATTTTTGGTGATCATCAGAGGATAGATCATATGATCATATGACAGTCCTGGGTGATTGTCAAGTGATGATTTATGTATGAATGGGCAAGAAAAAAAAATGTATGAATGGGCAAGGCACTATGCCAATGCATAGTATAGAGTTTGATATAAGATTTAAAGCATGGTTCAATGATTGATACATGGAGATTTGATTTTTAATTTGGATCATTGACCTCATCCAAAAATGAGGTCAACAATATACAAAAAAAATAATCCCCACAAAGCTTTTGACATATATTGTAAATTGTAAAGTTCTTATTGGATAAAGATCCGCATTCTTTCTTTTTACAACAAATTAATGCCTATATAAGAAACATGTCCTTTTCTCTTATTATAAATGAGGAACTTGACTTCTTTAATTCTCCAATGCTTAAAGCAAATTGTCTATTATTTCCTTTCCTTTTCATTATATTCATGGATTATTTTTCTTATACTATGGAGAAATTTATAGGAATTGGATCTTTTACTCTCATGACCTCCCATCAACTAATTAGTGATTCCTTTGACCTTTGGTAAAAATCTTCTAAAAGGGTTAAATTTAAAAAGAGGGTTGGGGGCTTGCTTTAAGCCTCATCTTTAAATATTGATTGCAATATAAGAGTCATATGGATGCTACTTATATTTCATAGTTTATTTTAACTTGGACTAAAGCTATATATGGCTCTTTTTGATTGCATGGGAATTCTTGTGTTTATAGTTATTGGAATAAACCTCAACCTATGGATACATTTATGCAATGGTGGTTAACTTTTTGCCTTGGAAATGGCTGAACATTTTCAATTCATTTTTTTGACTCATTGATAAAAGGAGCATCATATTTTGTGCAGTTTAGCTATAATGTTTTCACTCATTTTAATCTCTACAAAATAACACAATATTTGCTGTCATAAATTCTATTTAATAGGATTTTCCAAACTTCTTTATTCATTTCTCTTATCTTTGCTATAATGAATTTATAGCATATTTATTTTTGGAGTTGTTGACAAACTGCATTGAGATGTCAAGCCTACATTCTCCATATCAAATCCTAAGCAAGCCATTTTTCTAACACTTGCAATGCTGATTTGGCTAAATTCATTTTGTTCAAAAGTTGCTAATTTAAGTTCTCTCTATGCTCTCAAACGGTAGTTCTTATATGCTTAATCACCTTATATGTTGGGAACATAATGAAATACTTCATAGCAGGGCTTAATCACCTTATATGCTTAGTTAGAATAGAATTATGAACCATACTAGTTTTAAATATCCTAACTAGAGGCTGATAATTACTTGAACATGGCAGGGCAAATGGTGCATACATCTTGTTATCTATTTTTGTTTCTCACTTGCTATAGCAGTATCAAAATTTAAAATAAATTAAAACAAAAACGTCAAAATTAATGAATAAGTCATTAAATTAATAATTAATTAAAATAAGTTATTAAATCAATATTTATTTTAATTATTTAATTAAGAAAAAAGTAAAATAAAATAACAAAGTTATTATAATTAAGATAAGTTATTAAATTAATAATTAATTAAAATAAGTATTAAGTTAATAATTAATTAAAATAAATTAGTAATTAGTAATTAATTAAAATGAGCTATAAAATTATTAATTATTTAAATTATGAAAATATATTTTTTCAGAAATTATTAAAGTCTACCAGAAAGAAGTCGGAAAGTCCGCCCGAAAATTTGTAAAAAAAAATCTAAATTTCACAAATATTTCATTGTAGTTCGTCGGAAATCAGCCGGAAATCAATCTGCTGAAAAATCTGCTGATAATAGTTGATTTTCCTATAATGCTATCATCTGCACCATTTTTTCTGCCTCCTTTTATGTCCATGACTCTATAGCTTTGTTGCCACATGCAGTATCCTTTTAGCACTCTACATAGAAGCTAAGCTTTTGTGAAAGCTTTGGTATCTCAGTTTCTTCGTTTCCATTCTGAGGTGGGCTATAATCATTGATGGATACTGCACTTCACGAGAACATTATGCATGCAGAACAGCCATTTCTATATCTCCCATGTTTTATTTCTGTATCTACTAACCTGCTTTTCTTCTCTACCGTTTAACCTCCTTTCATTTAATAGGAATATTGAGTCAAGGATCTCAACTTTCAGATAAGAAAAAAGACGTGGAAGTTCTGGCTTGCAGAGCAGCAGCCCAACATGAGCTTCAACGACAGCCCTCTGGTTAGGGCAACCCCAACCAACCACAAAGCATGCAAATTGAATCCGAACTCCTCACGCAATACGGCATCTTTATTAATTCTGCAATGCCGTCCTCTTACGGCATATTACGCCATTATTGTCGAGTGTCGATCAAATCTTTCTTTTCGGCTTCTTTGCCATCAACTGCTAACATATTTTCAGCATGGTGGATTTCAGCTGAGTTCTTTTCTGCAACATATCACGTTATCTGGTTTGGTTTTTCTCTGACGATAAGTACAGATAAAGTTGCTCATTAATATCTGTCATTTTCATTAAGAAAAAGTAGCCTAAGTGCAACGTTCTGAATTAATATGTACAAATGTATAGACCATGCATATAGCAAAGATTTTTTTTTTTTTTTTTTTTAGACATTTAGGTCAATTAAAGCAAACTCGGTCACAATCACATACGTAAGTTTCAAATACAAGACCTCTTGGTTGAAAGCTATCACAGTAAAATCTGCTACTACCGTCGGACTTTCCGGTGGATTTCCATGCGTCGGAAGAAGCGGCGAACTAGCAACGGATATTTCGTCGGTAACTTTATGATACGATACGACAAAATCTATTCATATTTCCGGTGGATACATTACACTGGTATTTCCGGCGGAGAATATGCTGGTTTTATCCGTCACTAATAGTCCGACATAATAGAGCAGCGGATAATACGCCGGTAATTCCAGCGCAACATTTTCTCTGGAAATACTGGCGGATTAAATGCAGTATCCGTCCAATGAAAACGACAAGCAACCTTCATTTTTTTGCCGGAATTGCGTCGGAAAATTCGCCAGAAGGCGGATTTCCCTTGTTACCTGCAAATTTCATCTGCCAATAACAAGTCATTTTCCTATAATGTAGTTAAAGCTCCTAAAAAAATCAATATGAGGTGTGCCTGTGTGTCATATAGCACAAGATTTATATATGTCTGCAGATTTTAATATAATAAAGTTTTGAGAGTGAAGTGTTTTCAACTAAATTTAATGCACCACTGAAAGAATTTAATGTTTTCAGTAAGTTAAATCATTGTAACTTGTTCTATACGATTGAAGTTCTATTCATGAATGAGGAGATGTGGCATTTTAATGGTCAGATCAGTTTACAAGTTTGAATGAAAAAAGAAGTTAGGAATATAAACTATATTAGAATAAAGAGGTTGATAATTATTAAATATACTTTAATTACTACAATAAAATAAGATTTGTTTAGCACTTAACATAGGCTACAACGGTGGGTTTAAAGTACATAATAATATGTTGTGTAGTAAGAGAAAACATTATAGATAGGGACAAGATCAACTTTTAAAGTAGGAAAGGTATTCACTTCCTTGCTCATAAGCACAAACAATAGTAGTGAACATCAAAATTAACTATATATCACTAACTATGAAAGGGATCAAAAAGTTACTCAAAGAACTACACACAACACTAATATGATCTTTTTCGTTCCTTCTATTTGCTAACAGTTACATTATAACAAAATAATTTGGTTGTGTTTGGATGTTGGGAATTTTGGCATTTAAATGCTGAAATGTATTGTTGAAGATTCATGAACAATCGATAATTTTTTTGGAATTTATTTCATTTTCCTTATTTCCCTTCTATCCAAAAAGGGTCATTATTTTATTATTCTTATATTGTAGTTCTAGTAGCAATATATAAGCATTAATTGATTAAAGTTCATAAAAGAAAACTTAAAAAATGCATAAAACGAGTCACATAATAAGAGAGCTCTTGCCTAGTTGTTCATTACTATAAAAGCAATTGAGTTCAAAATCAAAAGTTCCAATAAGAGGGCTCTTTCTCCTAGAATGTTGGCCCCTAGAAGAATGTTCATTGGTTCCCTATCAATAATAAGTAAGAAATGAAGTAATAACATTAATTCAGATAACAATAGTTAAAGTTAGAACATGAAATCTACATGTAAATTGTGAGCGTCATGGATATGTAAAATACATTTGAAATTATTGTATAAAATCTCTCATCTTAGATCAGAATTAGTGCAAATCTCTTACAATCTTAGATCATAATGAGTACACCTCATCTTTCGGTCTTGCAACTCCAGCAAAAATATTTCCACTACTACTGGTGGCTTTGGTGGTGCTACTATGTGATAAATATCAAGTTCGAGTGACCCCAAACTCTTGTGTTTGACTTCTTAATGCTCGTCTCATAACAATATTGAACACCCTCTAATTAGCCTCCATATTTTCATTCTTTGGTGTAAGCTCTTCATGAGTATGAAGATTGCAAGCTTGTATCTATGTTAAAAGAGATTAAGTTAAATTAAATTATGCAATGCATGATAATTATTTTTGAACTATTGAAAAAATTATACTGATATTACTTATCTCATCTTAGCATCCTCAGATGAGCAAGAGCCAACTTTATGTATTATATTGATCTTTCACAATTACAATTTATGCTTAATCACCTACAATAAGAAATTGAATTCTTAAATAATTACTAATCAACTATGAATAAAGATGTACACAATCTTAACCATTTCTTCTTCTTTTTTCTATGCACAAAACTCACATGACCTATTTGTGAGGACAAGTCTATTTTTTTGAATTAATGGTATTTTTTACAGCCCTTTATTTGGGTATATACTAAAGATTATTTTAACATTATTTTTTAACAACCTAAGATTTAACTTCATTGTGACATTGACATGTTCTTCTAATTGTGACCACTGGCTTACTAACTAACACCATTATGATGCATTAATAGTAGTTGGGATAAACTCCATAATTTCTTCAATTAGTTTATTGTCCTAATGCTCAGATTAAAACTAGCCTTATGATTTTGTCACTTAACACAAAGGGATTGAATAATCCAGTGATATACATATCTAGAAAACTAAAAATTTATATGTAATTTAAAATACATATGATTATTAATAATATCAAAAATTAGCATTGAAATACACTTAAGGTTTTAGTTACCTCAACTTTAGCCAAAATCTTCTTCACCTTATTTCTGTAATATAAGGAAGAGCATGGTGCTAATATGATCTCTCATAATGATACCCAAAAATGATCCCAAGAGAGTGGATTCCATATATTGTAGGGGACAAAATTCTCATTCACCTCAATATGCAACTATGTATAGTACAAAAAAGTAGACTTGTTGTTTTATGGCTCTCTTCTGTTTGCATTAAATAGAGAAGATGTTATAACTCAAAAATTTTAAAAAGATATTTTTATCTATAATAGTCAAAAAATTATTTTATGGGTCATTATAAGTTTAAATCACACATCATCTTCACCATAACATATATATTATTGTGCTTTAGTTTAATTAATTTTTTATAATATTTTGACAGTGGTACAATTCCTTAAGAAATTTACATATATAGGTACAAATAGGCTTTCTAGGATCTGTTGACCTCATTTTTGTATGAGGTCATTAGGGACCCATCCAGATCAATACTGATCATATATCAATCTAAACTCCAGATCCTAGGATCTATCTAATCCCTAGGATTCTTCCAAGATCAATCTAAATTCTAGGATCCTCCTAGACCCCAGACCTTAGGATCAATTTAGATCTTAAGTCAATCCAGACCTCAATTCAATTCAAATCTCAATCAAAATCCAGACCCCAGTCCAGTTCAAGATCTCAATCTCCAGTTCAATCTTTGATCTTATTTCTGATCAAACTTCAACCTTATCCGATCAATTATGATCCTCCAAATGATCATAAATGGTTTAGATAATTCAAACCTAATCTATCAAACTCAAAATCCAGATTAAATTCAAAAAATTTAGGCTCAAAGCCTAAATCCAAGGCTCAAAGGTTTTGTCCTAAAGGCTTTTTCCATTGAAATTTCAAACACTTTGAAACCAGTCAATTGACCTCCGATTCAGAGTCTGTCAGTTGCATACTGATGGGACATGTCTCTGGAGGCAACCCACCAAATTTGAGCCCATTCTGAGGTTTCTAACCCCATAAACTAAATCAAAGTCCAAAGACTGTAAAACCTTCAAATATTTACAGCCCATGCCACTGGACCTATCACTATGAAGTTTTTGACCTTAGAGCCTTCACCAAATTCTCTAGTCACTTCCAAACCCTTAATATTGATATGTTGAATGATAAACTGGAATTTTCTGGACTCATTTCAGCCCCTAGTGGCCATGAGCCCAAAATGACCAAAATACCCCTACGGGGCCCAAACATTGATTTTCAACCAAATGAACTCCAAATTGAATGCAACCACCTCCAA